>JAQMCX010000045.1:9296717-9327645 GCA_029814765.1 Acanthurus leucopareius | reverse complement strand
CACACACACACACACACACACACACACACACACACACACACACACACACACACACACACACACACACACACATTTCACCTAGGTACAGGGCAGAGAGACACAATATCAAAATGGAGGACAGGGGGAGTCCGCTAAATGTGATTTTATTCCATTATATAATCCTGTAACTCCGTGACAACTCACCAGACAGCCACCCAATCACACTTTGACCCCTCTCGTTGTGTTGAAACTCTAGGTTTTTTTTTTTTTTTTTTGAGGGGATCAAGCGTTTCCACCATCGAAATCATTTTCTGTACCTGTGTTTTCTCACCTTCTCTTTCCCACCTTTCCCTCCCTTTCCTTGTTACCTTTCTTCTTACAAGATTCCTTTCTCAATCTCTCACTTCTCATCACTTCTCCTTCCACTCCTTGCCTTTTTATCCCAAACCACCCACTCTTATTTGCTATCTCTCTGTTAATCTCCCCTCTTCTCTCCTTATGCCCCACCAATTAAACCCACATTAAACCTCTTTGGTTTCCTCTTGCCATCCACATCCTTGCCCTCTCCATCTTATCTCTCCTTACTCTAATCCTCTGTCACATCCCTCAGCCCTTGCACATTTTCTCCTGCACCCTACCACCTCCATGTCTCTGCCTTTCTTTTTTTTTGCCCCTGGCTCCTTTTCTTTATCATTTTAATCCCCCCAACCCAAACACAGGGCTTACCAGGTATGGGCTACAGTGAAGCGTCGCCTCTGTCGGATGCTCTTGTTGACCATCAGCTTGCGAAAGAGTCGCGGGGAGCTTCTGGGCGACAGTTTGGGGGATGTGGCGCCTCTCTTCCCTCCCACCACACCTGGGATTTTGGGAGGCTCCAGCTCCAGATGCATGTGCTCCTTGAATGTCCGGATGCAGGAGTCCATCTCAACGCTCAGTTCGTTGGACGACATCCCTGCAGTGTTGGATGAGTCCCGTGCAACGGACTTTCCTTTCTCTTTCAGATTCTGCCTCTTCCTTTTTAAAATCGGTCACATCAGTCAGTCATGCACAGCCGATTTTGTCCTCCTCTTGCCTTATTCAGACATAGAAGTTTACACTGGATTTTAATGTTGTGGCAGAATGACAGAAGCTACCTAAAGCACAAACATTTACCCAGGGAAAGGCCAGCTCACACGTACCTTTCTGCTGTATGTGTTGCCTCTGTGTTTTCTAGCCTTCCCCCTTTTCCCCGTTCGTCACTGGTTTAGAGATTAGCCAGCAAGCCGTCGTGCCCTCTCCCTCTCTCCTTCCTTGGGCTCATGCACGGTGTGTTAGGGAAGCCGTAGCCACAGCAGGGTCAAAGACATCCAGAAGAAAAGAATTCCCCCTCTCAGCACTGCTCCTCTCCCATCTGCCTTCTGGTATTGCTGTCTGCAAAGTGCACACCCCCAGGGCTCTATCACTGTCCCTCCTTTTGCCGGGTGTCCCTCTGTCTCTCTGTCACTGCTGGTGCATGCTAAATTCCACCTCAGTACCAACTCTTTCTCTCAGTCCATCCAGGCAGCTTAATGTTGGAGGATCTCCCTTATGAAAGATTCAGGAGAGCTGAAAACTGCTCTCTGCCTGCTCTTGCCTTGCTCTCCCCCTCCATCAACCACTGCTTGACTAACCTCCTATCTCTGCAAACAACCCCCACCTCTCTCAAAGGCACTCCTGGTGAGGCACAGAGTGACTCCCACTATAGCGAGCCTGAAGTAAGATTTCCCTTCACTCACAAAGTCAGAGCGGTGAGCGGAGCACAGCACAGCACAGCACAGCACAGCCCAGCACAGCACGCAGGCAAATGCTTCACTTGCTGTTTCATTCAGAATATACACAAGGAGCAGAGAGCAGGCACGCAGCGAGTGCAAGCCACGCCTCTCCCGTCAGGATTGGCTGGTGGTTGTTGTGACGACAAGCAGGCAGGCACAGTAACAGGTTGTCAGAATTTTTTTTTTTGTTTTTTTTGTTTTGTTATGTTTGGCCAGGATTTGTGGTAACGTTGCTGATGATGTTGTGACCTTTAGTGATGCAGGCAGCTGGTGAGTGCAGGCCAAGAAAAGAAAGACAATTTGGAACGAGGATAAAAGCAGTCAGCTTAATTGGCATCCGTGGCAAGAAACCTACACACCGCTCAAAGGTCAACTCATTCAGAGAAATGTAAGAAAAGAAAGAAATACTCCTCAGCATGATCGTGATAATACTCCCCTATTAGGAAGGCGACCACATTTTCAAATTTCGAAATCGATCTAACATTTTTTCTCTTTCTCTTTTTATTTCCTACACACACACTTACACAAACACTCTCACCTGTCCACAGTTCTGTTTGATTGAAAGCAACCCAACCATAAGATTGTCACTGTATGTAGAGAGAAGAAAGGAAAAATTTTAAAGATATAGTCAGTCAGTACATCCACATGAAGGGCTACTCGAAATAATGAAAAAGAGACAGAGAAAAAGAAGTAAAAAGCCTATAAGTACACAGAGAAGACAGAGAAGATGCAGGAGGAAAAAGGGAGAAAAATCCAAAAGGAACATCAGAAGAGGCAGAATGGCAGCGTGGCAAGGATTTGAAATGCGAGTGCTTGCTCGTCTGCTCTGTGAAATGATTTGTTTTGGTTGTGAGTCACTGATGATTCTGAGCCATCAAAGCATGGCGTACTTTCTCACTAAATGCATGCCAATAGACCCTCAGTCCTTCCAAGCTTGTATATTAAGAAGAAACTCTTGTAGTAACATGAAGCGTCATAGGAGCACAGACAGCAAGAGTGTGCCGCTTTTGTTGGGGGTTTTAGATCAGCCAGTGATGCAGGATATTCTCTCTGTCTCTCTTTCAGCTCTGTCACTCTCCCATTTAATATCACTGCCTAATCAAATGCTCAAAGTTTCACTCGCAAATAGATTGAAGGAATACTTGACAAAACATTACACTGGAAACAGCATATATGGAACATATACATTCAGTTCTGGTAGAATAATTGATTGTCAAGTATATAGTCATACATCATTTCTGTAGATAAGCAGTCAAATTTCAGGGGAGTAAGAGGAGGCTAAGCTTCAAGAAAAGAGACCAGCTCCCTTCTACAAAAGATATTTTATAAATTAATCGTTTAACCGTAATTTTTTTAATAATACAGTAATTTACATAGGAATTTAAAATAAAAACAGAAGTTAGTCTCAGATCTTTCTTTTTTCTTCGTTCTTTTGTTTTTTTCTGTACTTGTCTCCCGAGCAAACGAGTTGCAAAGGTTAACTTACACATAATTGGGACATCAAGAGGCAGCAAAAGCAGCTGTGCATAAAAATGAAGAAGCACCAAGACAGCATCCCTCATAGGAGAGTGACTGTAATAGCACAAATGAAATAAAAAAAAAACCCTCCTAAAAATGATTTTAGTAGGATTTTTTCTAGTTTAATTAAGTAAAGGTACAGCTTTTATAAAACATCCACAAATGCAAAGGACAGACTGGCTTACATAAAATGAGTGCCTTCATAAAACTTAATGAACTGAATGGTGCGACAGTCGGCACTGCACATACATCTGACCATTTATGTGTTGCAAACATACTGAGAGAGGCAGAGGCAGCATTTGTGTCCGATCAAATCACTCAGAGTTCCCATAAGCATCACTTTAGATTAAAGTGCTTTAAATGGATGTGCACAGTTGACTGTTAATGGACGGTGTCCAGTCAACAGCTATGAAAGTACAGACAATGTGCTTTGGAACATAGTTGAACCGAACAGGGGGAAAAATAGCTAAGTCTATAAACAGTTTTCTTAAAGAAAACTTTTGGGGTGCCGGGATGGATGATAACTTTCTGCAGTCTAATCAGTCTTGCCACGGATGGCAGCTGTCCTAACCAAGACAGAGAGAGAGAGAACAGACTCGTGACGGAGGGGAGTTTCTGCAAGCTTGGTCACTTCACTGCCTGGCTCATCACTTAGAGTTGGCAGTGCACAATTCTTTGAAAGAAGTGGGAGGATGCAATTATGAAACTGCTTCCTTTTGCAGAACTACTGTAACTGTAACACCAGTCTAACAAAAATGCAAGAGACTTCAGCAGATTCTGAAAGCAGAGCTGAGGGACTCTCCTGTGTTGGCCCATCTTTTTTTACACAGCTATACATGATGCATCATCGAGCTTAAACATGGGAAAGGAGGTCAAAAAATGAAGCTGGGGAGCAAGAGACAAAGTTGAGGGAAGTATTGCCAAAAGTCATTTAAAAGGTGTTGTTCATCAGCTAACCCAGGAAAGGCAAACAAGCTGCATTTCTACCAGGCCGTCGTCAAATCTCTGCATAAACAATTACCTGATAGTGAGTTAGCTGCACCTTTAAATCCTCTGGACAAGTGAGAGACGGTCTAAAATCTCTTTGAAGAGAAGAAAATACAATAAGCGGACTAAAAAAAATAATAACAGGGCAGTCGTTGAGAGACACACTCACTGATTACAGAGACTGGATGCTACAAGGGCAAAACCGAGGGCAGACACTTCTGATGACAAGTGACACCACCTCTGCTGTATGTGAAAGAGGATTTTCAGCATTAAAACAACATGTACATACAGGCCAGGAGTGAGCTTCAAGCCAATATTCTTTTCATTTTGATTTTTTGGACTTTAATGAGCCTCTTCGAAACAAACTGGCCTCTGCCAATTGTTAAAGGATTTAGTATTTGTTGTTACTTAGCTGTTACACAGCTAGGCTTTGTTATTTGCAGTTTAATGAAATATATGCAGATGACTCTGCACACTGGACTCTGCTGCTTGGTTAAATGTATTTGTTGCTGCTTACTACATATGTGATTGAGGCATGGCAAAAGCTTTTTGGATAATGTCAGTGCATCACGAAAAAGTTCTTCTATAAAGGTTACTTATTCAAGTTATTTAAGTAATTCAGAGGTTAAAAGTTATGGCATAAAGGTCCATACTAAGTGTTCCAGTGACAGATTTAATAGTTGTCAAGACATTTCAGTCAATACCACAAACACCTCCAGGATGAACGAGAGGAAAAGTCAGTGGATCACTTAAGTACATAAGTTTTGCTGCCTTGGTAACATGCTTGTCTATACAAAATTAATATACCTTAGAGTTGTTGCCATATTTCAGCTGCAGTGATGAAACCAAATCACATGGCTGACAAACTTTTCACAGAACTAAAAACTAAAGTCAGAATGCTCAGCATCTCTATCTGCCTGCCATTTTTCCTCAAACAAACTGCTGCCAAAGACTTAATACTGAAGATAGAAGACCTGAACACAAAACCCTAAAATATTATTGCCGTCTCTTGCACTGAAACGGAGATAAAAAAAAAAAGATGAATGACGAAGCACAAAAGAGAAGGGCAGAAAACCAATGCCAGCAAGTCATTTAAAAAGAGATGAAAGATTAAAAGAGATTGAATTATAGTGACTGTGCCATTTCATTACACATTAAACTCCACTTTCAACATCCTTGAGTGCTTGAATGAAGCACACTATGTGATGTCAAAGCACAGCAAGGACTAAGATGTATAACAAGCAAAGCAAAGTGGCAGTAAAGGAGCCCTGCCACCTTTCCACTGGTGTGTTATTGCTCCTGTGGACCTCAGGCTGGTGACAGTGCTTAAATCATTTATCATTTACAAAACCATGATAAAAACCAAAGAGTCTAAACTCATGCTGGTGGCATTTCGAGGAACTGTGGTGCTTTGAGCTACATGCTAACATCAGGATGCTAAAACGCCAAAGGTGATGATTACAACAAGCTGATGTTTAGCATTCATAGGCCTAATATTTTCCATGTTCAGCAAGTTTGCATGCTAACACTTGCTTTTAAGCACTGAACAAAAAGTACAGCTGAGGCTGATGGGTAATGCCATTAGTTTTGGTATTTTAGTCAACTCAAGTTTTAAACAGATTAAAATTTTGACCAAATGAATGTGCTCCATGAAAAGCTAAAGTACGCCAAAGTGATTATAACGAAAATTCAAGTGGGCATGAACGTTTTACCAAGTTTAACGGCAAGCCATCCAATTGTCACCGAGACATTTTACTTAACACCTCAAAAGTCAATTTTACGTTGGCACTACAGGAGAAGTGATCATCTTACAGCTGTGAGTTATTTCAGTCTGGACAAAAGCTGCTGACAGACTAACTGTGAAGAATTTCCATTCAATCCAGGCAATTAGCTCAAAATTAGGATTTTGCTGCTTTTTCTCCCCATTTTTACATTATTATTCTGAATTAAATACATTTGGGAGATCTTCAGTGAATCCATTTAAAAATGTCTCATTGGGTTATTGGATGCTGAGATGAGCATTTTATCACATTTTACTCACTGTGAGGTCCTATTAAATGATTAATCTGATAAAATATTCAATAAATCATTGGTAACAGCTCTGAGGCTATTTTTTTGCTTTGCTGTGCTTTTTCGCTATGGCTGTGGTAACAGAGATTACAGAATCATAAAGATCCATGTTTCCATGATTCTGGTAATAAGGTTTGCATTGATAGGATAATCATCATCTCTATATTTATATATTTTTTTTAACATTTGAACTAATGTACTTATAAGAGGGAGCAGACAGAATTGATCCATCTGATATTCTGTTCCCTCCTGTACCTTGTTGAACCAGTATAGGGTTAAAAGTTTTAGAAGCATCCCTCCAGCCTCCCCAAGCCGCATCAGTCACTTTCTATAATGTCACAACGTGCAGGAGGGACGCTTCAGCCTGCCTCACGCTGTCATACACTTTGGTGCCCCACAGTGAAACCCTGAGTGGGCCGAACACATCATCCTGAGGACTTGTGTGTCCGTGTGTGTATCATGTGTGCGGGTCAGATCGCGGTGATGGGGAGTGTGTGTAATGGGTGCGGGGCTTGAGATGAGGACCCTTAGTTTAGCATATTGTGTTACATAAAACCTTATTCCTTGTTTCTCACGCTGTCTCTCTGATGAGTCACAAACAATGCTGCATTGTGGGTCATATTAACAGGCCTGTAGTTATTCACAAAAAATCAGAGAGAAAGAGAGATTCAAACACATTGAGAAAGCAGATAATAAACACTGAAGAGCTTGGTTTAGCAGCAAGTGAAAGGGGTTGAAAAGAGGCTGAGAATTATTTATTCATTCAAATTATATCCACACAATAAATGCAAATACAAACAAAAGGATAAAAGCTCATAGAAATGTAAAATGAAAGCAGAGAACAACAGCAAAGTGGATACAGGTGGTTTGCAGTGAAATCTGAAACAGCTTGAGGAAAGGCTGAGCAGGCTATTATGATTTGAAGGTGACCTTGTTATTATTTGTTCTGTGAACAATTTTAGACAGCAGGAAGAGTGATGAAATCTTCTCCCAGAGATGTTTGAGCATACTGCAGAGCAAGGACAGATATTACAAAAAAAATCCCTTTTAACTCACATCCTAGAAGGTTAAAATATTCTGAGAGCCTGTGTACACCTGGTAATAACATCCTACCTGGGTGATCTGATCCAAAGCAGACAGGCGCATGAACAGGTGTGAATATCTGAGGGGGTCCAGTATAATTAACATATGTCTACATTCTTTAAGTGTGTTTGTGTGTGTAAGCAAATATGTCAAAGGCCACATTAAAGGTACAACTACTTAACATACATCTTCTGTAAGTATCTGATGTTCAGATGATCTGATGTTTAAAAAAATCATCATAAGACTTGTTGAGTTAGAAGAAACATCATTAATCTTCTGACAACTTCTTAATTATTTGAGCCATGTTATGAATTTTACACATTGTGTTGTTTCTTTCCCTGTCTGTAAAGCATGTCCTTTTCTTCTAGTATGTTTGCTTCTGCTGTCTTCTGCAGAAGCAAACATGTGGATGTTCATTTGCATCAAGGATGTGGAGGTGAGAACTGATCACTATTAGTCATTCGAGGTGTTGACGCACAAACCTGTCCAGGCAAATGATAATATCAGGTGTGTCAAGTCTCTGAGTTTCAGTTTTAGTAAGATTTTGACAAGAGGATTGACGTGCAAAACAACAACCAGGACAACTGGGAGAGCAGTCAAGTTAAATGTGACAGATTATTTTTGGACCAAAATTTTCTCAGAGGTAACAAAAATTGTTTCAAGGACTTTGCAAAAAACTGGATCTTGTTTTGCTGTCAATCATTTCCATTGTTAATAAGCTGTATAATCTTGCAAAATGTTGTTAAAAAACATTGGATGCATGTTGGCTATTGGTGTTTTCTTTGAAGCAGATGAAAGCAGCACATCCTTCCCCACGTATATGATATAAAGATAATCTACTTAACTGGAGCAACATGAATAAATCATTTCAAACCCTATTAGCCTTTATTTACTCCCAAATACTTACTGACATGATTTTTATTGCTTATTTTAAGATTAAACTTTCTCCGTTATTCTCAGTTCAAAATGACTTCACCTGTTAGTAGTCAAAATTATGACTCAAAACCACAGCTGCAGCTCAATATGCTTTGCAAAAAAAAAAGTCTCTTGGACCTTTTTTTCGTTTTCCAGTGATTATAAATCATGGTACATATTTTTAAAGCAAGACTGAGAAAAAAATCTTACCAAAGCATTTTTGAGGCCTGGCCTATAAGCAGCACCAAAAATACCAAAAATGTGGATCTAAAAACCTGAAAGACTGAATTTCACAAATATCTCCATCTGTTTAACCTCAGAGCAGATTTAGCAAAGAAATTCATCTTTATTTTATAATCCAGAGTTAGGAAATATGTTTACCCCATTTTTTCATCCAGTAATCTGTTAAGAATACTGAGTGGAAATGTGTCATAATGAAAAGAAATCTGAATAATAGCCCTTTTTAAGCTAATTAAACAAATATTTTGTTAGTGTATATAAATTAAAATAGTGATGTAATGAATGAAAACACTGCAGATGTAATACATAAGTTGTTTTGGCTAAAAAAAACACAGTAGTCTCGTCTCTTAGTGCAGTGGTGAGTCAAATGTGTCTCTGGGTTTGAACATCTTACCCTGCTGGTTCTTCTCTCTCCTCTTGCCATGATAGTTTTCGATAGCAAATACATGATTTAAGATGAGATAAACACAGGTATTGTGAGGTCTGACAGACAACTTCTTCTGAAGACACAAGTGTCTGTTGGTTCAGCTGGTGACTGAGTGAAAAAGGAATTTTTTGGCTGTGGGTGATCTTACTTATGTCGACAGTTTAGATTCCAGAACCCATTCTAGAAGCTGGTTGTCATCAAGTTTAGAATCTATGAAATTCTATTCTGCATTCTGATTCTGAGTTGTCGTTTCAAATGATCACATGATCAAGTCTAAAATAAACAATTCCAGTCCAATGAAGCTGCATCTACATTCAGATACATAATAAGACATATACAAATCATTCATAACGGGGGTCAAAAATCTTTGTAAATATGTAAAAAAAAAATCCATAAAGATAACTCTCTCAAAAACCTTCTTAGTTGTCATGAAAAGAATTAATATAGATTGTAACTAAAAGAATTTGTCATTAATAAATACATTTATCCACAACAGTCGTACATATATGATGTATTTTGTGCAGATTCATGAACGTATGCTTGGGGATCAAAAAACCCGAACATGTTCTGACCTCATCTGATCCTCAGTTATGGTTGGAAATGAACGGCTAGAAGTTCACGTTAAGACAAATACAATCTTTGTATGTACATTTTTTGCCTTAGTCTCTGTGTGTGCAAAAAAGAAAAGTGTAATGTTCAGTTTCTCTCAGTGTGTGTGTGTGGATTACACACACCCACAGGAAGGCTGCCTGGATCACCAGCAGAGAGGGCAGTGCTCAACAACACACACACACACACACACACACACACACACACACACACAAAGAGGGTACACAGAGTGCAGACAAGCCATAATCTGGCCAGTGTCGTCCTGACACAGTGAGGAACACATCCAAATATAGATTCAAATCAGGTTTGAAGAGGGATCGGAAATTGGAAATTATATCATTATACATGACAGAGAGCATTAGTTTGGACTTAATTAGAAAAGCACAAGCATTCTGGGAAGACCTGTGCTCAGACTCATTATTTAATGTGCTTAACATACCAGCTAGTGTCATTTCCAGATCCTGTTTTTCTTTTTTGTGTCTAACATATCAATTAAACCACAACGAAGTTACAGCACATAACAGCCTTTTCTTTGGACTTAGACGTTGGACTAACCATTTACTGGGTTATACATGTCTCTCTTCTTCTCTTATATATGAATATTTTTAAAGGTGATTTTCAAAATGCTAGAATAGCCTCTGAACTCTCAGCTTACAAGACAATAGTGGTGCAGGGTATAATTTACATCATATTTGAATATTATTCATTTCTCTTATGCAAACACTGCTACAAGCTCTGGGGCAATTTCTGTTACAGTAGAAAGAAACTAAATGCAAGCTGTAGTCAGGACAAAACTTTGCCTGGCAACATTTTCTAATACTTTGTGACCAATAGCAGAGGGGACAGGAAATAAGCCGGGCAGAGCTGTAAACATAAATTGCAGGAGCTGGCATGACGAAAAGCTAACAGCAGCAGTTCATAAACTTGTTAATGAGGCTTCTTATCAAGAGCTTCAATGTCAGTCTCTATCGGTGTCCTGCACTCGCTACATCCAAGCAGCATCCATCCTTTTCATCTGCTTGCATTTTTTCTTGCAGTTGACAGAAATATAAACAATCAGACCGTTTTTCTCAAGCCTACTGGACATTAGAAAGCCTTACATTTTGTGTGTAACAGTTTGAACACATTTAAACTGTGCAAAGCAAAAGACAGACATGTCAGTTTGAAAACCAGAAACTTATGTGTTCCAATTTGTTCCCTATAGAAGTAAGTCTCTAAGTAGAAAATGGGAGAGAATTTTGATCTGAATGTGCTAAAATTTTTAACTTATGCCCCTGACACACAACCATATATACGCCATAAGACACCAATGATCCATCGAGGACCCCCTTTATTCTGTCATAACCCATAGTTTTGGTGTTGTCCGTGGCCATTCGGGCAGTTATATCTTCCGACTCAATGACATAAACAGTTGCATGAACATGCTAGGTTAGCAGTGTGCATGTATTAGTAACATGCAGTGAAGCATTAAACTAGCATATGTCTCTGCCCAACCAATGCAACAGCCTAAATGCTTATTCATATCTTGCTTGAATACAAAATACAGTCTACATTGGTTTATTCCAGCCAAACAATCAAAATACTGAGCACCTGCTGCACAAGATGAGGAGCACTACATGAAAACTGTGGTAAAGGCAGCCTCAATTAACTACTTTGACTAGTTTTACTGGAGTATATGTACTTTGAGTCCTTAGACTCCAACAAATAATATAAATAAAATGGATACACTCATTAATGTGAAGAAATTATTAATGAAAAAACTTACCACGTGATCGGAACAGGTGAGCCCCTGCTTGTACTGCCTGCACGTCCTGTTGTAAATGCATCCACTGGATTCGTTTTAATTTTGTTCCAACTCTCATGGATCTGTTTTATTCTTACATGAACAGGACACATTTTATACAGTATCATCACTTGGTGACAAATTAAATTGACGATCTCTGTCTGCACTAACACTGGCTTTTCTCAGGCAGTGGCATAAAAACACCCACCAACATGCACATTCAACAATCAATCCGGGAGGCACACTGACCCCTGAAACTATTGTGTACATCAGCAGGAAAATAAATGATTCCCAGACTAACTTCACACTCCCTCCTCCCTCCAAACTTCAACATAATGCCTTAAATAAGTAGAAAAAGAGGGGTTTAACAGTGGATGAGGCAAATATTGATGACTCATATTTAAATAATGTTAGAATTACAGACTAACATATAATACAAACACACACATGATAACACACATCTACAAGCTGCAGCCTTCACTCGGGAAAGGAGTAATAAGACCTGTGGACATTCAGCATTCTGCTGAGCCTGATGTTTAGTGCCAGCCTGAAGGAGACGTGATAGCTTTTTAAAGGCCAGGAGAGCCGAGAGGGAGAAGCACACAGGGGAGACATGTCTGCCTCTACCAGCAGGGCTACTGACGGCTGACACACACCTCACCTGCTAAAAAGTCTGTGGTTGCCCAGGCGGAACGTACCATAAAGCTCACTGTTAAAAAAAGAAATGAAGGTCATGGTCAGATTGTATTGAAATAAAGAAACTAATTTGTTCGTACAGGTTTAACATTAAAGGTGGAAAGAAAAGGAAAGAAAGAAACATAGAGTGTGTTTCTGGCATCATGGAGCAAAGATGGAGCAGTTGCATAGTTTTCGATTAGTTGGACTCAACATTAAAAAGAACATGGCATGGAGATCACGCATCATCTCCATCCTAGTAAAAAAAAGAGCCCAAAAAAGGCTTTATTTCTTGAGCCTTTACAGAGGAGCGATAGAAAGCATCGCGAACTGGCATGTGATTGTGACAGGAAGGCTCAGCAGCAGGTGATCAAATCCATCAGAACACCAAGCATCAGTGATGTCAGTGAGGTGAAGAGCCTTTGCAAAGCACAGAGGATAGTAAAAGACAAAACCCACCACAGCTGTGAGACTTCTGAACTCATTCTTTGCATTCAAAATTAATACACTGTTTCATATTGTTAAAGAGTGTTTTATGTTTTCGGACTACAGTTCATCATACTTGTGTTCTAAAGTGATAATAAATTAATCATCTGGACCTCAAATGGAGAATTTTCACACTTTTAAAAATTTTTCCCTCTTCCCATGTTTCAGTGATGGTGGTGAAGAACATTATTTAACAAGTTGATTAAAAATCTCCAGCTGGTGTTAAACTGTGCTGAGATCCAGAGACCAGACAGCACATTTCTGACATCATTTTCATACTAATTCTTCAGTGAATCCAAGTGTGGAAATGTGGAGGCATTTAATGTTTCACTACTTATTCATCAAGCTTTTCCTCAATCATTCGCTTCTCTGTGTGAGTGGTTAATGACCTGTGTTCGTGTGTGTGTGTGTGTGTGTGTGTGTGTGTTTACACTGCTCTCCTCTGGTTAAAAATAGAAATTGCAGCTCATCAAACATTCATTCAGTGACTTCTCATTAACAAAGACTCTCTCAGGGTTTGAATGTGATTCATTAAAGTTACGTGCCAACTTGATCAATAGAAACAGATATTTTACTGCTCTTAATAGCTGAAACTGCATTTTAGTTGTAAACACTCGGTTATCTTTGAAAGAGTTTACACAACTTTTAACAGAGCTGTTACCTCTTCCATCATTCAATCCCTTAAACGTGGGAATTGTACATAAAAACAAACAATAAACATAAACTGCTCCTAACAGAGACAGAACAAGCACATAAAAAGCAGTTCTTGTGTGAAATACACATTTATGGGATTAGAATTGCATGACCTTGGTTGCTCTTCCACTAACAGTCTCCACTTTGCAGAGTTTACAAGGCAATCAATCTGTTCCTAACATCCTTATCCACACCACATACAAACTGATACACCTGTCCATCTGTAAAGCCTTGACTTGTTAATGCAAACAAAAAAAAATTTCTATTGTGAATTAGAAGATGTTTAACAGTTTCTGGCTAAATCTGGCCCTTCAAATGATAAATTGAGCATCTCTGGCCACAGCATCTTCAAATGATCCACTATGGTTGACGTGCAGTATCAGTTGTCAGTTACTTGTTGTACATCAGCCAGTGCAAAAAATGCAAATCTGAAAATGCAAGAATCAGATCAGCCTGTTGTTCCAGCATCATTGTGACCTACAATATCATTGTAAGTTACAACAGACACGCTGGCACACTAATGTAGTCACGATACATATAAAATCCCACATACATTTAAGTGTTGTACCGATCAGGACTAATTAACACTCATCTTTCCAGAAGCCCTTATTTATTTATGCAAAAAAATAAACAAATAAATGAATGAATGAAGCTGAAATAAATGAATGAAAAGGTATCAAACACTTGGCAAGAGTTCCTCAAGTGACTCCATCTTCATCAACATCACACACACAAACACACACCGTAATCAAGCCCAGGGCCAATCAGGACTGATTAGCTCGTTAAGTAAAAGCATAGTTGAATTTGACACGCCTGGACAACTGGCTGCTCACCAAGAGCTGTTCACTTACTGTTTGTGTTTGTGTGTTTGTCATCTGAAACTGCACATCGTACCTAGTGCTGTTTGTGTGTGTGTGCATGAGTATGTGTGTACGTGCGCGTCTGAAGGCATGGTGCATAAATAATGAAACAGGGCAGTGTCATGTTTAACAGGTCAAATGCAACATGACGGATGAGTCACTGATGCAGAGGGGGATTTTAACAGGACTTCTGAAGCCCAGTCTTTGCTGAGTATGACAGGGGAAACCTGAGGTTTGCCAAAACGTAATTTTGTCGTCAGTGATTAAGTGGTCAAACTGCACGTAATTAACCTTCGAGTGCAATTCAGTTAACATCAAATAAATGAATAGGAAAAACATGGGGCTTATTTTGATGCAACAAACACATTCTTCACATTTTGATTCATTCTCTACTGAGATGTCAAATGTTCAGTGTGCACTTAAAGTCATTGATGCAACTGACAAAAACCATCAGGTGTGAATAAAAATTCAAGTCAGTTTAAGAAAGCCATGTACATTTCAGTCTGTGGTTTAGACCGATGCCAAAGACACAAGATTCAATCCAAGTACACAAAGCTCAGATGGCAAAGTAATGTAACCTTTCCTGACCTCTCTGCAACATTAAAGAGCTTTGTCAACCAAGACGACTCTATAATGTTAAACTATCATAACATCTCAGGGTGAATCTCATCCAACCCTGATGCTTTTGACCTCCCTAGCCTGTAGTGTTTGAAACACTAACAAGTCACTCAGGCACCTGATTCAATCCTGAGCTAAAGTCAGAAGTTGATTATCTGACAATATTATAAATGTTTTTTTTAACATTGGGTGAGGTGGTCCTTGGTTAAGGTGTGTATATGTGTGGGGGTGGGGGCTAGGGTGTCTCCAACTGCAAAATGCTGCAGGAGGCTCAGAGACTAACACTGACTTTAATCATTAGTGAGAGCTGTATCTATCTAATGAACAAAATCTAATGACTGAAATATATACACATAAAAAAGCAGATACCTGTTCAGTCACTACACAAGCAGGCATGTCTGCTTGCCCCTCTACTGACTTATATGTTCTGTAAATCTAATGTGTCAGGTTTTGGGCCTATGAAGGTTGAAACTGACGCATCTCTCCAGTAACTACAAACTCAGAAAAGCATCCTCATGTTTAGTTTAACTGACTTTATCCAAGCAGGTTCACATCGTGTCATGAACGTCCATTGAGCAGGTTTGCCCTCGGTTTTACTGTCTACTCACCACTCAGGATCCACTGGTGTGATGTCTATCCTGGGAGGAGCTCCGAAGGGCAAAGACGTTGGCCTGGCCATGATTTCATCGTCAGGTGTCCGCGACCTCTCTCCCTGACGCCATGACAACGGGGGTAGCTGCAGGTTGCCCGAAAAACGTCGCCGACCACGGCACAGGTCGACAGCCAGCGTGCAGGACGGCGATGTGAAGGACTCACTGAGACAGCAATCTGGAGGCTCTTTGCCATCCTGAGGAAAACAAAAAATAAAAGTGAGAGAAGGGTCATGAAATTGAAGAACACAAATTTATATGTATTCAGAAAGAGAAAAGTGAAAAATAAGGGTGTGAAGTTAAACCTATGTTGAACAAACGACAACTTTTTTTCTCATGTTCTTCAACTGTTTACCCACCAGGTGGCGGCACAGGCTTGTTTCTAACTGAAGATGGTATTACATACAGCACAGCACTTCATCACTCTATTGTGATTGTCTGCACAGTATTTATAAAAATCCCATAAACCTCCTCTAACTGTCCCAAGCCTTTTGTCTCAGTTTTCCTCATACAGAAGATAGTTAAAATTTGCATTAAAAAAGTGAATATAACTTTAAAAAATGATAAGAGAACTTTGGAGCTTCAGTATTCTAAGACTTACATAAATGTTAAAATCAGATCTGCTTAAATGAAAATCACAGAGCTCTTTAATTTGCACTATACCAGCATCAATTTTTGTCCTTTCATTATCTCTTCACATATCCCTTCTGCATTCTCCCCCTTATGCCTCATCTACTGCCTTTATTTGTCTTGTTAGCATGTTCTGTCGATAGCAAACTGACTGCAGGGATTCAAAAACACGATGGTTCCTCATCCGTGAAGTCTAATTATGTACATAGTATGATAAATCTCAACTATCTTCGCTTACACCACCTGTCATCTTTGGTTTCACTCCCTGTTTATGGTGTAAAAAGCTTCATACAGTAAAGAGATTTCCTGTTTGACTCTGGGGTAGCAGAGTGTGTTTACTCTGGTCCTGTACTGTACAAGTCTAGTGAGAGTGTGCAGTAGTGCAGAGACCGAATGATTTGAGCAGATTCTTTTCTGGGGCTCGATACCTGCTGGGTTCTCCAGTCGTAAGTTCTCCTTCCAGTAAACACAGCCTCCCACTCTTGGCTCAACAACAGCTTTCCTGGGCTACTTGCCTTCCACTGCCTACTCTTGGCTTCTTTGCATTAGTCAGCTACACAAAGCCAGTGATTGCAGGGGAAGCATTACAATCTAGGTTCATTCTTATTTTACACAGTAAAGGTTATTGTGTAGCTTGCTTTCAGTCGTGTGGTTGGTGACGTGATGTTTCTCTTGGAGCTTCTCAGAGCACAACATATTCCCACTATTCAATCAGTGCTAATGGCCAGCAAGTTTACTGGATATGTTGGTGGCACCACATGAGCCAGATGCATGGAAAGTTTGACAAGGTATCATTTTGTTTCTTTGGTGGTGTTTGTTTTTGGATGTTTCTGTTAACAGTTCTTTTGATAAAGCATTAATTCTTTATTATTTAGTTATCTCATCGCAGAAAAATATAAAATGTATATTGTGGAAAGACTATAAATCTACTGCTTCATTATTTGGAAGTCAACACCTGTTTTAAGACTAGATACGAAAGGAAATAAATACTAATTCTCTTTAATGGCACACCTGAAAAAAATACTGTTTACTTTCCTCAAGTGGCCTTAACCTGGACAACACTTCACAGAAAAGACTCCCAATGCTCCAGTTTCATTTACATGAATACTAAGTGCGTGCACACAAAATCCAGATGTGAATACATTTTAATTTCCCAGGCAGTATGCTACAGTTTAGACTTGTATTTTGTTTTGTAATCCAACTTTTAGAAGGATTTTTAAGGATAATTCTAATATGATTTAAGAGGACATTTGAATTGTTTTTGTTCCTTGCTTTGCATTTAAAGAAACATCTAAATTTAAAAAGCAACAATAAAGGTTATTCTTATATCAAAACAGTACATCATCATGATTCATTCTTTGTTCCTTGAAAATGAGGAAGACCTGAAGACATCAGCTTGGCAGCTGCTGGTTAGAAAAATATAAATACACTGCAAACATCAAAAGACAGGAGTATTACGTAAGGAAGAGCAAAGAAGTAAAAAGAGCGATTGATGAAATTAAAATAGGCTGCGGTGTGCTCCATTAGTGTAAAAAAAGATCAAGAAATAGAGAAACACAGAGTGATGTCCTGCTTTCCCACTCTATTAAATGATATTTGCTGTTTAAAGATATTTGCATTTCGAGGCATAAGGAGGGAAAAACAACAATACTTTTTTAATGACAGCTCAGAGAGGAGATGATGCGGTGGAAACACAGGGACAAAGTGAGATATGGGAGTGATACAAACTGTTCAGATAAGGACACGAAGGAGGAGGTTGGTGATTTTAGATGAGAGGAGGTAAGCAAGAGAAAGAAACAAAATCCCATCTGAAATACCACGGAAAACTGATAAATATAATTAAAAATTACTGACGGTGATCAATACTCAGTTTTCAGACTTCATGGTCAGACTTCATGATGGTTTTAGTGAATAAAATTCTTGATTTATTAGAAAATAGAAAATCACATGAAAGTGTAAGTTGCTCTGGATACACGAGTATCAACTTATTGTGGTTCATCTGTAGCTGCCACACTTTCGGCTCATCAACACATGAAACATGAACTCTAATAGGAAGAATAAACGCCATGACTACAAAAAAGTTAAACAACTTTCTGACACATTCAACTACTCTGACTCATCAGACACGAAGCTGTGAACCAGGCTTTAAATCTCTGAATGCTGTGAAGGGTGACAAAATGTCCAGAAAGTTGGGAATACAGTCATTCAAAGCAGAGCTGTGACTAAAACGTGAGTCATTTTCCTCCTCACTTACTTTAACTTGCTTGGACTTTACTTTCACTTTTTTCCTTTAATTTTTACGCAATTTTTTCTTTTGATGGGTTGCACCAGCAATTAGTATTCGTAAGTTGGTGGACTATCTACTAACTGGTGTCAAACTAGTGATCTACTGTCTGAAGCTAGTTACACAATTGAGAGTTAAAAGGACAGTTGATCCTAAACTCTTAAATATGAAGTGTCCCTGTTGACTACAGTGCTATTAAATAATCTAGATCAGGGGCGCTCATTACGTCGATCGCGATCTACCGGTCGATAGCAAAGGTAATGTGGGTAGATTGCATGGCATTAAAAAAATCTATCCAATCCAATGCGGACGGGAAGCTGCGCTCACTATTTCAGAGCAATTCGCAGGTCTTTCCCCGGTTACCATGGAAACAAACAACAAGAAGCGGAGTGACTCCTGCGCAAGCTGCCGAGTTGCCCAGTTTATTTCTACTAAACTTCAGAAAGGGTATAAAAATGAGTGGGGAAACTGCAGTGCAAGTCATCAGAGTAAGGTAATGATAAAAAATGTACACAGTTGTATTGTGCAATAAGGGTTCATGCAGTTATGGAAGGCTCATATACAACCCTCATACTAGTTTTGGTGTGTTTGCCCTTTTTATTATGAACCTTAAAGATGACTAGTTTGTCCTCTTCAGTTGTTGATCATATTCTGAAAAAAGCTTCTTTGTCATGAAAGTTCTGCGTTCATTCTTTATTTCTTCTTAAGATAAGGACTATCTATCCTGCACTGGACCTGCCTGTCTACCCATTCTTTGGAGGGCAGCTTGACCTTAAGATCATTCTGTGTATTTGATTAACAGCCTGCTAACTGCCCACAAATATTTGACTGAAACTTCCCTCCTTATCAGTCAGCTGCAGAATAAAGAATTTCAGATTTCCTCCACAATGGTTTTGGTCTGAGTTGGTGAGTTTTGGAGAGATCAGCCATAGAGCCTGCCTTCTCTAAAATCTACCCAGTAACAACATACATGTTGCTGTGATGTAAGCTAATGATCACAAGATGTATCATCGAGCAGGCTCAGTTACTGGTATCAGCCGTAAAGATCAACATCTATCCACAGCTCAGGCTAACCTCTCACCCTTCTCCCTAAATGACATGTAACAATAGACACTGGAATCTGCCTGTTAAACCATTTTGCAAAGGAAAAATTGAGCTTGTACCAAACCCTTCACTCCGTCCTCCCACATACACTACCTGCTATCCTTAGATGACCTTCAACTGCTGGGATGTGTGCGCACGAGACGAGTGTTTATCTGTGCATGTGTGTGTGTGTGTGTGTGCGCGCGTGTGTGTGTGTGTAGGGCTGGAGCAGGATGGGTCAGGTGCAGAAGTCCATTATCCCATTAGCAGCACTACCCTCCTGGCCTTTTTTGTCTTCCTGGGACCACTAAGTACTGAGACTTTGACACACTCATTAGTCTCACACATACACATGAGAACAATGCCTATTCACCTCTCTAAGCACTTCATGCACACACACACACCAAAACACACAGCAGCCAGGTCACAGGGCTTCAGCTGCAGGATGAGATTAATACAGAGACCATCACGTGGCTTTGCAGCCTTCTCAACACTAGATCTGTACCCAAACCTTACAACACACATTTGTCTTTGCCTTTTCAGACTGTCCTCACCAGAAATATGACAGCATTGGTCATCTGTTTAAACAGCAACCTCAAACGACCTCAAACGACCTTTTGCTGTCATGTGATTAATGACTCTCCTCTCTGGATAAACACTCAGCACAGGTTAATGTTGCCTATGATAATGGGAACAAAGCAGGGAGGAGCACAATGTCTTTATACATGAGGAGAAGCAGGACACAAAAGTTTGTTTCCAGTCTCCAGTGAAGTGTACTGTTTTCCTCCAAACATGAAAATGAATTTTCTTAGCCATCACCATGTAGTTTCAAATGCATGAAATTAAAAAATTGCAATACAAATAGGGCACTGAATCAGCATACACTCAGGTGGATCATGTTATATTGTACCAGTGCTTCTCAATTTTTTTCTGTTAAGCCCCCCCTAGGAAGAAGAAAACATTTTGCGCCCCCCACCCTCCACCACGACTATGATTGGTATCATTTGTCTATAAAATTGTTGCAGGTATGCAGAAAATTCTTGCTTTTCTTTGGCCTTTCGCCTTTGCTTCATGCTCCGCCAGTAATTCAAAACACGATCAATTAGACATGTCTTTGGAGCTCATCTATTTTCCATCATTTATCATTTTTCATTTTTACAAGCAAGAATGAATCAATTTTAACCCCTCATAACTTTTGAAAACATTGATCGCCCAAGACACAGTGGCGTAAAAGCGCCACTGCAAACCTACTGTAGCGGATGTGCAATTACACTTTATTCTGGTACGGCAATGAAAAAGCAAACCATTTTTGGAAGTGAAAGCCTCCCCAGCAGAATAAGGTACGACCTTTGTGGTATTGAATGTTTGTGTTATGCTTGAGACAACCATAGAAAATTTTAGAGTTTACACTCAAAGCAATATCTGAGAGTTCAGGTAGGTTGTCTGAAATTCACTTGTCATATACAACGTTAGATGCAAACAATATTTGTATTGTTGTCTTTGTATAATATTTGTATTTGTTTATACATTAATACCAAAGAGTGGCCTGATGTACTAAGTACTATCAATTATTGAATAAATGATTCATTATATAGTAATTTATAGGAGAGATTTTTTAACTCCTCTTTTCAGCAAAAGTTGCACAGAGGACTGAAGAGGAACTTGGGTTTAGTAAAAGTTAAGTACTTAACCAGGAGAAACTTTCTTTCATATTTTTTAGTCTCTCTCAGCTGAAAAAAACAGTAAACCATCTAATTTTCAAACAATTGCTTACATATTTAACACTTATTTGTTTTATTTGTAATTTCACTCTGTAAGCATGGGCATCTCAGGGCATCTGGAGAAAAAAATTATTTACATTTCTCACACGCCCACGCCAACACTCGAATCCCTCTGTGCTCTCTCGCCATTTCGACACCAAGGCAACAAAACAACAGGGAGGAAATGAAGAGATGCTGAGAAAACAACACCTGCTTCTCATCAGTTATAGAGAAAGAGGTATGGAGAGAGGGAGAGGGAAGATGAAGAGGGCAGCTGTTGAAAAGCGGGAGGGAGAAAGGTCTGACAGAGAGGATAACAGCAGGAGAGGAGAGAACAGCTGGGTTAGTGTGATGAGAGGGAGGACCTGCAAAGAAGGACAGCTAGAGAGAAGAGAGTAAAAGAAAAATGAGTGAAAGTAGGAGAAAGAGAGTGGGAGGGGAGCACTGGAAAAGCAAGTAGAAGAGACTGATTAGTCCTGAATGAAATGAGACATATTCATCCACAAGTGAGCCTGTCTGAACCGGCAGTATGCATGAGCAAACACGCATCCTGTCCAGTGCAAACTGTGTATTTGCCTCACACACACACACAGAACAGCCCACCTGTGCATGTACAACAAGCATACATCAGTATATGAACATTGCACCTCAAGGGTTTTCAGAACAGATTAACAAAACAAACATGGTGGTTGGTTAGTATGTATCCGTGCACTCAGTGCCGGTGTGTGTTTGTATAATCATATATGCTCATTTGCAATTTCTTGTTCTTGTGAAGCACTTTGTAATCTCTGGTTTTGGTAAGTGCTTTGTAAATGATCTTTGCTGTTGGTTTTGTTGTTGTTGTTGTTTTTTTTGTTGTTATTGTAGATGGATGCATAAAAAACAACAACAAAAAAAGTTACTTTAATTTAAATCCCTCTTGTGCTTGTGTCATGTGTTTGTGCATGTGTGTGTATTTCCAGCCAATGTGTGTAATAAATAATTACAATGTAGAATTTTATCAAATTTCTCCAACTAGGGATTGATGAAGTGCTTCCCTTTTTTGACACTGTTGACTACCTGCTTTTGTCACACTTATTGTTAGGCAGCAATTATATCAAAGGTTTTAACATTATTCAACAGATTTAAAAGCAATCAAACAATATACAAAAAACTCCTACATCCCAGAGACAAGTTTGTTGTGCAGCATCACAAACTGGGTTGTTTCCTTTGAATAAAAGGCCATATCAGGACTAAGGACTCCATCAAGCTTACTTTCGGCAGCTTAACGTGATGAAAACTTCCCCTGAGGCTGACAGCAAAACAGGATATTAATAAAACTGTTTGGTGAACTATTATCACTCCTTTCTTTCTGTCGCTGTGAAACAGCCCGATCCGCCCGTCTCAGACGAGAGATAAAAGAAATTGCCTTCTTTCCTCTCTATAGAAACGTGTGATGTGTAATAAATTTACATTGTCACAGGGTTGAGCACAATAACACTTCTGGCATACAGTAACTCACCGAAAGCTATATTCAAGAGATCCTGACTTGTTTGTTTGTAGGCAGCATGAACACTTCATTGGGGGGGGACTGAGAGAAATGACTGGAGGTGAAATTGTATGGAAACAAGACTGAGATTCAAACTTAAGCCATGTTATCTTAATGTTCATATTACCTGTTTCAAAAAACTTACTTATAATTCTAAGTATTTCATAAGAACTGGTACCCACGGTAATCAATATTTTGTAAAAAAAAAAACAAAAAAAAAACAGTTGCTACACCAATCAGTATTTTATAGGAACCATTATATTATTAAAGTATACTGTAAGAACTGAGACTTAAAATAAAAGAGAGCTTATAAGATCTGATGCCTACAATAGTAAATATGTTGTAAGTACCAGGACTTAATGATCAGCACCTACAATAGTAAAGGACCTGGTTATCAACAGTAATCAGTATTTTTTAAGTACTAGTACCTGCAAAAATAAATATTGTGTAAAAACTGGTACTTACAATTAAAACTATTTTGCAGTTTTAATTGTAAGTGTTCCTCCATTTAAGTACAAGAGCTTGTACTTACAATAAAAACTCTTTTGTAAAAACTGGTACCTACAATAAAAAGTATTTTTAAGAACCCATACCAAGAGAAATCAGAATTTTGTAAGAACCATTACCTATAAAAGTTTTTGTAAGAACTGGTACCTACAATAATAGATATTTTGTAGCCCTGTGATATAGAAAAGCATCCCTCTTACATAGTATTTTACAGACACAAAAACAAACTGTAGGTTCTGTAAATAAAATATTCTATTTATGTAAAGGGGGACATTGAGAGAATGATGGAGCCTAAACTTGAAACAATAGCAGAGGATAGACTGACAGGCGAGGCGCAGCAGGTCACAGTTCGTCTCATCCCAAGAGTCACAAGAGGAAAGAGTTATCATTGCTATGGCAACCAACATCACTCCTTCTGACCAGACACAACAACAGATGGATGGCAGGGGAAGATTGCAGCATTTGATAGGATAAAAATAGAAACAATGATGGGAGGTGAGACACATGTCATTGCAAAGAGAGAGGAGTGTCAGAGGACGGGACAGAAAGGTTGGGAAGCAGGGAGACAAAAAGTATTGAACTGTTGGTCTCACTGGCTAAGATTCAACCCTCCGCTTCCAAGCTCTCTAATTGGAGAATGAAACAGCTGTTAAGCTTGACCCCCGCTCCCTGTAAATACAAGCTCAACTGCCAGAGCGATTTGAGAGAGCAAGAGAGAATGAGAATGAAACGGAAGCTAGAAGAAGCGAGAGAAACTTCCAAGAAGATGCAAAGAGGAGCAACTCATAAATAATTTTTATTGCATTTTCACACTGACCCTTATGAGTGTTGATCAGATGCTCCTGAGATAAGAACAGCATTGTTTGTGAGTGCCTTTTTCAGACAGTTTCATAAGTCGTTACAAACATTGCTTCTTGATTACTTATATGTCCTTCTCAGGTAAACGTTTGATTGGACATAAAATAAACAAAAAAAAGGATAATTTGATGTTAAAGTAATACACTTAGTTACCTATTTTTGAGAATTACATCATATTATACGTTACATTACATTATATTTATATAGTGGACTGATTCACTACTTCAATTCTTTGTGATCATTAAGGCTGTTTAAGTTTTTAGCTTTGTAATTAACATGCACATAGGTGGTATCAATCCAAGCAATGTGGGTTTGAAAGCCTCCTGACTCTTGGGGTTAGAAACTGAATAAACTTGTTTCCGAAAATGTTCAAATACTGCTATAAGGCCATGAAAATGCTTTTATTTATTTATTATTTAATTTAATTAACATCACTTGGTTGGGGTTAGAGAAGGACTGTGGATAAACTTACAAACAGATACGGCTTTATCAGGCACCACTCATAATTTGATCAAACATCAAGACTTCTTGTGAAGTAAACAAACAGAAACAGGAGTTGATGTACCGGTAGTTAGATTAGATAAGATTAGATAGAACTTTATTGATCCCTTTGGAGACTCCAACAGGGTAGTTGGTTTGGTCAGAAAAATAACAGCATTTTTCAATAAAATTTGTAAGCTAGAAAGGCTTGATATTTTCATACTTTGTGATGATAATTATCTGAGTTATCTGCATATTTCACTAAATTATTAACTGCATAATCGTGGTAATATTTGGTCAGTCTAATTCAAAAGAAGCCTCTAAATAACAATAATTCTGAATTATCTTGATTAATTGTTTTGATTATTAATGAATCATATGGGACTTTAAATGATATGATACACTTTATGGACCCTTAACATCTTTATATAGCAAACCCTGTGACTTCCTATGTAAAAATATTCCCTGAACAGCAATATAATGAGTATATATTTAAGGAGTAGGCAAAGAGGTTAAATTAAAGCTTTAACCTCAGACGGATATTTTGCAGAGCTGGGAACAAGTTCATGAGAATAATGTGTGCACAGACACACTCCCCTAAACCCTGCGAAATAGATTTTAATTCAGTGAGTTAAAGGTTGGCCAAATGCTCAAGGCACCTGTAATTGTGTATGCCCCCGATGGAGAAAAGTGTGTGGACGCACTTACATAAATATGCAGAGTCACACACATAGGTGGCATGCATTCAAGCACACTCATAGAGACAAGCACCGGAGCACATCCACACATATGCAGGGATGGAGAGTCAGAGCTGAGCAGATCAGAGCTGTGATCTGCATGGGAATGAGGTCATTAGGTCTGTGGGGCGCAGATATATTATCTAATCTGTCCTCCACTCAGCACAAGCACGCACACACACACACACACACACACACACAAACAGAGCATAAGACAGACAGTAGTTAGTCACATTCATGAATGTATTGAGATCCAATCCTTGTGCATACTGAATCCTAATCACCTGCACAATCACTGTTAATGTACACAAACAAACTACACCACAACAAACTAATCCAATCTGAACTCCAGCTCCATGATGGGACAATTCATTAATGCAAACACCCACTAGCATATGTGCAGACACTTAGACCATTTAAAGCTAATCGCAGCTAGCCACCAGCTGAACCAAATCACTTCTGTTTCAGCCAAAATCTGACGACAATTTCCTACCTCAGCACACTTAACCCCATTGATTCAGAACACACTTTCACTCTCACTGAAATATACACTGTAAATGCACATGCTTCATTACATGTAGATAAATATCAGGGCCATTCAGACAACAAAACCAGAAAATGCTGGATAACAGACAACCAGCCCCAAAACAGGCCTTTGCTACTTCATGGCAGAATCCTGTACATGCAACTGAAAGGGAAAATCCAGGGATTTTTGAATTAGCTTAGTATGAGGTACCTGTCAATAGTCAGAGTATTACCTACAGTAGTATAGACACAGAATCAGAGCACTGTACGTCTGTGCCTGGGGACATGGGTGTAACTGATTGGCCAATATGATTTCAGAGTTAGGGCTATATTGAAGCCTGTTGGTTTGGCATGCCTTCACAGTGCTTAAATAGTGTTTTTGTAATTTCCCAGAGATTTATTTCAAACATTTCTTGATTTGACTTTTATTTTTCTGAAAAAAAAGGTGTGTAAAATGCAGTTTTAAAAAAATACCAGAATACTTGTGAACCAGACCTTGAAAAATATGTTTACTCCTTCCCTCTTACAGATGTACAAGTTCTCTCTGAACAGTCCAGCTCTCATTTTTTTTTGTTACTTTTTTATCTGTTTTTCTGATTCAGTTGTAAAAACGTTACTTGATGTGTTTTTACTGAGAGCTGCTGAAACTTAAGAACGGTACATACTCAAGTAAAGAAGTGACAGTCAAGGTTAAAGATTGAAGAAAATAACAAGCACGGGAAAAAGACATGAAGAGGGAAACAAGGGAAGATAATTAAATCAAAGAACAACCCTCTTAAAATAAAAGAAAAAAATACATAATGTTCAAGAGCACATGAAGAGAAAAGGCACAGACAGTGAGAGACTGAGTAATGCACACCCACACCTCAAGCTACGGACTATTTGAGCAAGTGTGCAAAACACTCTCAGTCACTGGAAAGTGCACCTGCACGTTCTTTCCATACAGTGTGAGTGTACCATATAAATGGACAAGTACAGTTGCTGTATACATCAGCTGTCCAAACCTTGTATCCAACAAATACTTTCAAATTGAATTGAAAAAAGGAATTTTCATTCAGTGCTCACACAGATGTTGTGTGACAGAGTTCAGAGAAGTAGATATGAATTCAAACTCTCAACTTTGACACCCCAGCCTTGAGTCTTTGTGTATTACTCACAAGTTATGATTGACATTTTTTAATATTTAACCATGAACACGATCTCACTCTTATTTTTACCGAGTAATTAAAAGCCTTAACGTAAGTGTTCAGTGTTTGCACTCATGCACATTATCTCCAAACCTAAATAAATTGCTGTCAGATGTTTAAACTGAAGTACCGGTATATACAAACTTAAATTACTGCATAACGTGTACTTGTCTCCCCCAACCATTCAAATTTCACTTAACATCCATGATTGACCTCTTGGATAGAAAAAGTCACAATACAACCAGACCAACACTTGTTTGGTTGGAGATTTGTGTGTGTTTTGCTAGTAGCAGCTAATGTAGCTTCAAGCTATGGACTCACTCTTTTTTAAACTCCACACCCACAGATTTTTTTTCCCATATTTAAACTTATAGTCTCTAGCCTCAACCAATGCTAGAGTCTACAGCTTTGCATATTAAACGCATGGACAAAATATTCTGTTAAAGCCAAGGGGCAAACTTCCCACTTCCGCATTGAAGCCAACCAGGAAGTACAAAAACTTGCAATTCCTCGACTGACCGCTTGAGGCTGGCCCCAAAAGGGAGCAAATTCTCATTGGAGCCCATGTTAAAATGGCCGACTTTAGAGCAGAAAAAACATGTAAACATATTTACAGCCTGGTTCATAAAATGTTTTTTTGTCTACCGCTTCTCTACCATCTCATGAAAACACTGAGGGAGGTGAATTTTTTTCCAACTCATTTGTTTATTTTGTATTTAAACTTAAAATTCGGCTATTTTTGCATAAATTAGGGTGTGGTCCCATTGATTGACAGCCTGTTGATGGATAGCCAAGGGCTGTTAGCTGAGTGGGTTTGCTGTCAGTCCTTCGACCCCCACCTCTTTTCCCATATTTGGTTTTTCATCATTTAGGCGGGCTTTTGGCAGAGTCAGGCGCAGACAAATGGCGGCGCCAAGGATGAGATTTCCGAGGCTTCACTTTTGATCCGGCAGAAACCAATGGGTGACGTCACGGAGGGTTTGTCCAGTGTTTTATACAGTCAATGGCCATGACTCTATCCTTACCATGAGAGCTTAGTGTAGCGCTTGGCTGCTGGTAACAGACTCAGTTTGTATTGGTATCAAATCATTACAGTCATCATAATGAATGAATCTTTCCCCTCCTGCTGCAAACTCTGCCTGTAAATATGACCACATGTCTTTTAAGTTAATTATGTAAATCATTCGGATGGTTTTTTAAATATATTTTTATCACTGATGCAATGCTAACTTCTGGTAGCACATAAACAGAAATTCCAATTGGGTGTTAGAATTGAGCTAACAGGTGCGTAGTGATACAGGATATACTGTAATATTTGGCATGCAGTTATACTACTTGTAATGACCCCTTTGCCTTTCAAAAAAGGTCACTATGATTGCTGATGGATTGTTTTGACACGTGACTAAATGGCGGACATATCCAGTCCACTTGTTTCAGTTCAATGATGATTTATTTGCTTACAGTGCAATGTGTTCAGTTCACAGGTTTCCAAAATAAAATGCAAAACCAGGCCACATTCACTTTCACCAGCTCGACTATTTACCAGTATGTAAAAAATAACAAAACGCTGTTGCCCTGATCACGGTCACAGTCTAAAACTGTTTGCCTCTAGCAACAAGCAACACCTGAGCCCAATCATCCCACTGAATATATAGACCTTTGGCTTTTGACAAATTGGCAACACTGCTCCCCCAAGTGGTGGGAGGTTCAAAGCCACGGCAAACTCAAACGGCTCTTATACTACTATTGGTTTCAAACCAAGGTCTGGGACATTAAAGTGAACTAACCAGCATGTAAGTAAGTGATTAACATACCCCAGCACCTGAGCCTACAATAAATGCTACCCATGCTAGCAGAGTGCTAACAGTAGGTTAAACTGGCCAAATATAATAATATAATAATATAATAATATAATATAAATAACAGAGTAGCAGCTTAAACATGGCAAAACTTAGTCAAATGAGGAGGTGACCCATCATAATGAGCTGGTTTATGCAGCAAGCTGGAGGAAATTTGGATGGCTTATTGAAAGGCATACTTTGATAAGTGCAGCCCACAAGGAACTAACTGGACAATCTCACTTATGCGTTTGTAAGTTGCTAGACACTCAAGAAACCAAAATACAGCATCGAAGAACTGAAAAAGTGTGATTTTGAACAATATGGCCCCTTCTTAAAGTCCACTTACGCACTTTTTTTGAAGATTTTGACATTCACCAATGTTTTCTTTTTTGGGATTTGTTCTCAGGTTAGCACAAAATCTACATGCACTCAAGAGAACACTAAGGCACATTTGAGAGCTGAAGTTTTTGAGCAAAATAAGCCGTTATTGAATATTTTTTCTGTTCTGCAGTTATATAATACTATTTGCATTACAATGGTATTTTTGTCATCTATAATGTATTTTTAATAATAAATTTTGTTGTTTTTCAAGACCAGTCCCAGTCAAGTCAGTGTCCAGACATTCAGTTGATGGCAAACTTGACAGTGCCATGTTTCTGATGATAGGCCTGTAGCACTGGTTCAGCTTAGACAACGCTTTGCCTGTGTAACTGGTTGTGTCTGTCTGTTGGACAACAAGAAATGTGTCCCTGTATCACTGGTGTCTGTGGTGCAGGAAGGACGCCACACAGGAGTTGTTCTCAATACAATTCTCTTTTTATTTTGCAGCTGATGTAAAAATCAGCATCACACAATCAACAGTACTGTGTAATATATCTTTAGCCAATGAGTAAGCTTGTTTAATCTTTATGTGTAATAAAAATATAAAGAATTTTTATACACTAAATAAAATGCATTTTTTAGTATTTTTATACAGCATTTTAACCTTAGTTTTAAATGAAGACACATCTTAGTATAAACTGAAAATTTTCAATTTTTTCATTTTTTATGACAACATCATATTGTAACTTACAATAGACAGTGCTTACCTGGTGTAAAAATCAATATCACACAATCATCAGTATCAAATAATGCAACTTTAAGGGCTCACATATGCACAACAGAAAAGAAAAATCAGTGTAATGAGAGTAGACTCTCTGATTGGTTATTGCATTTCCGGCCAAAGAAACACCCATGAAACACTCATGAATTGATGAGGCAATTGTACACAGCTAATAGGAATATCTGATGTGCGCCAGTGGCACATTGGCCAGGGAAGAGCAGGATACCTCTGCTGCTCCTGAAACAAGACGGCAAAGGTTGAGCTGGACACTCCCCTGAATAAATTAAGACCCCTGTGCCATGTGCCGTGCACTTATGTCAGGTGCTTGCACTGGGTGCAAGTGTCAGATAGGGCCCAAAATGTTAATTAAGGTTTTCTATAAAAACTTAAAAGCATTAAACTCTTAAATATTGATCACAGCCTTTCACACATACAGCCATCTTCAGATGCCAGTTATTGCCCCACTGCTACAGTTGCGCAAGTAAACCACCAGGTAGCGACAACTTAGCATTAATAAGTCAGTCAGATCAATTTGAAGAAATTCAACATAGATGTTATTTCTAACTCTGTTACATCCAACCCCACTGAATTTTGCTCAAAATTACAGATGTGCAAACCTGACATGGTTAGACAATCACTCAAACAAAAACCATTCTCAAAAATGTGAGAGTGGCGCCTAACTGCCTCTACCAACTCCTGGAAGTAGAATGCTGTCTACACCACACCTAAACCTTGTCCCATTTAAAAGCAAGTCATTGACTCACCTGGACTTAGACAAATCTACAGTGATGCAAAGAAACAGTACGTTACAGAGAACACAGCAATCAGGTTACATTCAAAAATAACACATCACATTCATAAAGGCTTGAAACATCTACCGAGATACTTTATCAAGAAGCTGACTAGCATCACTAACAACCCCTTGATTTGACATGACATGTATTGTCTAGAGATAGACCGATATGGTTTTTTCAGGGCCGATACCGATACCGATTATTAGTAGTCAAGGAGGCCGATAACCGA
>JAQMCX010000045.1:9223615-9292010 GCA_029814765.1 Acanthurus leucopareius | reverse complement strand
TCCATCTTTCATGGACTTGAATAGAACTAGAATAACCACCTTGTTTTTTGTATGTCTCTATGAACGAGATCCACTTGTAGTTAACATTCAATTCTGTCCAGATTCACATATGAGGGAGAGGATTTTAGAACAGGTTCAGGTAAAAGCAGGAGATTTTTGGGGAGAACGCTTTGTGAAACGTATCACTATACTGACATGTTTGATTCCAGTTAATAATTTCCAGTCAAAAAAATATGCTCTTATCTCTTAGAGATTTTTTTTAAGGGAATACAAAGGACTGATAAAAATTTTAATGACATGGTGTTAAAAAGCTTCATCACAAGGTGGAAAAACAATTTCCTGAAGTTCAATATCAGGAAATCTTGTGTTGGATCACACTACTTAAAAAAATGGAAGTTGCTGCAGTGAAGCTACAAATACTAAAGATCAGAGTCAACGATATAGAATATGATCAAATGTCAAACATGGTCACAATCTCCTCTTCTGTTCCTCAGTTATTGTATTGAATAATGGCTAAAAAGAGTTTTTTCTTAACACTGTGACGTCGCAGTGACCTTGACCTTTGACCTTTAACCACAACAATCTAATCACTTCACACTTAAGTTCCAGCAGCCATTGGTGCAAAACTTGAAGAAATTTTCTTGAGGTCTTGCTGAGATATTTGGTTCCCAAAAACGGGATCTGACGAAAATTTTTTTTTTAAAAAAACCCGGAAAACTCACACCTCCAGCCACAGGTGATGCCAGTATCAAAGCTTATAAAGAAAGAGATTTCCTGTTAGAAGACTTTCCAAATATATTTTGTTTGAAAATTGTTTTGCTCATTAAGCTAAGTGGCATAAATGAGGTGATTCATTAAAAATGCCTTGATGATATATTTCACAGAGGAAATTAGCAGTGGCAAGGCCTCTCTGAAGGGATGACATCAATTATAACCATTAGCTGATAATTAGTGAGTACAATAACGTTGTGTTTCAGAGCAGATCCAAAAATTGTGCTCGACAGCGCTGATGTAGAAAGCAGTTTATGAACACTGATTAACGCCGCAACCTCAGGGGATGACGCACAATGGCACTAACAAGTAGAGTGTGTGTTTGTGTGTGTGTGTGTTTGGGTTGCGTTACTTCTGCCTAATTAACTGCATTAAGCCAGACAGGTGTGAAGAGAGAGGACAAGCACAGGAAAACACGGCCACGCTCTCTGACTGAAACCACAGGAAATGCGTTTGGCACATGCTTTAGGGTTTTTTAGATGTATGTTCAGTTATACTTTATGCACCTGCATCTCACGTGTTAAAATAAGCAACCATAGTCGAGTGAAACCATCCTCAGTTTTTCTAAAATGAGGAAGCTCTCTGAGACAGAGCCTGCCATCTGTCTTGAGGACAAAGTGAGAACAGAGATGTTGACATTGAACACAACATCACAAACGTTTCAAAGTGACTTTCTAAAACAAAGACGCCTCTCTCACTTCTCTGCAAAGTGAGAAAACACAAACAATAAAGAAATTCTGCAAATAATAGACAGAAGCAGAACTGGAGACAACAGGAGACACTGAAAAAGGGATGGTAGTCTTTTGTGTACTGGGTCCTGTTTTCTCTCTTTGCAGCATTTTTTTTTTGAGAATGTAATTAGTGAGGATGTTTTCTTAATTTGCTTGTGTTTTGTTCATCTGAATGTGTTTTCCTAAGCTGAGATGTGTTGAGCTCCCAGGTTGAAAATGTTTTGCTACAAGATGAACCCAGAAACTGGCGACTGGGTAAAAAGACAAGGAAAACCTGGTGATTAAGGGCTCTGTAATACAGAAACTGCACCTTTATTATTCATCTCATCCCTGTCTGAAGCTAAGTATATGGTATAGTATATGCTTTAAAGCCACACATGATTCACCTTTTGCAAGAGTGGACTATTTATTGTCTAATATAGAGGCTGTCAAGTGCAATGCTGTTAACTATTTATTGTGTAAACCAGAGAGCAGCTTTATTTATGTCCACCTAAATGGTGCTGGACTTATGAGAGGTGATTGATAATCAGGGTTTGTGGCCCAGAGGAAGGAGCTGGCTAATACAGTTCTTGTCGCATTCACCTCTCTTTCAAACTTTTAGTGATTTTGCAGATAGTTAAAAAATAGTGAAAAATTGCTGTCAGAAATTGCAAAACTGAATGCCAAATGGCTACCATCAGCCTTTGTGGGGTCATCAGCTACCTGTGTTTCAAGGACTCCCAAAGAGAATCCCATGAGGACATGCAGGCAACCTTCTTACAGCATGGGAGGGAGTTTTTGAAATTGAAACACAACAAAAAGAAAAGCTACAAAAGCTACTGACTTCAAATTTTCTGCAGAGTCACTCAAAGATTTGAACTGTTTGTGCACGTAACAGGACCTGTGCAACTAAATTGCTTCTACCTCAGGACACGAACTTATCAATCAGTCCTTATGAGGCAAACATTTCCTTTCCGGGCCATCAGTCACTTGGTGGATCATTTACAGTGATACCTGAAAAACTCACCCAGGTCTCCAGACTACATTTCACGGGTATTTAATTTCAAGATATTGCGAAGTGGGACATTTTTCAGACAGGCATCATGGCAAGTTGTGACAAGTCGTCCTGTCACTTCTTAGCTGGCAACTCTCGCACAAACACTTGAGCTCTCAAGCAGCAGCATCACTGGATGGTGGCTTCAGCAGAGCATGTTGTGTATCAGCCTAATGGAGCAGAGATAACAAGCATTCTGCCTGTCTGTCCTGTTGACTGAGTGGCACAGTGGGACACATGACGGAGGAAAGGAAGGGAAACAGGAAGTGAGCAGCTGGCTGTCTCCCTCTCAGTCTACACATCATCTGGTGCATGTTTCTGTTACCTGACTTTAAGCCAGAGCATGAACTTGACTGCTGGTAAGCTGTTTGTGTCTGTTCTACTGTTTGTTTGTTCGACTCGAGGACTTAAAAGCCCCAGTGAGAGGAGAGGCTGATCAGTGTGTGACAACCAGACTGGCTGGTTGAAAGACTCAGCGATACTTTTACAAAGACAGAAATAAAGCTCCAGAGAAAATATTAAAGAGATAGAAATGAAGGGAAATTACATGCTGCTGGAACACAGAAGTAGCATCCAGCCTGCCTGCATTCATTCATTCATTGATTCACTGTGGTCTGTCATACTCTTGCATCATGCCAGCAGAGGCAATAACATAAAAATTACAAAGATTAAGTGATGCATGAACAAATCCAGTAATAAAATGAAAAAGAGGGATATCTCGGTTATGCTCCCTACCACATCTCAATCACTCCTTTATTTGCAATCACCAAGTCCAATCCAATACTAATCTTGACTATATTTCAGTAAAGGCTGACACACATAATACAGGCGCAAAAAAGGAAAGTTGTTTTCTGCAACAACAACAGCTTCTGCAGCACAGTTTGTGGTCAAAGCTGCAAACGTCCAGAGTGCTCCACATCTGTAAGTTTTAACCTTCTAATTTTCATTCTCACACTGTTGTTTCTGTGTTTCTTTTCTCTCTGATGTTTGGTTTGAAGAGATAATCATAGCAGGTAGTCTGCGTTTTAGCATTGCTAAAATGGTTATGGGACCATCAGTGGGAGGAAGCACAGCCTGAAGGGAGCATTGAAGGGCTTTTTAAAAAAGACAAATGATGCCTTAATTTGACACATACAGATGAAAAGAGTTATCTGAGGTAATGTGAACTGAAACCCAGAAGCATCCTTTCCAGTTCTTCAGACAAAAACAGGGACAATAAATGGAAAAATTATGAGTCCCTAGGTTTTCTAGTCTTAGTGTGGAGATTAAGTGCATCACCAATTCAGAAAGTTCACATGAAGAAAACGTTTCTCCACATCCATATCAGGGCCCTCATATAACTACAACAGTGTAGCACTTCGGAGTCCCTAATATGATGTTTTGATTGGCAGCAAGGTGCAAGTCGCCACACTGAGGAATAACTGTCCAACTGCATGAATTTTACACTGTCACTTTGGAGGTCTTGGACTTATTTTCCTCAGGGCAGAAAATAACTTAAAATTGGCTGCAATTATTGGCATCACACTGGCACAAATTAATAACTTAACATGCCCTTTTTAAAAAAATATTTTTCAGTTCTCCGGACTTAAGTTTCTGCTGTATGGGAAAGTCTTGAGATTAAATTGGCTGTAAAATGGTGAGTTAGTGGCACCAAACTGCTGCTGCTGTGGCACCACAACTGATTCTGTCCTCTGGCCTGAGACAACAGTTGCACCTCTGCTATTACATGAGTCTCTGGATTCATTCACTAAAAAAAAAAAATTCCACTCATTCATTTTCTGCTCTATTGAGGCTGTCATCTCAGCAAGGACCCCAAAACAACATATGTTCAAGTGACAAGGCCTTCCAGCGGTCATAATAATTACAATGGAACCGAAGGAAAAAGTTGGGTGACATTGCGCAGAGGCAAGATCAGGGTTGATTAATGGATTGATAGGCAATATTCCCTTCAGCTTCTGCACACACCTCCATGTTTACTGTGTGGCTACTACCAGAGCCTCTATTATTGTTATGGGCACAGTCGATGTCGAACACTGATAACCACTGAAAAAAATAGAAATAAATTGAAAAACAGAATTTCCAGAGCTTCATTATGACATATTGGCCTCACGACAAGAACGGAAACGAGATATCTGCTCAGTTAAATATCAGGTACCACATTTGTTACAGAAACACGTCTTTCGTCTTTCAAACATAATAATATGCAGTTAAAATGTCACTGTTTAGCAGCCTTAAGCTCTTAAATGGTAAATGCCATGGTAACTGCTGTTGAATTTAGTTTCTTTTTGTACCTAAAAGCTGATCAAACCTTAAAACCTTAGCATTGTCATTTTAAACTGATTTATGTTAGGCAATGATACGTAACAGGTTTGAAAGGCACAGACAAATTATGCTAACAACTCTTCTACTGTCCATGTTGCCCTAGTACATGGACAAACAATGCAGCTGTCACATAATTTTAAGGCCTTATTAGTTTTTTTTTAGCAGTTCTGCTCTTCTTTTTAGTCAAAAGACAGACAGCTGAGGTGAAGTGAAGACTCTCAATTCCCCACAGAAACAAACATGACTGTGTTTGTCTTTGTGTATGTGTTTTTTAAGTGCAAGATGATGAAATATAACCCAGAATGTCCAGTTTAAGTAATGGATCCATGAGTTTAAAGGCTTATCAGATGTCAACACACTGTACAGTGGTTTGTAATTTAATAAAGAGGGATTTCTGTTATCACAGTGGAAATCTTTTTATTCTGCACTGCAACAATCACCCAGTGAAAAGCACAAATATGCTGCTAATGTATGAAAATGCATGATGTTTATTTCAGATTGCAACAGCAAATAAAGCCATTTGTGCCTGATTGAGTCAAACAGCACTCCATTTAGCAACACACAGACACACAAGTCAATAACATCATAAGGCCCCATGATTTCTGCAGTGTTATAAACACAGATGGAATCACAACATTGGCAGTAAACACTGAATCAGCAATAAAACAGAATATTAATGCCAAACGTAGATGCAATTTGTAAAAAAAATTGTACTTTCCCTGCTACCTAAGCTGAACCACAAATCTATGCTTGGTTTCGGTGTCATACACACACACACACAGTCATGTCAAACATTCCCTCTGTGAAAGAAGCAAGCAGCATTCAGAAGTGCAACCTTGTGAGCAGACGGTATTTTTACATTTTCCTTACTGAACTGTTGAAATTTTACTCCACATTCACCCCATTTTAAACACTCATTCTGATGTCAAATCATGTTGAGTTCATGAAAATTCAAACGGTACGGAACATAGAAACAAATAGTAACTGTCTCTAAAAAAGACATGACACGCTGAAGGTGCCTTACAATGGAGAGATATTTATTAAACTATGTAATAATATAATTCTGCAGCCTTCAGCCCCTGAAGGCCACCCACATGAAAATAGTGTAGAGGAGAAAAATCAGTGTGAGAGGTCTGAGCAGTGGAAATAGATTCATTGCTCCCACGTTTTCTACAACTGTGGCTCTTCACTAGAATTTTTTTTCTCAAAACTCACGTTTACTAAGGCAATGTAACACAGGACTAAGATTGAAACAAATGTAGGATACAGATTAAATGTACATTGTTTTTTGCAGCCTAATTTGCAATGTTTAAAATTATGAGGGCTCCAGCAAAACATAACAGATGACTTTATATCTAAATTCTTAGCTAAATTTCTAAATTCAACTCATGCTAATTCTTTCTCCCTGAACAGGCAGCTGTTGAGAAACTTCTCATACGAGTCATTACTGGTATATCTGCAGGCTCCAGTCCACTCTGTCAGGGGATTTTTCCTGCTCACTGAGATCGTCAGTGCGAGACAAAAAGCTGGTGATCAGGGAGTTCCTAATGAGCAAAGTCTTTTTCTTTTCTTTTTTTTTGTTGATCTATGTTTGTTTCAGTCGCTCTGGTCCCTATTCACACCCTGACGTAAATGTTGTTATTTCACACACACACACACACACACTTGCACACATGCGCACACAAAAACATACAGCCTTCTTTTGCTCGTGTGCTTAGCAACCCCCACTTGACAAAGACTTGGAGAAATCAGCTTTTTAAAATGGAAGTGCTTTCTCAGAAGTTCTTGTCGAGACAATTAAAAAACTTGATTAGTGCTCCTTTATTCCCTCACACAAGCAGAGTCATTTTAATGAAGGGAGAGTAATCAGTGTGAGGGCTGCACTCCTGTAGAGGATGCACTGGAGAGCGTAAACACTCAGAGTAGAGACATCACACCAACTGTGTTCATGATTAAAAAGAGGAGGAACGGGGAGAGGAAAAGGGTACATGGTGTAATGGATGCAGAAACAGATGGACAGGGATGTGTGTTCGGAGAGAAGGTAAAGAAACGTCTGACAGTGTCTCTGTCTTTTAGGTGCAGATGTTAATCAAATCAATCAGAATTTAATGTCTAATATCAGGATTTCTTTCTTTAAGGCATGCTCACACTGGGCCCAGTTGCCCCCAACCATCCTAAAGCACGACTGCCCCCCCTCCCCAGTCCCCCTATTGGCCTGCAATCACATTGCTCCAGGCCCAGGCCCGGACTTTTTTTTATCTTTACATTGTTGTCACCATTTTATTTTGTTTTCATTATTTATTGGAAATTATTATATATTATATATATTATATACAGTGGTGGGACTCAATTAAAAAAATTAATCTAATTAATTAGAGACTTTGTTATGAATTTATCTCAATTAATCGCATATCAATATTTGACACAAGAAGCAACATTTTTTGTCATTTTGTTGTCTTTGCTAGCTGCAACATGTTTGGCATTGAGGTGGTAGCGGAGGTTGGAAGAGCTCCGGATAGGCAAATTCTTACTTGGACAATTTGTGCACACATCCAGATTTCCACCAAACCCTTTTTTTTTTTTTTTTTTTAATTTTTTATCTTAAAGACACGCAGCAAATGATCGGAGCCCGAATCGAACTCACGTGGAGAACGAAGCTTCCGCACATGGGATGCCCTACCAACTGAGCTACTCCGGGAACTCGTGCAACGAGAAACGTTCGGCGCTGTTTGGAGTGCAAAAATAAATGTTATTTTTTTTGTTGCATTATTTTTTCTGCAATTAATTAATCGTAATTAACGTGATAAAGTCCCAGCCCTAATTATATATTTAGATTTTTTAATGTTCTCAAGTTAATTTTTTCAGACTTAAGGTTCTAAATGTTAACTGGGCATTAAGGATATTAATAATAATGTTTTACATATATCTAATTGCCTTAGTTCTGTTTTTTCTAACTACAAAGGATCAAAGTGATTTGAAAGGTGCGGTATAAACGCAGTTTAATTGCTTTATTGAAATTATGCAACTGAAATTCCAATGAAATTCACAATGAGTGACTTTCAATACATCAAAGCCTTGTGTTTTTATGAGCACTGCCCCATTTCTCTCTCCATGCACATCCTTTAAGCTGCTAAGTACTACTGTATACCATTTTCACACACAAGCATTTGACGTGGGATTATGTATATGGGATCAACTTGCGTTTGACACAATCATAACCAGACTGCAGTCATGGGTTAATCCTCTCGTTGTCACTGTTCGAGGAGATTCACAGCAGTAATTCCATACACATCACTGCTCATGCTTTGAATCACTACAGAACAAACATACAGCCGGTAAGAAAAGAGTGGTTGACATTCATCGTTGCTCGCTGCGTTAACACTGGAAATAACGTGCTGCAACTTAAACTTGCTTTATTCCACGACAGAGATTCATTGAAAAACAAGATATTATCATATTCAATGTAACTGTGACAGAGGAGAGTAATAGTGGGCTAGTCATGAAGACTGAGAGGAAAAATTCTATAATAAAACTACAATAAACCTTTATGTGACCCTCTCATGCCAAAGGAGAGCTGTGTCAGTTGGCTTTCAACAAATTCGGATCAACTACAAACATGAGCTATGACCTCACGTTTGTGTCAGTCTGGTGAGGTTATAAAGCGTTTGCTTTGAGGCTGTTGCAGCTCATCAAAGTATTGATCAACAAGGTATTATGTCATGCAAGAGGAGAATATCGAATGGCTTCCAGGTCAACTCATCCTCCTCCTGTCCAGAGGCGCTGAGGATTTCCTGGACACAAACACACTGCCCATTCCGTCCGTCTATTATCCAAATTTTAGGTCCAGACCAAATATCTTGGCAAAAATTGAATAAATCGCAGTGAAATTTTATGCAGAAATTTGTGAAATTGAGAGGAATCAAGAAACAGTTTACTAACTTTAAAAAAAAAGCCACATATAATTGATTTTCCTTTCAACATTTAAAAAGCAGAGAGTAAACAAAGAAAGGTGCAAAAGGTAATAAGTCAGAACAAGTTGACGCATTAAGCCCCTTTTAGTGACTTCGATTCGACTCCTTCTGTCTTTCATTTGGTTTGGAAAGAACAACAACCCAAACCTCCTACAGTGATGTTTGGGGAAGCGGGGGCAGATATGAAAAAAGATCCTACAAAAAAAAAAAAAAAACGGAAAACGGAAAAGTTTTCCAAAAAGAAAAATTGGTCCTCTTTTCACAAGGACTCAGTTTGTTCAGATTTTTAAATGGTTTGATGTGCTTTGTTGCTAAGCACAAAATTAAAGCAAAACTACATTTTTCAATTCAAGGCAGTGCTTTATTAAGACAGGTTGATGTGAAGGATGTGTGTTCACCCATACTGCATCTGTATTATGTCACTCTCCGGTGTATCTCGCACTGAAAAACAAACCCAGTCCTATCCCTCAATCTACTGTTGGCTTCAGCTGACTCTTCTCTTAAACATGAGACGTGAGCGGACTGCTTTGCATGTTAATTACTCCCAATTTCTGGCTCATCTCCTCTTGCTTTTCATGTCTGTCAGCTCAAGCTCACTGAGGGGTAATACTCATTCAGAGTCAATAAGTGAGAGGAGGGAGAGGCGTCCCTTTGTGTATTCACTGATTCAATTGATAACCATGATTTTTTTTACAATAATTATGATGTTAATAAGAACACTGTAAAGAGTCGAGGAGAGAGACACATGAGAAGGCAGACCGGCAGAGAAAGAGAGGCAAAAAAAAACAACAACAAGAGAATTGAATAGAATACAGAGAACATGAGACAAAACAGAAGTCTTTACCAGAGGCTAAAAATGGACCAACGAGTTTGTGATCTACAATAAAATGACAGTGTAAGAGCTCACAGGCAGTGTGTGGATAGCACATAAAAACAGGCAAGTAACTGCTGCCGCCTTTTAAATGGGTCAAAGGAAACATATGTCCCAGAACATCAAGAGCTCTCTATTTTCATCTTTTTTTGTTATCGTATGGAATAAGGTACTGCATGGCCTCCTTCAGGTACCAAAATAAACCGCTCTCCTACAGCGGTACAGCATGAATTGAGATCCAGTACAGATTTTTGTCTTTGGACAGTTAGAGTACACATACCAACAGATCTTAAGGGATAAACAGAGTAATAATACAGGCAAAATACTTCAGCCCTCACTGTACCCAAGAACATAAAAAGAGCTTTTTTTATGAATTGAGCTCAGACTGCCACTTTTTTTAATTACTAGTCTAGTTGACAACCTCTTATTATCCATTTCTATCTCATTTTTTTCCTCAATCTCATACATGTACACACACAGCTGTCTCTGCTCCTGCATATCCACCATTATATACCAGTTCCATTTATCTCACTATGCCCCTGTCAACCACATAAGTTTAAAGGAACTTCAAATAGCTCAGTGAAGACGGCTGCACAGATCCGGGGATTTCTAAATTGGCACTACAGGAAGAGGGGAAATGAAACTCTTGTCACAAAACTACTATTTGATATCTGAAGTTATGGGGAAAACATGGAGATAACATCTTCTTAAGCGAAAACGGGAAAGAGGATTGCCAAATCACTTCCTCACTATTTGCAAAAACAATTATTAACTACCATAAAAAAGCAAAACATATGCTTACGGCAGCACACACACAAACAGCATTAACCACATAAATGTTAGCTGGCTAAGAGGACAAGTCACACATTCAGTTTTATGAACCACTTTTTTCTTTTCATTAAGTTTTATGAGAAAACGTATGTAGTTTCTTTGGATTCATGTCGGGCTCGACTGGTTTTACTTGCAGACCAATTTCTTCTGATTTACTTTGCCCTTTCCCTCTGCTGGTTATTATTGACTTTAGTCTGTACAAACTAAGCTGGCAGTATTTAGCAATGCAAAAACTTGAGCTGGAGAGGAAAGAGAGTGGAAAGTTTAACTGTAAGGTGACAGTTAAAAAACAGCTTGATCAAACATCATTTTTGGCAAATCCATGATAATGCATACACAGCTAGAATTCCTGGCAAAAAAAGTCCAAAGAGACCTCCAACATTGATAGAAAATGGCCACATACTGGCTAATTAGCTAGCTTCTATCATTTTCTGTCTCCTGCCAACCAGAACAAAATGTGCCCAGTTAGGCATCTTTCCCAAATTACACTATGACATAAGCAGGCGGTGTGATGACGACCCTAGATAACACCTCTATACACTTTTTATCAATGTGTGTCCTGGTGTTTCCTCACTGACATCTGATTGAAATTTGATCGCTCTGTCCAGCTTCTTCTTCTTCTTCTTCTTCTTCTTCTTCTTCTTCTTCTTCTTCTTCATCTTGTCTCTCTCATTTGAGCCAGTTTCAGAAAAGAACGAAACAAAAACACACAAAAAAGACTGTAGCAATCTGTGAAGCTATGCTCATGTTTTTATTTCTGCTTGCTTTTGTAAAGCAAAGAAGGAAGTTGTCTTCAACAGCTAGAACGCCTGTGAGGAAAGCGTTAGAGAAGGCTGCTTTACCCAGCCCTCTCTGCTCTGGTCGCCGCCGCTTCTTTCCATAAGGACGATCTGGTCCTACACATTGAGACGGGGAGTCAAACAACATGTGCCGACTAAAACATTTGATTTATGCATTTTAATTGAAGATATAAAATTCATTCATTGACCTGATCAAGGTTAGCTTGTACCTCAGGCTTTCTTGCACATAAAGCACATGATGAGTATCAACAGCTCACACGTTAGCCTTAATGTATGCAGAGGGTTTCAACATCATGAATAACCATACAAATCACACTCTCTCCTCTGAGCTTTATGTGGAAAACTTTGCGAAGCTGAAGCTGACCCCATACACTCACGAAAAACAACCACCAAAGCAGACCAACGGGCATATTATGGTTACAAAACATAAGTACTCGCAAATTTGTATTCATGTAAACAAGTCTAATATCATCATCCTGTAAACTCCCAAAAAGAGGGATAATTGTTTGCTGGCATGCTTCACATTCGACTGTGTTTGTTTGATTTTTTCCACCAGCTCTCTGAGTGAGGGATATTTAGCAGATGCATCTTCTGTCTGGGGGATTGGCCAAGAGTATTTTACCAACACCCAAGAAAAAAGCCAGAACAAATATAGTGATGGTGTCACACAAGAAAACAATTTATAGCATAAATAGCTTCTGAATAACACATAAATTGACTTGAAATTCTCCTCATTTATTAACAAAAAAGAAATCACAGGCAGATTGAGTGTCACACGCCATGATGACAGACAGCCTAAGAAACTGACTTGACCTTTCATTTATTCCCTATTAGAGCAGAATTGAACTGCACTATCGAGCTGCATATTCAGATAATCCATATTGCAATTAAAATGACAGGACTGGCTGAATGACGGACTGCAGGTAGGGGCAGCACATGAGGAAAAACTGTGTAGGAACAATATATTTATTTAGTGATAAACAAATCACATATGGAAGGAGTGGTGGTAGTGTTGAGGGGCAGGAGGCAGTGCAAAGACAGGGCTGACTACAAATTGTATGTAAATTGAGTGAGAAACACATGTTTCTCCTCTAACTCAACAACAAATGATGAAGACCAGTTATTGTTCCTGAATACTGGAGCTTCTTTATGGCCAATAACATAAATATGCAACTTCTAGGTGTGAAAATATGCAGCTGTGGAGCAGGGTGTTGCTGATAAAGACCTGATGCAGGCAGCAAATCTTCACTGGTTCAGTATCACAATACTGAGCAGATACTGGGTGTGAAAGTGTGCAAGGGTTTGGGAGGAAGGTGCTACCATTAAGGATATGCAGTATAACCCCACAAGTCTTTCCTCAGCATGCCAGCATGCAAAAGCTCTTATTTCTTCTAACCTTGCAAATGCAGCCCACGATCTCACTTCTTTCTCTGCAGTCTGACAAGCGGTTTTTCTTTAAAAAAAAAATCACTTTTGAGGAGGATGTGTGATAAATGATTGACAGTCTTCTTCTTTATTCCTGACATCACCCCAAACTCTTCCTACTACTAAAAGGATAAACTCACTTCTAAGTGAGCTAACAAATGTCTTTGTTTATTATTTCCAAACTTGGAAAAACAAAGCAGGTATTGAAAAAACGTCTAAGTAGCTGTGCTAAATGTCACTTTTTAACATTTAAGGCTTCCATTGAGCAAACATAGCTTTGGATTTGATTGATTTTTTTTGCCATGTGTTACACATATTAGCCCATTGGATCATTTAAGGATTGAAATTAGTTTAAATCCTCCTTTTATACTTCTACTAGTGTCCAGCTCTTTATCAGAGCACAATATCATGTGAGTCTGAGTTTTTATTCTTTCAAAAGCTCCCGTCTGCATTTGACTCTGCATTTGATCGCAGGGTAGGTGCGATCATCATCAGCAGCTGTCTGACAGCATTTTTCCCTTAACTCAGTTCACTCCTCCCACACAACAAAGTCCTGTCATACACGCAATAGCCTACACAATCAAAACTTCAACAATCCAGCACAGCGCTACCTCTAATTACTCTATTTTATTGACACAGTGGAAATTAAAAGGTCATGCAGGACACTCTGCTGGTTTAAAGGTGACCACTAAGTCCTTGGTTCTGCTCTAGCTGGCACCTTTGTGGCGTGTCTTTCCTTATTTCCCTTCATCTCTCTTCTGACTGCTCGGCTTTAACAGCTCAAAATCCCCCTGAAAATAATAAAAAGAGAACTAAAACATAGAGTTGCAAAAGCAACACCTACAGTAGCTGAAAAGGCAGTTGAAAATGTTTGGGAGTCTCATGATTCCTTGAGTCACAGCAGCACTCAACAATTGCACTGACTCAGATGAGTCAGGCTGAAGTGCTTCTCAGTGGACGAGCTTCTGACTTCGATCTCAAACATCCACGAAAAGTGAGCTCGAAAGGTGTAATCTGACTGTGTGAGGCTGTTCACTGACTGCTACTGTTGTCTATTTACTACATAAAAGGTGATGCATGAGACTGATAAAAGGTCAACTTGTTCCAGTGGGAATTGGATTGTACTGCTCAGACCTAATCAAACAGTCACCTCTGGAGTTACTGTCCATGTGCTCAGAATTACTCTGAGGTACCCCACCACCACCACCACCACCCCCACCACCGGCATCAACACAACCACAGCACGCTGTTTCTCTCACCATGTACACAGTGAAAACACATAGAAAGCAAGTAGATTGGCCCACTCTCTATAAAATAATCAGTAAATAAATAAAACATGTTGGAATGGCAGCTGAAGAGAAGGAAGCAGGCGCCTGAAAGGTCTGACTTCTTTTAGGTTATGAGAGCAGAATAACAATGTACTCACTTCTTGGGTCAACCTGCAGTACATGATTCAAGGCAGACTAATTGGTTGGCAAGCACAAAGGGTGATACATTACTGAGTATATGATTACTCTTATAAATATCTAAAAGGGTTTAATGTGCAGGAACAGCCCACAGTGTAACCCACGTCAACCCCACACAACCTTTTTAGTGCAATCAGAGCCCCCACATTGCAGAATGCTCATTTACAATCCCAAAGTGGGTCAGTGTAACCAATTTTAACCTTATAATGACGGAAATTAAATATTTGTTAAAAGCACAAATCAGTGGTGACGGGCAGTATTAGGTGCAGTTCTTCACCTGCTGCAGGACTGAATGTACTGGTGCCTCTCCACTAAGAGCTCGGCACATGGATCAATGGGTTTCCACATTTACACATGGAGTGTAGGCCAACAGATCAATAGACCCTGAGTTTTGGATGGAACAACTGGTGTGGAGGAATAATGACATACATAGTTCTCCCATCCAGTGAGGGAATGACAGCGAGACAAAGAAAGAGGCAGAAGACTGTGGAATGCATGTGAGCAGAGCCGGAGTATTTAAGGAGTTGAAGGCATGAAGGAAGGCGCAGAGGGAAGCATGGAGAGAGTATCATAGCATCTGTAAGGTGCAGAATCAGAAGGATGTGGAAAAGATAAAGGGTGACTGGGAAAAAAAATGACAAAAACAGACAGAGCTGCTGGAGAGAGGAAATATGCCTGCCAGCTAGTGCATCAGCAGACAGATTTAAGTGTTTGTTCACAGTTTCCTTCACAAGGCAGGACGCCCTGCTGGTGTGGATCTGTCACGGCTGGGAGTCCCCACACTGCCTCTCAGACCTGTGAGGAATTCCCAGTGTACCAAGTCTCCATTTCAGTTCATGATCTGAATAAATTCTCAGCCCACCAGGCTGTTATTTGCGGATTTTATAAACCATGTAAATATGTGATAATACAAAACCACATCAGGAAAAAATAAGCCGAGAGCGATCACGTCTGCAAAGTCTGTCAAAAGATCTAAAATGTCACTGTACTTGAAGCCCTTGTCAGTCAGGACCAAACACAGCATCACAGGAAAGCTGCTGCTCTCTGCAAAGCTGCAAATCAAGTTGCCAGACTCGGTAACAAGCAGAGGTGTCAAAAGCTGTCTACATTCAATAACAGACAGGAAAGGGAATTTAAAGGTCCTGTAAAAAATGGACAATGAAGTTGAATCATCACAGGGTTCAAGAGTTTAAAATGGATGGCAAGAAAATGTACTTTAGATAATAAAAACATAATGGAGACTTGTTTAAAGCAGGCCAGGTCAACACTGTCAAGCAGCATCCATGTGGCCAGTGTGTCTCCTACTGGGACTAAAGAGGACTTTCCTGCATGGTACTGAGGCAGCTCTGGAAGACACTTGGAACAATACTGCTGATGGAAATATGACCACAACATGGCTTAAATGAAAATCTATGGCACTCATGTTGATGGCCAAGTGTGCTGTTGTTCCATAGAGTCCAGCAAGAAATTACCAGCATCCTGCTCAAATTTAAACATACCAAATGAAAGGTGTAGAGCCAGTTGATGACATGATAGTGAAACACCTGAAAGTCAGTACTTGAGAGTTAGAGAAATACTACGGAAAATAATGTGATTTTTGTGGCTTCAAAAGACTCTTCTGATGGGATGAAGCCTCCCAATTTTTGACAAAAGGGTTTGGTTGAACTTGTCGGTGTATTTAACAATGACATAAACCAAACAAAGCCATCCCAAAAACATGTCCACCACATCTCTTAAAAGCCCCTTTTATTACTGTTGCGTTTTGGGTTCGAAACAAAAGCTCGTCCAGCATATAAACCCCCCCAAAAAACAAAATCTAAATCGACAATCTGAATTCAAAATGAATCAAAGCGTCTTGGTTACCTTGTGTCTTCTCCACCGCTCATCCACACGTGGGGACAAAGGGAATCCCGACGCCTTTTGCGCGTTGTTTTCGGACTGGACGCAGCAGCTGTCACCACATTAAAGAATGTCTTTTATTCCGTATCCGCGGATCTTTTCGCCATCCTCTCATGGGATATGTTTACTCCACAGCTGTCCCCCCAGAGAACAGGGTGATCCAGACTCCTCTGTCGGGTTTTGGTATTCACATGATCTAAGCTTTTCTTTTTCTCTCTTGTCCACTTTTTACGATATTGAAAGCAAATTGAAACGAACCTGGCGCGTTAATTAATCTGCTTCTTGTTTGTCCCGATTGCATTCCGTTTGGACCATTCACATGCTTCCTTTCAGGAGCGAGCTGCTTGTGTGTGTGTTTGGGGGGGGGGGGGGGGGGGTTGGAGGCTTTCGCGTATCAAATGCATCAGAAACTCGGTGTTTCCCTCCGACCATCCCTCCCTCTTTCCTCCCTCCTCCTTCTCCTCCTCCTACTCCCTCAGCAGACGAGGAGTGTAGACCAATTGAGAGGCAGGAAGAAAAGAGAGAGGCGATCAGAGCATCTCAGTCTGGAGTGGGACCAGAGATCTGTCAGATACAGAATGAACGGCTTTCAACAACTCGAGCCTCAATGAGACCAAGAACAAATGTTTAATCGAAAAGTTTCAGTCATTGTTTCAATCAGCTGTCAACTGCAACTGCATTTTTTCTTTCTTTGTTTTTTTCTTTTTGCCCTTATGTGATCAATACTCCAATAAATTTCACCTGTAAATTCAACCTCACCTAGTCAGTCTAGTACATGTTAAATTAAAACACTAGAGGCAGGCATGATAATCATTATTCATTTATTTATTTTTGCACAAAGTGTTATGTACTAAAGGTCCAATGTGTTGGATTTAGTAAAATAAACCTGTAACATTGCAGATCGCACCTGAGTGAATATTCCTTCACTCACCCTCGGCTTAAGTGTGTAGGAGAAGCTACAGCAGCTGCAAAATTTGCAAAAAAACCACGAAAAATGTATTTGACTTGTCCATTTAGGGCTACGGTAGAAACATGACATTGCAACATGGCTGACTCCATGTAAGAGGACCCGGTGTTAAGAAGATATAAAGAGCTTATCTACACAGACTCTTTTCTGAGGTAACCAATTGATATTCACTAATGAAAGCATAATTATGAATAAAAGATGCTGTTTATGTCATATTCTGCCAAAAGATCCCCCTAAATCCTACAAACTGGACTTTAAACCTCTGCAACATAACATCATATCTGGATGTTACGTCACATAAGGGGTTGCTACTTGTGTCTGTGACTTGTGTTTTTTCTTCTACACAGACACTGGGAGTACTGGTTTCAAAATGTTTGACATAAATACAGCAGGAGCTGAGGACTGATTCATCCACCTCTTTGTTTAACGGTCAAACCAGGTTCACCACCTGAGCTCAATTCACTCACACACACTCTGTTGTGGTTTAAAAGCACCACAGACCACACCTGCCTTCACAGATGTGACCATGTATGTGGTTCAACAGACTTATAGAAATCTGTGGATTTTCTACTAGCAAGAGTTCCTATGATCTTTCTCTGCAGGGTAATTATTAGTAAGATTTTTTACTTCTGTTGCAGTCAGAAATGACACTGAAATGTGTGCAGCTAAGCAAAGTGACCCATCAGAAGTTTGTCCTTGTTCTACCTTACCTGTAGGTGACCTGGCTTACTTTCAGATGTAGTTTTACTTGGTTTCATTCTTTGTGCTAAGCAGGGCTGGAGATAGAACTTACAGATTTACTGAAGCATTGAGCTTCTCTGAGAATGTGGTCCTTATTTGTGCATTTGATGAGTGACTGCAACCAGTTCAAATATATACATTCATCTTCTCAGACATTACTCTAATGTATCCCTGGAGATTTAGTCAGTGCTGTGGTGGAAAAATAGGGCTAATATTAACTGAAAGGACTGGCCTTATATGAGCGTTAAGTGATTTGGTGCTCCTGGCAGGGAATTGAGTCCTCCAACTGTAGGAATATTTTTACATAGAACACACATGTGACCGTCAGCTAAATCCCATGTAAGCACGAAATGCATGTTGAGATGGTACTTTTTCTCTTTCCCTTTTTTAAATGTTTTTTTTAACATATGATTAGCATCACTGGAGCTATTTCAGCAACATGAGCTCTGTGAAATCCAATAAACAATATTTAACATCTGTCTTCTTTCACAAGCACCGATGACTCTTGAAGATTTTCTCACGTTGCAGTAAATAATCTGTTTAAAAACTGTGTTGTTCCAGTTTACATGAGGAAGAATAATGTGGAAAAAAAGGCCACATTATTCTCCTGAAAGTTAATTTATCAAGTTTTGTCATTGTCTGATCTGAATATTCTTATCTCATGTTCTCAAGTGCTCTTTGAAATATATTTGTAGCTGAAGTGTTTTCTGCGTTCGCCTGTGTGTGTCTGTTTGTGTGTGCATGTGTGTGTCACTGTGTCACAAGGTCATGTTGTATGTAATTACTCCGCATATGCTGTCTCCAGTTCATCGCTGTTCATTAAACCCTGTGAGACTCTGCTGCTCTGAGCGGATTTCTGAGGGTCAGACTTAGTGAAACACTAACTGTAATTTTTCTATGGCTTAAAAAAGATGACTCTGACATTTAAATACATAAAGTTTGTGACATTTATCTCATATAATCTGCTGGAGCTCACATTTACTGACCTACATTTACAAGTTGCAGGGAGGCTTTTCCATGAAAACAGAAAAACATCGTCTGCATACTGTCAAAATACAGCTGGACACAAATCAAGCTAAAATATTCTAAATGGGATTAAAGCATGCATGTTAGGTTTGGTTAAACCCTAAGACTGAGTTTTTTGATCCTCAAATCATGCAAAAGTCAGTCTGAACTTTGTAAAACCCAAGCAGTTCTGTTTTAGGCAAAAGTGAGTATGATTTAAGCAAAAGTATGAGATGCTGAGCAAAGTTTATCCAAAAGCCATCAAAATACATTGTTTGCTCTACAAAAGTGTCTTCTGACCTGCTTTTACTATTATCAAGACTATATCATTTGTCAAAGCCCTCCAAAACATCCACAAATCACTTTTAGAAAGGTGATGTCATGATCCGTACAGCCACAAGAGAGCTTTGTCACTTAAAAATAAAAGTAAGTAGTTTTGGGGGAGATTTGTTGAAATTACTGATGCTGTAATATCTCATGGGAGGACAGTCTCAGTTTGATTTGAACTGTATTTCTGAATAAAGAGCTTTAGTGATGTAATGAATTTCTACAGTGATCCAAGTGCAGGAGTTGTGTGTCTTTTCAATCCACCAGAACGGACAGATTTCAGCAACACAAAGCCTATCTGAAACAGAAATATGACCATATTGTTGCTTACTTTTTACACTCTTAGCTTCATTTGAATTCAGACTGACTGTGACTGACTGTGACTGACTGGAAGGAATTTTTTACTCATTTATTAATGCTCATTATGGCTCTCCCTCACAAACAGATTTGGGTTTTTCAATTTTATTGTAAATCCTCTGACTCTCTGCCGCCACAAAGCATGTCTAATCTCCTCAAGCGACCACAGCAGCAGGTTTCTGTTGAACCAAGGATTTGGAAACAATGCAGCAGCTTATTGACTAAAAATGTTATTTACTCATTTCCGGAGATGTTGACCCTTTCAACCTCTTGTCTCAAGCAACTAGTCTGTTTTTATGTGGGACACACGTGGGAGTGCTTAGCACTAAGGTCGAGTTATAGAAGTTAAATATTTGAGGCTCAGTATTGTGAGAAATGAGGCAGAAAGATGTGATATGCAGGAGAAACCCATTTTTAAACTATGTTGCCAATTACAGAACCATTATCTGTGTGTGTGTGTGTGTGTGTGTGTGTGTGTGAACATAGAATGGTGCACCTGGTGCACTACTGCCTGTAATTACTGCCATGGCTTCTTTCCAGAGCTCATAAACACGTTGTGATTTGAAGGCACACGGAGTAAGGCCATCATATCCTTAATGCACGATTCAGCAAGCCAAAAAGGTGTAATCGGTCAGCAGCGTTATTCACATGAAGATCCACAAAACCATGATTAGACTGTCTCCCCCTCAAACTGTCTGTTGCTTGTTAGTCTAAATGAGTCACCAAAGGCCTCAGGTAAAACCATTTCATTTAGTCAGTGTGGAACAATTTCAGAAATGCAGAATATAAATTAGTTTAAATGAGTTTTGATTAAAGTAATATTTAATATTAACAGAACACTTTTAAATTTACAATACATACAGGGCATCCATGGCAGAAATGAGGGTAAATAAGTCCACTGGTTAGAAGTATTTTGGAATCTGCTATCAACAAAAGGCTGTTTTCAAAGCCTCTTTGCCACCACTTGATTTCCACTGTTTTCAGTAGGTCTGGTGTTTTGCCCAAGGAAAAACTTTCCTCTGTGGGAAAGCCAGCAATTTAGGAATAAGGATTTCATCATCCTGTACAGATTAATAAAGAGAAAAAAATGTAATAATGTGAAAACACATCAAGATATCTGCTCCTGGCTAATGGCTGCTGCAGCTCCCATGTCAACTCCAAATTACATCACAGGACAGATTCATCACTCGCTGCTAATTTGTTTGGCTAAATAGAGAAAACAGCAAAATGAACACTCTGTCAGGATGAATAATGAGTTGAAACAAAATTTCATTCTGTTTTCTAGCTCTCAATATTGGCTCCTGATGATTAAAGGAGAAGTTTGGCATTTTGGGAAATCCACTTACTCACCTGCAACAAGTTAGATGATTGATGCCCCTCTCATAAGAGTCGTATTCATAATCTCATCCAAGTATTGACAAGAAATCAAATAATGATACCTCTCCAAAAGTCAAACTATCCCTTTAAGCATTAAACCTTTGAAAAAAAAATGAAAATACAAGGATAACATTACAAATGAAATGAAGTTGTGCTGACAGCAGTGAGTGGTACTGACAGCAGCATGAAAAAGGAGTGTACCAAAGTGAAATATCTGTTTGAAGCTAATAAAGCTGAGGTGTGTTTGGTTTCTTTTCCTAGTAAGCAGAAATCCAGGGGGACTGCAATCTTTCTTCCTTTCCCTTTCCTGAGCTTGTGAGCACTCTTGTGAGTTAATACAACACATAGATACACACATTTCTTTTCTGCGTCTCCACAGCTGCTCACACAAAGCTATTTAAACCACTCACGTCCTGCTGGCTCAGGCTTTACACATATTGTGTAGCCGGTCTGAGTCTGTCTCGTCCAGTTCATGGTAATCGAGGAGAGGAGCAGCGAGAGGGCCCCCTGTCTGAGTGTGAACACATGATTACCTTCCCTTTGTGGATGAGAGGATTGTGAACGCGCACACACACACACTCACGCATTTGAGGACTGCAGCAGCACCCCCTCTGTGAAGATACTCATCTGTCATACTGCTGCTAACATTTATCTGTAGGGCTTTAAACATCACCTCTATGTGGACACAGATTGAGATGAAATGAATCTATTTAGGTCTGTTCATATTCCAAAGCTGAGCTGCATTTTATTTGCAACCAAAGAGGGAAGAAAAGGATTAGATTGATCTGAAAAGGGAACAAAACTGAGGTGATGTTTCTGAATATAAATCAATTCAAATCCTACCTCTGCATCTCAGCGGATTGACTCAATCTCACATTTAGACGTCCCTGGATTGAGCTAAACTAAAATATCTCTAAATCATGATATGCAGAGCAGATCTCGAGGCTACAGAGATTAAAATTCTACTCCTGCTATAATACAGAGAGTTTTTTTTTTATGATGCTGCCACACTGATCTCATTTTACTGACATAATTCCTCTCCTCACTGTGTGAAATGCTGTCACTGGCCACCAAGACAGATGGACTCCTCCATATTGATGAGAGATGATGCCACTGAGGGTGACCAATCGTGTTTGTTTAAGCTATGACACAGTGCATTTTGTACTTCTAATTGGACGCAGAAACTCGCTGTTTTTTGTTGGTTCTCTCTCGACCCTTTCGCCGCAACCCACAAATCCCAAGAGATCTGTTTGTTTTTTTCTAATTAATGATGTGCATGAAACATGTGCATGTCACACACTGATGTTAGTGCATTAACAAGGTGTGTGTATATGTGTCTTGGTGCCTGTATGTGCATGCACTTGTGTGGAAGGTGATCAAATGGGGAGACTGCCGTGCGTGTGTGTGCTTGTGTATGTGTATGTACTGTATGTGTGGCTGGATGGGTGTCAGTGCATGTGCATGTGTATTGGATTTTTCGACAGGGGGATTTACTACTTAAATAACACAGCCGTGATTAGGAAGCATTGCCATCTGGTAGTTTAAGGGGGGGGGTGATGAGACACGTAAGCATGAGCATGTGCACACATACACATACACAGAAAGATACGCACATGCAAACAGGTAAACACACACACATCGCTGTACAATAAATAATTCAAATGGACAGAAAGATGTCCTCCGATGTAAGCTCATCCATATCAGGCCGTCACACACCTACATATACACAACTAACACTACCCCTCACTGTCACTGCGACTGTGTTTCGGTCCCACTGTGATTTGTCTCGGCCTGCTGACTGCAGACAGATTCTGGTCAAATTCTCTCCTGAATATCCTGAATTCTTACTAGACGCTGCAGATTCCTTTTCAAAGTTCCTCTCACTTCCACTAGATGCTGCTTTTATTTTCTCTCATGTGGGAAAAGAATTCACCATCTGTCGAGGATAAAACATCAAGGAAAAACAGAATGTTTCTAGTCAACATGTTTACTTCTCTCTGTTTTACCTTGAGCATTTTATGCACATAAAGTTTAAAATCTTCTGTTTTCCCACTGTTGTCTCCCACAGACACACAAAAACAACTCTGACTCATATGTGCACAGCAAATCACGCATGGAGGGAAATACATCTCACAACTTGAATAGTCTTTTAGTTTCTTTTTTGAGTTGACGACAATGGAGTTTAAAGGCACAGAAGCATGAAACAACCTGTTTCAAACAACAGCAACTGAACAATGGAGGTGTGCTGAGATGTCGCCTCAAAATAAAGTGTGATTGCAGCTTTTTTGGTGACTCAGTGCATTGAGGCTTATTAATTTACTTTTCAAACTGTTCTGATTAAACGAAACGGACTAGAATGGACACAGACTGTCCACAGTGGCAAACTGACAGATTTATATCTGTGGTTAGCCACTGATCATTGAATTATTGCTACTTGAATAATTTTTTTTTATGCAAGTCACATTTATGTTATGTTAGATTTATAATGTAGTGGAAATCGTATGCATATGGACATTAAAAAGATAGCAAAGCTGTTACAATATTCACTGAATTATCTCTGGGCCTGTTATTGAACATAATCTGGTTTGTGATGTGATGGTCAGGTCTGTTTGGCCACAGCAGGGCCACTTTGACTAATTACAGCCAGTGTTGATTACATAATAGCAGAGACTGATCATTCATAATTATGATGCATTATTTTCTTTTCTATGGTCAAGTTCATTTTTGAAAGTGTTTCTTAGTTTCTGGTATCCATGAAATGCCCAAAAAGTTTTAGGGCTAAAGGTTAGTTTGTGGTTTGCTGGTGCACAATCGGTAATCAGAGGAGGTTTGTAAATGTTCCATTTGAGCCATGTAGCATCTGGATCAAAATGGGTGTCCCATTACAGGTCATTATTGTCTTTTGTGGAAATCACTGTCACATATTGCAACCTCACACACAGGTTCATAAACACGGATGGACAGGATCATTTTCCCCTCTTGGTGACTCACTCTCTCTCACACACATGCAGATCTCTGGATGTGCACTGAAAGCTTCTCACTTTGCTCATCTCTTGCACAGCGAGGCGATCTGAGAGTTTTTGCCTACACACTGTGGTATATCAAGATCTCTCTTTGCAAGTTTAACCCTTCAATCTGCATGATCTCCAGACATGACTCACCAGCATAACACTGGATCTCAGCACACACATACACACACATACACATACATGTAAAGACACAGACTGCAGCTGCAACCATTAGAATGCACAAAGGTTGCAGAAGAAAATGTTGGGGCATTTTGTTACAGTTGATTCATTTCTGTTTACGTTTGTTCAAGAATAGATGATCAAACAACTTTACACACTCAGAGAACTAAATAATTCATTACTTTCACCCACTGCAGATCAACAGTTACACCTGATGTAGCCTCAGCTTAAATATGCTAAAACATCTTGTTCCAAATGTGCTAGTTTAAGTGATGATAGATTGGACCCTAAACTGCCAAACTGCCAGACTGGGCACAAACAGTTGACTCAAATCAAAAGCACATCTCACATACAAAGCAGTAAAACTAGAGTTTGGTACACAGGTGGTCAGTTGAGACAGAGGTATCAAAATCATGGTAAAAAAACAGAGATCAAAATGCCAGAAAAACCTATTATACATGATAGACTTACAAGAGACAATGTGAGACACATGCGAGCACTGAGACAAACTGACACAGAAGGGGAGGAATCATAGAGACTAAATAGAGTGAGGAGGAGAGGTGATCAGACACAGCTGAACCACATCAGGGCGGAGCAGGTGATCACAGAAGCAAGACATTTGACAGAAAACGTATCTGAAAAGGGACGAGAGATGAAAATACCAATTAAAAACAGTAAACAGTGACTGCAGAATTAAAATTCAAACAGACATGATGTCAGACGGCACATTTATCCATTTGTCTGCTTTTGACTAAATTAATCTATTTTAACTATAATTCAGTATGTTCCATGCTTTAAGTTCAGCATTGTCTGATACTTTTTTGCATTGGCTATTTCATGTTTGTTGACAACATTTGGCTAACTTATTCAACCACCTGTCCCATATTTTTTAGCATTTTCAAGCATTTTACCCAACCAAGTGTTGCAGCTGGCTCAACATGTAAATATACTTTTTTGAAAGTTGTTTGTTTATCAGAATACTTAAGCAACTCTACAATCTGCAGGGAGGAAAGTTCCCACCTTTTCCAAAACTGAGAATAGTAGAGAATAGACTTCATATTTTCCAAACATCAATAATCTGTTTATAATAAAAAGCACAGTAAAAATGTTCAGTTTCCAATTGTTTTTTATCTTCATTGCAGCGATAATCCACATCACCTCACAGAATGCACTGAACAAACTGAATGTAAGTTTTGTTTTAGGGTCAGTCTTTGCTTCAAGTGCTTTTTTCCTCCACATTGTCTCCAGGCGTTCAGTCTAAAAATAGGAATACAATGTTTGCATATTTTCTAGCTCCATATACTTGCCAAGTCAACACACACACAGACACGCATTCATTTATACTGAAAATACTGTACATGGATGGATTGGAAACAGTAAAATTCACAGATAAATGTATGCACACAGTTGGACACAAACAAATGTACATATGTAGAAATGTGCATACACAGACATGATGTAACTAAGATTTAACACGCTTTTTTTTTTTGAGTCATCCTAATTTTTCCAGACCTGCAATCAAAAGGCTCCTAGAGGCAAACTAGGTTATCATTTCAATCAGTGGACAATAGATTGACACATCAGGGTGCACACAATCACACAAAAACAGTTCAGTGGAACAGACGACCAACCAGACCCCAAAATGACACCTTCAACAATATTTCTACCCACAGTGAAGAGCAATTCTTTCCTTCTTTTCAGCTCTTCTTTTAAAAAAGAAAATGAGTCAGTCAAGACCAGTTTGAAGCAACTACATAAAAACCGAAAACACACACTTACAGATGCTCCTCAACAAAGTCTCTATAGAAGTAAACACATCTATAAAAAAATAGTCTTGCATTATGTTTTGTTATGCTTCCATACCACTCACCTTTACTGAAATCACACAAACACACACACTGACACACACATAAACACACTGAGAATCCTCCATGGGATATTTTTTTAATGGCAGACAGCAGCTGAACACAGACTCAGGGAACCTTACATGTGCTGCAACACCTATGGAGTTCATTGCTGTTTTTGTTTTTACCAGCAGGAAAAGGCTTCGCAGTGGCATAAAGAAAGAAGTGCAGTCAAGCAGGGTTGCATCATTTGACTCCATTGCAACTGCTTTTATTGATTTTATTGAGTATACTTTATTCTTTTACTATAATGAACATGGCAGGTGTAGTTTATTCTGGTAAGCTTTAACATTGTATTCACAGTTTCTGAAAGGTACAGCTTCACAAAGGATGCTAAGGTTTCTTGTTAAGTCCACTTTGCTAATTTAGACAAGTGATTGAATTAAACCAGACTGGACTTGTTTATTGCAATGACTGAATGAGCCATCACAGTGTAACAGAGTGAAATTAATGAGTTTTAAACCTGGATATGAAGTTAGCAGTGTTGAACTTCCGGTGTCTTTATGTTGATATCAACATTTTTTATTCTTTATTAGGGTTGATGCTAAAATGACTGAAATTAAGGTCGGTGGCTAACACAAGCTTAAGAACCTTTCATGTTTGGTCTATGACTTCAAACATGTCCATAAATACCACATGTGATTTCTGAAGTTTTTAATCTGTCTGGACAATAAAAATCATCATGCAGAACACAGTATCTAATACTCTCATTCCTTTAGAGCCTCATTGTTTTCATACATGTGCTTTTAAAAATTTCAAATCTGTTGACTTACCAAGTTAGTCATACAGTGTATAGTGTATTAGGGGGCTTAGTGGTTTTGGTATTAAAATCATTCAACTGTGGTGTAGTTAATTTCTAGCCTTTGCTGTTTACCTCCGGCGAATAAATTCATATATATCCTACAATTTTTTTGCAATTCAAAATCCAAATTCCCACTGGCTTTCTGTCCAGGGAACCAGGGATGAGGCTAACTCTGTCATCCCTGCGGCACTCTACATGACAAATTTTTTTTGACGACAATGGACTTTAATGGCACAGAGGCACTACGCATCTCAAGCAGCTGCTACACGAGCTATTCCATATCAGTGTCTTTGTCTTCCACTGAGCCATGAAATAGAGGCCCATGATCTCCCTTTAATCTGAGAGAGGAGAGACAAAAGACCCCCCCCCAAACCACCCACCCGGCCACCCATCCTCTTGGCAGAAAGTCTCATAATTAACCAGAGTCCACATTACAACACCAGCACAACAGCTGTTTCCCCATCTCCGAACACTGTGATCATGTTATCGCTCTTCATAAGACTTTTCCTGTCTCTTTCAAACAGACACGTCACTCTAACATCACTCAGTGAAAACACAAAGACGACATTTTTTCCAGAAAATACAGTGAGTTCTCATATTGTAATAATACAATTCCAGTGCAAATAAAGATGATAACAAAATCACATTTTCCTTTGCAAATCAGACCTGCATGTCCCTTCAAAAAATATATTTCTGATATTTCAGAGTGACAACACTGTGTGAAAACTTCTTTGTAATGAGGGTTTGGAGAGCAATCACTCTGTACTTTGTTGCGGGGCTGTTAACAGCAGCATTGTTAGCTCAGGGGATGGAGAACACTATCAACAGAAAGACGAAAAAGTACTTCTTTTTGTTAATACAAGGAGGCAGGAAATGTGTGTGTTCTCCATTAGTTCTATATTTGTAAGAGCCAATCTAAGTTTAGAGGAAGTCTTTTGAAAGTTAGGACATTAATGCCTGGTTTTTTGGATCTTGTGTAACTTAGTTTCAAAAGAGGAGTTTGACGTTTTGGAAAATAATGTGTTCTCTTGCTTGCCAAGTGTTTAATCACTGTCATTTTTGTTCAGCTAATTTAAAACTAAAGCCAGAAGATGGTTATCTTAGATATCACAAAGACTGGAAACAGGGGTCACACATCTGATCCAACAAAACAAGGTCAAAAAACCAATTAGCAATTGTCAGTGCCGCAGGTCTGTGGTCAGGCACAGAACTGCATGTAAAATTGCCAAATTTAGTTTTTATTTTATCTTTTTTCTCACTTCCAAACAATGGATAAAACACTAGAGGTTAGAAGCAAATTGACAGAATTTTTGGGTGAACTATCCCTTCAAGATTATGGGTAGAAAATTTAGGGTTTTCCTGCAAGTTTAAACCTGTGTATGTTTGTCTATTTGTCTTCTGTGTGCATACCCAAACACAGCGTGCAAACTGATGTATGGTTCTTTATTTACCCAAACCGGTTAAACGACAGGCTGAAAAAATGAAAGCAAAAGAGAGCAAACTACTCAAGAAAAAATAAAAGGTGATAATAATGGACGGCCTCATCTGCTGAGAGTAAATGAGTCATTTTGTCACTTTGTTATGTCTTCCTGTTTTTGTAAAGACAAAAAAGATCCCTGTAGAGTAAACCCTACTCACAACAATGACAGAGACATTCAACTTTGTTTTGATTTACCTAAAGGGCATCGTCATGGTGATGAGAAAGGAAGAAGAAGGTTGTATTGAGCTTTCTGGGGACAGGAAGAAGAGTTTTACATCAAAGTGTTTGTGTGCGTGCATGTGAGTGTGTATCTGTGTGTGTCTGTGTGTGTCTGAAGGAAAGTCCCAGTTCTCAACAAAAGCAGCACATGGGGTTAATAACAGACCGTTTAAACTGCTCAGAATGACTGTCCCTCTCTGCCTGTTTCCCTGTACTCTGTTTTCACTCTCAAGAGACTGAAAACAAGCAGACAACATCCTATCTGCTTTGCCTTTGTTTCATAATGTAGGTAACAGTGCATAATTCAGTCATTAACAATAAAAAGTCATGATATAAATGAACAGAAATGGACAATAACCACCTCAGCATTGACATTTTAAAACAGCTGTTATCTGTTAAATCATAAGGAAATAGTAGTAAAGTTATTAAATTTGTCATTACAAAAAATCACATCTGTTGTTATCCATTGTACACAAACACTGAAGAGTTCATTTAATTTGCTTCAAAAGCTGTTTAATACATCTGTTGCAAAATTAGCCTATTTCCAGTGTTTATGTTGTTCTCAGAGATACACGTCTGCATCAATCTGCTGTCTCTGGTAAACAGCACAGGCTCCATTACTCTGTGATGGAAGTGTTGCTGGAGGAGGAGGGGATGGAGAGGAAGATTAAGATGTCCATCTGTTGCAGAGCGGTCGGCTCGGATCAGCATGTGGAGCTGCAGACTGGTATGATACTTATGCTCAAATGATTATAAGATGAGACACACACACATCTCATGAATGGGAAAATAGGAAATTGATTAGCAAATGTAGCCTTTGTATAGACACCAACCTGCATCAAAGCCAAGGGAGATTATCAGTGCTTGATAGCAAATACTAGTGCATCAGTGTTTTGTTTGTAAAGCCAGAGGTGTAATCCAGACTGACTGAAGGAGTATCTGGATGACAGAAGTGACTGAATGAAGACTGACTGATTGACTGACTGACTGACTAAATGAATCAGTGAGCAAGTTTTGGACAGCTGAGGTGTGCTGCATCCCAAGGAGACTTTCAAGAAAGGAACAATTCTTATTAATTAGATCACTGTCAAAACACCAAAAGAAAGTCTGCCAAACCCCCTCACCCCCTCTCATACGGTCATTTAATGAAGCATTACTGCTGCCAGCTGTTACCGGTAACAGAGGCCACTGCCGTGTGTGGCGAGCTGGCGATTCCCCGACCGGGTCATCTCTGTTAAGCAGAGCTCTGCTCTCTTTCCTGAAGGAGGAGCTTTTAAATGAGAAAGTTGTCTCGATCTTTGATGGTAAACATGTCTGTAGGTTTATCTTGACATTTTAAAGTTATCTTTTTTTGTGTCTGTGACACATAAGATTCTAGCCTGAATATGTAACTGAATCCTGCTCTTCCAGGATCTATATCAAATGTATGGCATGATAACTACATGTGAAGTAACTTTTTTTTGATACTTGACTTGATTTAAGTATTTTGAAAAAAAAGTGTACAATTAATCTTTATAGTGTACATACATCTATGAATGTTTGACACTTATTTTTAGTAGTTCACTTTGCTCAAAGTAATCAGCTATATGAGGAACCTTAAACTGGTATGAAGCAGTCTCAATGAAATACTGATGCTTCTTTATGACATACTGCACATAAGCCAATAAGATCACTAGCGAGATAAATGGCTATTTCCGTGTATAATTCTTGACACTTGCCATCAGATCAGATTTTGAAAACAAAACTGTTTTTCTTAATGCAGCGTTTAATGTATTTTTTATTGGATAAAGCTGTGGAAAACTGGACTTGTAGCTATTCATCCAAAACTCAGGTTTACAAAAGTGTTTGGCATAAATTTGCAGTGTTTGACTAATGGTAAATATGTGACCCAAAGAAAGGAGCATTTCTGGAAAAAAAAATCATTGATTAGTGGTTGTTTGACTTGTTTGATCAATGAAATGCCAGTCACAGCGCACATGCATTCTCATTTTGCATTACATGTCTGACTGTTAGTGAAGGGTAAAATAGTTTGCTAAGGCACTGGGATAGATTACAGCAAAAAAAAATGAAATGTTGTTATTTTTTCCGACCTCCATCTGATTCCCTTTTCACTAAAGCCTTATCCATGTTTACTTGCAAAGTATTTTGTCCATATTTAGCTTTCTGACCACTGTGTGTGTGATTAGTAGACGCTCCCTGCAGCACTGACCTCCTCAGATCACCCAAACTCCTCCACATCACTCTCATCCTTTAATCCTACCCCTTTGGTGCTTACCGTATCCATCTTAATGTCCTTTTAAGATCCAAACTCTCCTTCTTTCCACTACTCTGAGATTTATCCTCCCTTCTGATATTCTCCTCAATCCTCCCTAAAATAAATCCTTCTTTTTAAACTCACTTCACTTCTATCTCTCTAAATATCACAATCCTCCCCCCTCCCTTTCCCAGCCATTTGCTGTAAGAAAGTCTAACTAAAACTAATGAAATAGAGAAATCAATTGTCAGTTCAAGTAATAAAATAATAATCAATGGTAGCAGGACTTGCACAAGCACTCCCTGTGTAAAAAAGAAAGCTCCTGCAGCTTCTAGGACAAAGATCTAGAGTGTTTCTGCTGTAAGAGGACAGTTTTAGGGTTAAGAACATTGAGGCATCAAGTCAAGATGTCCTGCAGGGCTGTTTTAACCGTACAGACTGCTCTGTCCTTGAAGACTCATCCAACAAGCAGACTTCCATGGCCTCATCAGTGACTGTGTGACACATGCCAAGCAGGTATTCAGGCGTTTTCGAACAAAGAGAAGTAATTTTGGGCGCAGAGAATAAATCTTCAGTCAAAGAAACTCAGAAAGTAAATGGTGAGGCAACCCTTCAGGTACAGAGACAAGATTTAGTCAAAGTCTAGCTGTAATAATCTCAAATGGAATGAAACGCATGACATGATAGGGGTAATAACATAATCTTACTGCATGGTTTTACTTAATAGTACTTTTCACATGACCTAATTTTAAACTGAGAGTTAATACTTCTTACTTTTTTTTTCCCTCTAAGAGAGTAACTTTTGTGAACTTTAAGTGCCGCATCACTTTATAGGAAGACCATTAAATGTTAAGGATCATCATCAGGATGCCGGGGAATGTGCTTTAATGCATTTATTTACGATTTTACGATTTTACAAAAAATGAGGACCACTAAGCTCCAAATAATTTCTGCATTTTCTTATTTAAGTGCTGTTAATAGTGTTTTCAGGCCTTATATGTTTGCTGGATTTTCCGTTGCATTTTAGTCCTATAGGTTACTGTAAACTGTGGATGTCTGATTAAACATGATTTAATGGTGAGCCTCCTTTCATACGCTTTACCATATACAGCCTCAATGTAAAAGTGGAGAAGCTTGTACAGAAAAAGCAGCCCTGAAGGACTTGACATGTCATCACAAGTATGTAATGATGGAAACACAGAGGAATTGTCTTTGGAGAGTCATTAAATTTTATGAAATGCCTTTAGCAAAGTGTATGACTATCTAAAGAACTAAAAAAACCCTCTAAAACAACTAACTTTTCACAGATTCATGGTGCCCTGAACAAAGGCAAAGCCTGCCAGAGACTCTTCAAACAGACAAAATGTTTTAATTTAACGAGAGCTGACTCCAAGCAGTTGCTACTTTACACTGGAGCACTTTACTTCTACACTTTACTTGGACTGGCTCATGCTGTTGTGCTTTTAAGACATTAACGAGACAGGAGCAACTGTGGGTTATCTGTAAATGGCAGAGGTTTTATTTATTAGTGCTGCTGACTTTATTTTGGCCCTGATCTCTTTTTTATTTGAGTTATATTTTGCTTCATTGTCCCATTTGAGGGATGTGTTTTAACACATTTGTTTTATGTGCTTTTAGGAGTATTTTTAGCGCTGGCTGCAAACCAAATTTCCCTTGAGACAATAAAACTCAAGTTGAAGTTGGGGGCTCCAGACAGATAGGCATCAGAAAGACTACAGGGATTTTTTTTTTAAAGACCAACTGAGGAAAGTGGAGTGAATCCCTGCCAACAATTACCTAACTCTCACACAGGAAGAGCATTTCCCTCCTGCCTCTTATCAGCTCATCCTATTATAGTTCCCCCCCACATTAGAGAGATAAAGCAGGGTTTAACAGCACTCACCCTGCCTTTGTGGAGCTGAATTAGATTTGGTGGGAGAGGAAGATGGAGACACCCTACCACTGTATGTCCAGTTTGCCAGATGATGCTTAACCAAACTGAGTCATAGAATCAGCTGAAATATATATGTAATCTTATACATTCATATATATTAAATATACATATAATGTTACCATTATGTATTTCCATTGCTCCTCAGGATGAATTGTAATAATGTGAGAATTCAGAGGTGGAAATCAATGAGTAACTCAAGATGCAACACCATCTTAATCCACTGCCTAAAATAACAATTGGTATCATGATACAGCAATTCTGCAAAGCTTAATACATTGCAGGAGAATCATCTACAATTTATTACAATGTTTGTATTTGTTGGCATTTTGTAAAAGCCCTGTAAGTGACTTTGAATCTTGCACCATCATCAAAATCTCAAAAAATATCATTTGTCATTCATGACCAAACACTGCAAAACCAATGACTCTTACACAACCTCAGCTGTAATTTGTTTAGTGCTAATGAGCAAATTACAGCATGCTAACCAAAGCGCAACATGCAGCTTTAAAAATTAAGCCAATGCAGAAGAACCAAAAACTGAAGTTCCCCAAATGGCCACCTGAGGCTGTCTCAAAAAGTAAGCCAATCAACAAAGACCCTTATACTGAAATGCCCAACTGACAACAGATATGAACATGATTACAGCTCGCTAAAAGCTGTAAAAGAAAAAAGAAAAAAGAATCATACAAACAAACAAACAAAACAAAACAGACAAAACCTTCATGGTGACACTTGAACAAACTCAAGGCTCCAAGACACAAACCACTGGGTGGCTTCTTGATGGTGCTATCACACAGCATGTTAGCATGCTGACATTAGCACTTAGCTTAAGGCACCACCCTGTTAAGGTCATGGATGCAAGACGCTTACTTAATACACTCATGGCCTAAATGCAGTCTCAAAAAGCTGCTAGCACTGCTCTATCTTGTTTAATTAATATATCATTATTATACTGAGTCAATTAGGAGGGATGTGATGTGTGGTTAATCACTGAACACATTAACTGTGTGTTGCATCAGTACTCTGCCCCTGATTAATCACGTTTATTGAGATGCTTCTAAATAACTGCCTTTATATAATGCACATAATTAGCATGAACCAGTACAGTGTTATGCTAATTATGATATTTAAGTTGTAGACCATCCTTCACCCTGTAGGCATAGGTCAAGAACATACAATCAGTAGCCCCCCAACCCCCACCAACACCCGAACAAAAGTAGCTTTGAGCAACACATGAAGTCCAGCCCCAGAGCCACTGACATATTTCTGATGTTGTATAGATGTTCCTGCTAAGATAATAATTTCTAGACTAGGGCTCCCTCTTGTGGCAATCATGCAGCAATGCAGCAATATATTATGCCCCAACTATATGAAAAAAAAAAAAAAAGAATATGATCAGGATAAACTAAAGATAGACCAAACTTGTGATTTTGTTCGGGCAAACTTTGATGGGGAGAAGATAAAATGATCCTGAAGTCACCCACACCATCAGTAGTGTAAATGTCCCTGCTGTGTCCATGCACTGAAAACTAGGATGTAAATTGAGAATCAAATGTTCAGTTCCCCTGAATTTTGTTGATAACAGAATTGAGTCGGTTCCTCTGATCAGCACTGGATGAAAAGGACATATGATGGAGGAGAATCGATTAAATAAAAAAAAATTTAGATCACTATGGCTCTATAGTCTATCACTATGGTACATGGGCCTTAGGGGGATTTTTGTGTCACACAAGTTCACTAATCATTTGAAACTAAAAAAAAAAAAATCTACAATGAAATTTCCAGCATGTTGGCCTTTTAATAACAACAATAAAAACGGTTCAAAAACAACTGTTTTTAGCCAAAGCGAGCATGTACAGTAGTAGGCCAGTAGGCCAGTAGTAAGTACAATACAATCTGTAAGTGAATATAACAATAAAATCCAGGTTGGACAGAAGATTTTAACAGAACAGTTGAGGTCCACTTGTTTGTCTATGAGGAGGCCACTCTTTTACCAGGACTTCCTGCACTTGTGTTAACTCATCCATGTGAAGCAGTAGGCCTTGACAATATAAAATCTGCTTGTCGAAAATTAAAAATGGTGGTCCTCACATCAGCAGTTAGCTGTACAGCTTGACATGAAATTTACTTCCCAGCATGAGAAACTGTTTTCAACTTAAATTGATGGACTCAAGTGCAAAGCACGGTCAAACAATGGCTTTCAGCTGAAATGGTTGGAAAATACCTGTGCAAAACCTACGATAAGGATGTGATCACAGCAAAACAAAAGAGCAGGAAATAATGTGTTGGAAAAAACTGGAATTTCAGTGAGAAATTATTTGAAGAAAAGGTGTCAAAATCTTAATACTTCAAAACTTAAACAACCTTGAAAATTGTATTCCTGTTCAAAGCCACAGCAAAAATGTGCCATTAGCCTGTTTGGTGCTAAAGTCTCCACCCTGCGCGGCAGCCAGGAAGAACATGTGATCAGTACATTCAGTTGATAATCTAGACTCTTCAATTGATAGGCCTCTGACCGTGCAAATATCTGTAGTCCAAGAGAACATAATCAGCTCAAACCTTCAAGTTTAAAGTGAACAGTTGGTCCACTCGCATCCTAGTTTTATTAACATGTTCAAAAACACACATATGACTGTGAGCGTTATACTGCTGTCAAGTTCAACATAAAAATAAACCGTTAAAATGTCTTTCAGGGTTAAAATGGCCATGAAGGAGGTAAGGCCACTCCATTAGGGATGGAAGGTGCGTCCCATTGGTCCAGGCTGGTCCGACGCCTGTGACCTCAGTCAAAGTCGGAGCTCCCATGTGTCTTTAAAGGCTGTTGTTTGGCCATTTGGTAGAAATCCACTGGGGATGGTGGATGTAGAATGCAGAGACAACCTGATGGGTACAGGTCTAGCATTTTTTTGTGAGTCAGTAGGGGGACGATGTCAGTAGTTTTTCTTTGTAAGTTTGCAGGTAAAAATGTGTTGAGTTACAGACTGTGACTGAGTTACAAAAGTCCCCCAGAAGTCCAAGTGACCAGCCACTATGCTGTCAGTCTGGCAGTCAGTCTCCCTGGAAAATGCTGTGTTAGCTTATGTAACAGGCTGTCAGTGAAACGGGCTGTCTGACAGAATTGGACCGACAGTCTCATGTAACGTCGGCGGGCAGTCAGTGAGTGACGGCGACCATCACAATCAATCGTTCAATCGTTGAGGCAACAGTCACACAGCTCCTTGTAGATTCTCTTGCGGATCCGAGGCATGTCCTCCTGACTGAACAGCAGAGGCTGCTTCACGGAGAGACAACGACAGTACTGACAGACCGAGACAGAAAGACAAGCAGTGAGAAAAAGATACACAACCACGGCTCCGTCTCCACATTGAAAACTCATAATGACAGAAGCTTCTCTCCACTGTCTTTCACTCCTTTGGAGACCTGAGTGATTATATAATTTGTTGTCTAAACCTGGGGCAGAAAAGACACAGATGACAAAACTTTGTTCATTCCTTTTCTGCCAGGGGAAAGACAGAGAGAGTAAAGAAAGGAAGCAAGCAGGGACAGGAGATGACATAAAAGATAAAAGAAGGGGGTGATGGATGAAGGACAGAAGGCTGTAAAAGCAGGGAAAAAAAATGTCTCACCTCGAGGACAAAAACGCCACAGTCGCTGTCGTTTTTCTGCTGAGGAATCCCCTGAGGAGTGAAAGGTCACAGTCAAGCCGGGAGTCCAAAAAAACAATGACACTAAACATATTCTGTTTTTATATGTTTGTATTTATTTTGAACAGATACAACAACATTAAAGGTGGTAAGAAGAAGTGACTGGGGGGAAGTGATGTGACAGTATCTTGTTCAGGTATTGTTCAGAGTTCATATGCTGATTAACAGTGACCTCTGAGTCCAGCAACAGCAAGAAGGACTATAAAACGTGTTTGTTTACTCATCTGTATAAATGAACAACATTCTCAGCGTCCTGCAGACGAGGTGAACACAGTGTGAGCGTTACTCTCAGGGTTACCTTAATGATGGTGATCTTCCAGCCTTTCTGGAAAGCAGTCTGTTTCTTCTCTCTGGCTTCAGATAGTAGGTACTTCATAATGTTCTGATAGGAAATCAAACAGAGGACAGAGGAATGCTACAAGATAAGTGGTGGAAAGGACTAATTTTGCACCAGCAGCAAAAATAACAGCATTTGAATAGTTTTGAGGAAGGACAAAGAAGGAAAGAGGAAGGTAAGGAGGGCTGAAATAGACACTTCTCAGTTTAGCTCATAGCGATTATATTAGATAAAAATATAAAGATTTGGTAAAGATTTGGTGTCAAACAGGCCATCAAATCACCGAATATCTACAGTGACTCGAGGTCTGAGTGATCAAACGATTTGTGTGCAAAAGGATCATTACAGCCTTTGTGATTAAAAACCCGGATTTCCACAGAAACCACTGCCACATACTGGCCTCAGGGGCTGCGCTGGATGTCATTATTTCACTCTCAAAGTTTCTTCTGAGGTTTTCAAGCAAAGCTTTGACTATCTTTTGTCACAAAATGTAATGACATCATCACCCCCAAAACCCACCAAAAAGAATGAATTCATGCCTTGCGTTAACCACACAACTTTGACCACTGGTTCATTTGAAGGCTGAAGTGGCGATGAATCCTTTCTTTTTTCATCACATAGGTTTGAAAAGTAAATTTTGTTCTCTCCTGCCATCAGTGACCACGGCTGTTTCTCCCCCCAGTTCAGACCCCCCACAACTTCTCATTTCAAGGGAATGAATGACAGAGAAGCTGAATTACTGATGATCTCATCTCATCAAGACTTGTTTGTTAAAAAATGATTCAAACTCAAAGACATCAGCCTGCACAAGAGGCACTCACATCTGTGGTGTGTCTGAAGACGATGCCTTGGCTGTCGTAGTAACTGATGGTTTTGGTTGCCATGGTAACCGTGACGAGGGACCAGTGGATTTCTAAGTGGATGGGAATTAGCAACAGCCACTTGGAGAACAGGTCAACCTGAAATCAATCCATAAATCAACGTACACACAGTTTAGATTTATAAAGATACGAAAACGTTGTTCACTAAAAGTCCACAGCATCACATTTTCTATCAGGCTGTACAAAATACAAGTCAGACTGTTAAGAGATAGTCGTTTGGTATGTCACAAAGACCTTCCAAGGGCCAAAAAACTAGTGGTGTACAGAGAGAAGTTGATTCCTGATCCATATGGATCCAAAGGCAGTGAAATCTAGTTTTTTGCTGCTGTTAGACTCAAATTAAAGTGTTCTTGTGACATTAGAGTCCAGCTGATAGCAGCACTGTCAGAGCTACTGAGGAAAAAAAAGGCAAAACTTTAAACTACTAACTTCCTCCTTACTTTTTTAGTCCATCTCTTCACACCGTCATAACCCTTGGCAACCAGCTGCTTGTGGAAAAAGCTGTTGAAAAAATGAACCTGAACAAAAAGAGAGGAAGAAAAAAACACATTACATATTCATTTATCTTTTAATCAGCAGCATATCTAGTAATATAAATATTATTTGAGGAGTCTCAAAACAATATCATACAATCTTAAGACTCCTAAGGTTTTTTTTATTTAATATTCTTTTGGGCTAAAATCTGCACTTTAAGCCCACAAACACAACTTCACTTACCTTTTGTTGTGTGGCCTCCATGATGAGTTCTCCATACATGTTGATAATCTGACAGACGGAGAGAGATGTTTGAATATAAGTCTGTTCGACCTCACTAAAACAACAAACACTGTATTCTTTTCCAAGTGACCTTGCTGTTAGAAGGATGAACAGAGTGGAGAGAAGCATAACAATGGCAACAAAGACTTTTCTAGCGGTTTAAACCCTTCATCCTTCTTTACCTGATCATTCAGCCAGTTCTGATCCTCCAGCGTACCGAGGTCATCCAGGCTCAGGGTGTGTTTGTTATACGTCACCATGAAGCCTGCAATGGGAACAGAGGCCAGCCCGGCCCTGTACCGAGTCATCTCCTTTTTGATGTCCAGGGCCCTGAGACAAAAACATCAGGAGAGATTTTTCAGAAACTTCTTAAGTTTTTATTAGATCTTCAAGGACATTTAAAAGAATGACAGGAAAGAGATGCCAGAGAATAAAAATAAAATTTCAAAAAATAAACGTCATTAACAAAACTAAAAACTGCTCGTGCTCTAAACACATTAATTCAGATTAATCTGACTACTGGCCTGATTTAACAAGCAATACCATTGAGTAATTCTCCTCGTTTCTACTTCTATTGATCAATGATTGACACAATACTGGTTTAAACTCTAACTAGATAATGAGAAACACTCAATGGCAAAACTCCTCAGCACAGAGTAATGGTGCATTTTATGGTTCATGGTCCATGTTCAAGTGTCCTGTTCAGAAAAACAGTGTACTGTATATGGCTTTATGTTGGCCTCATTCTGGTGTACGCTGTTCAGTGTGTATCATTAAATTAAATCAAAAAGACTGAGCCTAAAACACAGAAAAAGCTCCTCACAGTCAAAGCAGACAGTATGTGTCTGTGCATGTGTGTAGGAGTGTGTGTTGTTGTTACCTGTTGCTGAGGTCAGAGTTGCCTTTCTTCTTCAGGTATTCGAGGACATCGTTCTCACTGAGAGGAATGAAACCGCCGTATTTCATGTAGAAGCTCTCCAGAAACTCTGAAAAAGAAAATGTCAGAATCACTGAATCACAAGGGCTGAAGAAAACAAACAAGTTGTCCTAAAAACACATTAAAAATTTTTTTTAAAATGACTGCTTCTGCCTGACTGGTGTTTTCTTTATCATTTTGTGTCCAAGAAGTTACAGCAAAATATAAAAAGAATTTACACATAAAAATTTTAAAATAATCACACTTTATATTTAGGTCTTTTTGGAAATTAGTGTACATCCCACTAAAGTTCTTGCATACACACAAGTTTAGATCGAGGCTGCCTGTGTAAATGTTTTATGGACAAGGCCATTTGTTTAATGAATGTCATACGACAGAAAAATGTCTTCAGTCAGTAATTTGTTCCGTCAATTTGAGTATAAAAAGATCAATTATTTCCTTTGCTTTGTTTCAACAAACTGAAACAGATGGTTATGACCATATTCTTGAAGAGGAATACACTAGTGTAGTTTGCTGAAACACACATCTTACCATGGATCATATCAGTGAGCTGCTCTATGCTGTCCTCCTGATCCTGCTTCTGTCCATCAGTCTCTCCTCCATCTTTGCCTGACGCTTCTTCCATCTCCTCCTTCTCCCAGGTTCCTGGCTGACAGTACAGCCTGTGGTCTCTTAATGCCCAGTGGTGCTGGCTGCTGGATACTGTGATTGGCTCCTGGGATGGAGGGGCGACCGTCGCAGGGGGAGAAGTTTCCACCTCCATGAGTGTGGAGCCATGGTCCTCGTTTGTCGTTGTGGCGATTTTTCCGTTGGACAGTGTTACTGGTGTGGACACAGAGTCTGTTCTCTCTGGAGTCTGGTCCACCTGCATCTCAGAATCAAGATCCTGGGGAGACCCTGACCCTGAATGTGGACCTGACTGCTGTGAAACAGAAAGTGGTCCATTTTCCATTTCACTGGTGATCATGTCGTCCCCTTTTTCCTCCTCTTCAGGTTCGGTGTCAGAGAGGTTTACAGTGTCCCCATTTCCAAATGTAGATTTACCTTGGCTGGGGTCAGGCTGCTCTACATGGTCCATCCCTGCATCTCTGTTTGACCCTTGCCTCTGCAAAAACACCACTCGAGGTAGGGCATAAGTTTTCAAACCGAAGACACCACCACCTAAACCTCGTCTCTTTATTCCACCTGTGACTTCTGTATTTAATGCAGGCGTACCCCTCACCGTCCCCCTCCCTCCTCTCCCTCTGCCTCTGGTTACTGGTGCTCCCTCGCCTGCCGTTTCTGACAGTCTCATCTCCATGTCCTTGCTATCACTGCCTTCCTTCCCTCCTTCACCTGCAACTCCTGACCCCTCTATCAACAAGTCTTCCCTTTTCTGTTCATCATCTGTCTCTGGAGCGACACAGTTCCTTATTGATCCATCCTGTAGGGAGACTGTAACAGGAAGGGAAACAGGCATTAGTGACTGAGCATCAGCCACTACTACGGTCGTTTGCTCCCTCTCATGACCACTGTCGTCTTCATCGTCTGTCTCCTCTACCTCGTCTTCAGTCAAATCTAAACTCATAATATGTGTCAGCTTGCCACTGACGTTCCTCTTTGGGGTGTCCCACAAGTCACTACCGGCCCCCCTTCCTCTGCCTCTCCCTCTCCCTCTTCCCCTCCCCCTCCCTCTGCTTGAGGTTTTGGCATTGTGTCCTGTGCTGTTGGGGCCACAGCAGTCACAGGCCTTAGGAGTCCTCTTCCTGCCTGATGTACGGCCATTGACTGAGCCCTGAGCAGGGGTGGGTGTCTGTGTGGAGGACCAGGCTGATGCCGGGCTTGAATTAACAAAAAGCTCTTTTGCTGGGGTTACAACAGGTGACTCAGGATCAGCAGGAGCTGGAGTAGAGGGCTGGGTCAAGTCTGAGTTGGAGGTGAGGTCTGTGGTTAGGAATTTGAGAGAGGTCTGGGTTTGGTCCTGATCTGTAGCTTCTCCAGGAGGGGGCACTAGAGGAGCTGCTTGTAAAGGAGGTGCTGTAGCAGGAACAGTTAAAAGAGGTGACGCTGATGGTGTTGTTTTCATTGGGGATGCAGAGCCGCTGTGAACCATGACGCCCTCTTTTGGCTCTTCAACCCCATCCCCAACACCCCCTCTTTGTTCTCCTGTTCTCCTCTTCCTCCTCCTCCCCTTTGGTCCTCTGAATTTTAGGTGTTGTAGTTTCTTCTTTCCTTGTTTTTATGCTGACATCCCTCCACGCATTGCTCTGTAAAGATTCCGTTCTCAAGCTGTTCTCACCATAGAAGTTTTTGTTTCAACAGAAGGCTGAAACATGTCAGGTACTGAGTGTTCCTCAGTGAAGAGCAGACTCTGTGTGTAATAGTATCATCACCATGGTCTCCTATTAGAGCAACTGGGAAATGTAGCGAGAAGGTGGAAGATACGGTGGGAGAAAATAAGTCAGTGAAAGAAATGTTGTCTCTTCTAAAACAGCTTTCCTATTTATTTTTTGCAGTCTAAATGAGCAAAACATGACTCACATGTCATCGAAGAGTTCATGTACACTGTCATACCAATAATGTGAGGGAAAAACAAAACAGACCAGGTCAAAACTGTCAAGTTTTTCAAAAGAACTGTACATTTTTTTTAAAAAATATATAGGTTAGCAATTAATACCTACAGTTTTTTAACTGCAGGTAAACTTTACACTCTGTCACGTCTCATTATCAGTGTGCTGTCAGTCACATATTAAGGCCGTAATGACATTTCAACTAATGCACCCTATTGCATGTAGTAGGAAAAAAATATATCAAACATCTGTCACTCTGATGTCTGTCTAGTGTTGGGCTGGTTGATGATTTTACTTTTATGTCACATAAAAATCATTAAAGGGACATTTTAACAGGTCCTAATAAATTTAATTAATATACATGAACATCAACATGTGAATCGTAAAACGTCCCCAATTTCCGGTCAAACTCCACTCAGGTCACTATTTCTAGTCTAGTTCCGTTCACTGTAATGACAGGACTGAAAAAGTGGAACTTACTTTCACTTAGCAGTAAAGATAATATTTGTAAGTTGTATTATTGATGTGCTCGCTAATGACAGCTCTGATCGGCAACACCCCGACCCCGCCCCGCTGCACAGAGAGAGCGCTTTCAGTTGATGGGTGGACGGATGAATGGATGTGTTATTTAACATGACGTGTCCCTTCATCTATAACTCATTCAGCTTTCAGCTATATTTATTGATTGTGTGAGACTTGGCCGATGGAACAATTTCAGTAGCAACAGCCGTGATTTCTACTTAAATTAACAGGTAAACCACTGTTCAAAAACAGCAACATTAACTTGCTAATTTGTTTTAGCTTACAACTTTGTCACTTTTGCACAAAGATATCGTGCCTACGCAGTTACGATTATTTTACTTTCTAACGTAATAATTTGTTCTACTCTCTCATTTACTAAAATAAAAAACGTTAAGGTTAATGCTTCCTTTTGAAATAGTTATTTGGCATTAAGAAGGAGAAGCTCACACTTAGCTGATGTTAGCAACGTAACAGCGAAATTTGACAACTCTTGAGATGAAAATATTTGGTGTGTGCAGATATATTGGTTATTAGTAGCTCTGCTACTCATTGACATCTTTGCCAGCGTCGGCTAAAATTTCAACTATCAATTAAGTAATGAAGTTAAATATAAATTGCATTAGCCACGGAAATTTAACTCTTGACATCGGTCTATCGCACCATGCCCTTGCATCCTTCAAAAATAAAAGGTATCGTCAGATAATCTCACTTAGTCAAATGTCGAATATTGCAAAGTTTTGCATAAGTTAGTCATTTCCCTGAGCGAGCTAAGTTAGCTAGCTGCAGTCAAAAACACAGGCGAAAACACAAAGCAGCGACTACACACATTTCCTCCATTTTCAGTAGGAAGTTTGGGGCGTTTAAAGACAACAAAGATGCTGCAAATCAGTATTTGAAATGGTAAGGATTACAGTTGCAAGTGTGACGAATAGGGAAAAGAAACATAATCATACTCTACCTTGTCAATGAAATAACAAACCGAGTTTTGCCTGAGCACGATTTGAAGAAACAACAACCCAAGTTGTCGTCGCACATTGATTGCGTCACGGCGTTAGGCAGCTTCGGTTGCGTCTGGATACTCTGCTGAAGCAACGTGCCGAAGTAATCTTCAGATTTCTTCCTTCTCTCCGTTTAACCTCCGACTTTGACCATCGTATATTCAATAATAATAATAATAGTGATTTTGATAATAATAATAATAATCTTGTATCATTAATAATAAACACAAACTAGTATCTGATATTATTCCTGATATTATTATTTACAGCCATATTGCTGAACAAAACACACACAAAGTATCTTGATAAATTTTATTTACAAAAACCTAAAACAAGAAAACAATAAATAAAACTAACCGTCAAAAAGGGAAAAAAATTAAGTACAAAATTATCAACAGTCAAAAGTGAGGATATATAGAGAGATTATTAACATAATAATTACTACTGCTTGATACCAGTAGTTTTTGACCTTTTTAAAAAGTTCAGGACTTTGCATCACAAAGACATCTACCAAATGTATATCTGTAGCAACTATGTAACATGTCACATATCTTTGTTGGGTGTACCATTATGCAACTTAACGCTACATAGGACCCAAGATGTATCAAGCAAATAACTTCAGACATATTTGAGGGAAAAAGTAATATTTCTAAATCTATAAACAAAATATATTTGATCTTACTTCAAGGCTTTAGCAAACAAACTCAGATCCCAAAGATAATGCAGCAGATTATGCATTGAAATAAACACATTTCTATTTGTACATAAGATCAGTGCTATTTTATTCTCTACTTACTTTCATGATTTAAAAAAAAACCCCAACTATTTGCTGTGAGTCTCCTTACAAGTGTGATTTGGCTCCAGTGATGTCTGGTGATCAGAAATAACCTTCCTGTCTCATTTAAACACCAAACATATACAGATGCAGCAGTGCAAGGAGTCTCACTTTTCGCATACAAGTCTTGCAATGCTGCGGCTCTGTGGCACTGATGCCAAGAGGCATAATTTGGAAAATGTTGCACAAAAAACAGACAAAATACAAGCATTTCACTGCCAAGACTAAATGTAAGTACTTTATCCTTTTTTAAATTGGCACCAAATATTTATTAAGTTCATTTTTTTAACAAAATTGATTTAGACCATGACCTTTGGATCTAATGAGAGATTAAAGATTATATTGGATGGATGATTAACGATTTGTTAACAAAATCCTTCTGGTGTATGAAAAATGATTAAAGGGAAAGAGAAGCATAAACAGTCAGAGTAGGGAAGACTAATTATGAAGTGATCCATCATACAGAGGTACTTTTTCTTAGACAGCTTTGGTCTTTTTTTTCTGCACTTGATGCAATGAAACCATGCTGCTCTGTGGAAGACAGTCGATGAACGGATGTTGGTAAATATAATCGTGCTGCAGCAATCAGTTACAGCTGTGAGGTGTTTGCCTGGAGAAGATGATTGTTGGACAAAAGATGATAAAAAATTAACCTCTCATGAAAACACATTCCCATAACAAGAAGGGAAGTTTATTGTATCTTATCATGTAAAGGGATATAAGTGTTACTAGCAGGTTTTATTTGAGCAACACAAAAATTCAGTGTGCTAATAAGAAAGCATTTTTATCCATCAAAGTGTGGCGTTGATAGCTGGAGTATGTATGGTCTTGGAGACTGCAGCGCCATTGCTGCCTCCTGCTGTTAGCACCTGAAGTTGCAGCTGGTAAACACTGTCAGCTTTAAGACCACGAACTGTCACCGATCGCTGAGACTGTGGAGAGTGAAGCAGAGTAAGTTTACAGACATAAACGTGGACTTTTCTTCAAACACAAATATTTAAATTGAGTTAGAGTTTAAATAACCTCATGGAAATTTAAAAGATAAGGCTTGTGTTATTCTACATTCCCTAAGCCATTCTCTGGCAACATGAATCTCTTATATTTGTACATTAATATTTTATTCTTTAATTTTTAATATTAGGTTAAATAATCTTTAAATCAGATGGTAACTACAGCTGTAAGTAAACATTACACAAACAGAAATACAGTTTGTGTTTTGAAGGGACTACTTTCACACAAATTGTGTGCTCTAGCAAGTATTTTCTGCAGGAGAACAGTTTTGATAGTGTCGAGAAGAACTTAGAAATAAACTACAATGACCATGTTCAGTGTAATGAAGCATTCAATGAAGCCACCAAGAGTGACACAGTATGGCTCACTGATGTGTTTAAATGTGTTTTAGGTCCATGGCCGAGTCGAACATATCAGACTATGGCTTCAAAGCAAACACTAGTTGGAATCAATTCATTAAGTGCTGTTTCATAATTTTGCTTTATACAATTCTATACTTTTTTAAATTTAAGCTTTTGATTATTTGACACCGCCCCTTTGATGTATAGATTAAAAGTAAAGAAAAAAAAGAACTTTACAAAAATCACTTATTGGTGCAACGTTCCTTCTGAAAAGCCGCTTACACCCAAACAAGGATACACACACCACACAAACTCATATCCCTCTCATGTTTCTAAGGTATTTCCACCTGCTGCTCTGCAACAATGCTGTCATTGTAGACCTCTCTTTGTGTCTCACCGGTGCGATCGTCTGTGTCTGGGAGATAAGCGTGTCGTCCGGCTCTTCTGTTGCCGCGGTTACCCCTGACTGCAGCGTCCAGGTGAACTGGAAACCCTCCACAGCTTCTGGGTCGAGTGAATGCTGGGACATCTTCCAGCGGAGCTTCGTGAGCAAGGTGCCGTTGACTTGTTGAAAGTCTGCAGTCAGTCGTTCTGGACGCAGTACCACCTTCCTGCCTGACAGGAGGCGCTCTGACACAAAAGAAGCCAAATATTTACCTTAATCATTGTTCACCTCAACAGGTTCGGCATGACAACTTTTAATGATGAAATGTCTTCATCAATTAATACAAGTTTGATCATAATGGCATTTTTAAAAGTCTATTCAGTCTAACTGTATGCATGTAAGGGTTCCCTGTCAAGACAACTGGTAGTTAGTGATAATATATAGGGTTTTCATTTATGTGCAAGTGTGTATTCAGTGTTTTGCTCTGTCCTTTGGGATCTTTATGTTCTCAAAAGAAGTCAAGAGAAACACCTACCAGAGTTTATCTAAATAGGTTTACAAGTTGCATGAATTATGAAGGCCAATAAAACACTGCATTTATATGTGTCTGTGTGTTTAGATGTGTGTACGTGTGTCTTTAGTTACTCTTACCTTCAGTGTTGCAGGGCAAACTTTTGCCTCCTCTGACTCTTATGGAGGAGCAAGCTGGGGTTGTAACCCAGGCAACAGCCTCTGACCCAGGGTCAGCCTTCATTACTACAGCAACCTGGTACTTACAGGCAAACAGCAGGCCAGTGATGGTGTGATGGGTGCCCTGAGGGGAGAAAATTAAGTCAAGTCAGGGGTAAAAAAAAGAAGTGTTTTAATGGGCATCACAGTGTGAAATGTATACAGCTGGTTGTTAAAACTGACGTATTACACGTTTTCTTAAAATATACAGATTACCTCTAATTTTGTTCGGGCACATGTCTCATATAAGCAGCTTGTTAGCTCCATGTTAAAATAAACACCACAGTTTGGAGCGGCACTTGGCAGCTCCGCGGGTTGGCAGTTTCAGTGGTGAGAAATGGTATAAGTGTTTAAAAAACGGCTGAACTTCAACAAACAGAAATTATACTCTGTGACCTCAGCAAATTGCACACAGCACTTTGATATTTATCAACCCTCTGGGTGTGTGATCATTTTAGACGCAGAGTTACCACTGGAACGACAGCGGGTGAAGATCTCACATTGATGAGTCCAGTTTTCTCTTGGCGAGGTGAGCACAGTGTAAAATCAATCCCAGCTGATCTTTTAAAATGCTTTTTCTCTACATGGTTACAGTTTAAACAACAACATTTAAATGAAAGGACAAGTTCCAAATGTGCATTTACAGTAGACTTTGTTTTGCTTTTTTTACTTTAATAACAGATACAATGGTTTGTGCTCATTGTTGAGACAATTCTGCATCTAACTTTCCCATGCATCAGTCAAGCTGTATTTCTGTCACTGTGACATACACAGAGGCACAGAAATAAAGGATATTTCAGCCAAGGATTTGAAAGAGTTATTGTAAAGTCGATGTTAGGCAGAGACAGAGCAAGACGATGGCACAGAGACAAAGTTAAACAAAGACAAGAGATGAGAGCATTCCAGGCTGATCTGAGTTATAGCGATGTAATCCGATCTCTAATACACGCATACACACAAAAAGACAATGCTCACATAGAGAGAAGACATCTACACACAGTTTCACGAGCCCAGCCAGAGTAGTTATACCTGCACAGTTGTTGTTTTCTCTGTGTCTGTAACATTAGAGCTGCAGGTATGTGGATGCCACCGCAAAATGTATGGACCAGGGTGTTTCTGTCTGCCTGTAAAAAACATATGAGACGGATTAACTTTCTACTTTTCTTGACATTTCTCTTTTCCTTTTATCACTTGCATGTTTTATCTTGTAGTAGTAGATCATTGGAGTTATCTGCAGCTGGTGAACCTCTTTCAGTGTCTCCCTTCTTGAGAAATTCTGGATCAATCCATCACAGGCCTGATGTCCTGCCAACCACCACTACTTGCATTAGGTTGACAGATGAAAGAGCAGTGCACTTAAGGGTGGTTACAGTAAACGTGAGAGGACACATGGTGAAATTCAGCCACATATTTGAGCCCCAGTCAGATCCAGACTCAGATGACAGCTGGTAGATGTATATGGTATAAGAATGGTCAGAGTAGTGTCATCTTTTGTTTATTGTTGTTTGTTAGTTTGCAGTTGTCAGTGGTTGAAACAACATTAATAACGGTAAAACATAAAATTTTATCCACAACAATTTTGCAGTGATTATTGTTTTTTATAAGGAATGTTTGATTAATAGTTAAAAGAAGCGTCAGGTTCTAATTTACCCCCCCAAACATGGATATTTGACCAAGCTAGCTGTCAAACTTTCACTGTGCTAATGCAAACTCTCACTCTTGTACTAAAAAGTCAGTTCTGTGTTGAATGTTTCAAGTGTTCTTTGTTTGGCTTTTAGATTTGCTACCAACATTATCTAGTTTGCATGGGAAATGTTTTAATCTCAGATTTTTAAAGAAATGCACAGGCATTGCAGAAAGCTATGGTTGCACTTTTAATGTGCCAATATTAAAGTGTAGTTACAGTAAGACCTAAGACAGTGAGCTTCAGCTGAGGAACTAGGAACATTGTTTATTTGTATGCAATGAGATATTTTCTCAGAGAGTAGTATACAAATTTTATTAAAAACATGTTCGATGTTTGGGTAAATTCAATCACTGAAGTTGCTGGAGAAAAAACATAAACTGGAATGTATGCTATAGAAAGTTACATATAGGGGAACTGTGTCTGTTATAGAGGGAGGAAAGATCATCTCTGGTAAACCAAATTTAATAATATTATACATTATTATCAGTATCAAGTATGGCTATACTTGATATTGATAATAATAAACAAAATTTCTGTCTCTTCTGGTTTCAAAGCTGGTCAGGATTTCAAAACTTTGAGCAGGATAGTTAACCAATGACTGGTGGCATCTTGGTAGTAACAGGTCATGATATCAGCAGAATGATAACCTCCAAAGTTGTATGTTTCTTGATTTTAATGGACTCACATTAATAATATACATCTTGTTTGTTGTTACTCTTTAAATAAGAATGATCGACTCTAATGTACATTAAGCATCTTTTTTTTGTTTACTTTTCATCCTTAGATATCATGGAGATGTTCAGTGTTTCTGTACGAACTCACCATGGTTCGGCCACTTCCAGAAGACCTTGACCTGCAGCTGGTTGTCATGGTAATGAGGGGCAGCAGCCTCCAGGCGCAGCTTGCCAGCGGTGACAGGGTTGAGCGGGGATTCAAGGTGAGGCAGAGAGGAAGAGTGGGGGAGGTCGGAGGAGGCAGGGGAGGAAGAGGAGAGGGAAGGAGAGGAGAGAAGAGATGATGAAGATGAGGATGAGGGGAGTTCATTGGAGAAGTCTTCACCTTTAGTGAAAGACAGTGGGAATGGAGAGGAGAGAGAAGAAGAGAAGAAGAGGAGAGGAGAATGGAGAAGATTGAACAAGTACAGAGGGGAGCGGAAAGGAGCGAAGCAGGGAGAGTAAAGGAGAGGAATAAAAAGGAAGTTGAAGAGAGGTGAGATGAGGATTGTAGAGAAGAAGGAAGAAGAAGAGTAAAGAGGTGAGAAAAAGGAGAGGAGATGAGGAGGGACAAGAAGAGAAAGGAAAAATAACTATCACTTTTTCAAAATTTGGCTGAGCCTTAAAAAAGTGCAGTAAAAGGTATATGAGGTCATACATAACAAGTCTTGTTATTTGCACATTCTAAATAATAATTAACCTCGAAACAGTGGATGCAGGAGGGATTTTCAATGTGCTTTTGTTTTAAAGAGGCAGTCTTTTAACCACTGAGCAGTTTTCTGTTCATCAATAGCATCATTTGCATGGATGTTGTTCCAAATACCTAAAACAGGCAACATTACAAAGGCTATGCCATGAATGACTGGATGTATGGAAATCGTTATATAGCACAAGGAATTTATAAATGTAATATATTGTGCCAGGAGTATCATAAACTAGGGTCAACAGAGCAGCTGCTAACTAGCCTTCCCATTAATTCATTCACTCATAGCAGTAATTGGCTTTATCTGGCCTAACTGACCCTCATTAGCATTGAGAGGAACCAGCCCAATACAGTGGGCTTGAATATTAATACCTCTGCATTATACATGGCAGTATGTTCCATATAAAATTTTGGTATGTGGTTTAATAATTGAGCTGCAGCTGGCTATAATCCTCAGTTGGGCTGACCTAAAGGTCACCTATAAATACCTCTGATGCCTGGACGACCATTAACATCGCCTCTTTCCACTGTATGTGTGTGTTTAAACAGTGCAGCTGTACGGAGACAAAATACGCTGACAGTCAGCAAGTGCAGCAGCTCTGAACTGACTCACCAATAAAGTATGGTTCTGTTAACAAATGGTCCAGTAAACTTTACTTACAGTATTCACTAATGGCAAGGCAAGTTCATGAAATGTTCAAAATTCTGTACTCGAGTGTGTCTTTATTTGGGGTTAAGGTTGCTAGGGGGAGTCCTAAGGTGGCTGTATTGTTAAACCACAGCAGCACAAACAACAGAACTACAGTTTACACTGCTTGCGCAATAAACCTCAGTCTACTGTGTAACTCTTGGCTTTATTTATAGTCACTTACTGTTTATTACTACAAGACGAAAGTGTACAAAACCTACCGGAGAGCTGGTGCCATCCTTCAAGTTACATATATATCTGAGTGACTTTAAGTCTGGCTCTTTTTTATGCATCTGTCTAAAGATACAATGCTCACACCAATGGTATGTAGCACTATGCTGCATGATTTTAACCAAAAATAGTTACTCCTTAAAGTAACCTTCAGCTGTAGTGACAAAGTGGAGCTCCTAAAACAACTGTACAGCATCTTAATGGTTTATTAATCAAAAACCCAAATAAAATAAAAGTCTTTCAGTGTGTTTGAATACATTCTATGATGTATACGATGATATACAGTAAATTTTTAAGTTGTATTTTTCAGTATTTGGCGGCAGAAGTTTGTTTGTTTACCTGCATGACTTATTGTGGTGAAGACAATCTGGGCTCTTGGGCTTTTCAGCCGCTTCTGACCCCAGTAGGAAACCGTCTGGACAGACAAGACGTATGAAGTGGCAGGCAGCAGACCAGTCAGCCACAGCTCACACTGCGCCTGTAACACATCAAAGGAAAGTGACATGGAAAGAGAGGTTTTCAGTGTTTTTGAACGCTCATACTGGGCTACTTCTTAATCTGTACTACATTATTTGTACTTTTTAATTTGACTAACTTTAAAAAATTCAAGAATTAACAAAACAAAAGCTGTAGGAAAAAATATTTCAATTCAGTCACCAGCTCAGGTTCTCTACTAGAGCCAAAAGAGTTACAACCACATCTCCATCATCCTTGTCATCATCATCATCATCGTCGTGTGTCGTGTGTGCCCTGCTTTTTGACTGACAGTCCAGACCTGTTTTGCATTAGCTCTCTGTTTGACTGACAGCTCATTAACAAGCTCTTAGTCAATCAGGTCTGTCGGCATGGATTTGAGCTAGCCACAACAAAGAGATGCTCAGATGATAACAAGTCTGCGTGTGTGTTTGTGCGTGTGTGGTTCTGTATGTGCCTATACTTAAGACAAAATGAGACAAAAGCAAGTTAAAAGCAGTTTCCTGGTGACCTGCAGACAAAATGGGGTTGAAGTATTTCCATTACGCTCAAGATAGACAAAACATATGGCCAGTACAGCTGTGTGTGTGTGTGTGTGTGTGTGTGTGTGTGTGTGTGTGTGTGTGTGTGTGTGTGTGTGTGTATTTGTAAAACATAGACAGCGAGACAAGCCTGGGATTCTATTTTGGTGCATAATGTCACTGGACATTATATGCAAGAAGCTGATGTGCATTTAAAAGCACTGATTCAGCAGAGATTTTTCCATGTTTGAATACTTCCTTAGTTCACTTTTAATGTTAAATCCCTCAAGTCCTGGACGCATTCCTAATTGACAGCATGTAAGCTTTATATACATCAAAGTAATTCATTATGAAGGGCTAATGAAGAGCAATATAGCTTTGATTGCTCTTATCGTCTCTTATGGTCTCTGCTGTCAGTGATTTGAGAGCTATTTTTACACAATTTGGAAATGTTTTTCTGATTCCTTCCTACCTGTTGTGATGCTGCTCTCCCTGTGTGTGCCTAGATGCAGCTGCAAGTAGGAAACACTAGTTGGGGGGCCTCATTTAAATTCCAGGCCTCCCAACCAAGCAGAACAGAGGACGAGACTACAGATAAATGGCTCCGCCAGGCTCAGTCTGAGATCGCCATCACTACTTAGTATAGCTAAGTAAGTGAGTATGCTTGCATTATAGCCTTCAAACTCTGATGTTTATGTTTTAAATTTAAGTGGGTTTAAAGCTGAGCAATCCTGTGCAAAGAGTCCAATTTCCTAATCTCAAGAAAAAAGTTCAGTCGCTACACAGGCAATCATATTGTTTGCATAATTGTTGCATCAAAGCTGTAATATCTATGTTGTTTACTGTGATTATAGGTATTTTGGTGCTGCTGACTGGACTAAGGTGCTTTGCAAGCATATAACATCATCATCGCACCTATAATCATAATAGCAAAATCCACCCTGTTGACTGTTATTGCCTCATTAAATATAATACAGCAAAAACCTGCTGTATTTCTTAAGAAGTTCCTTTTTGAATTAGGCAACAAAACGCTAGCAATGGTTCCCTTTGTTACTCTGAATGCAACTTCACATCCCAATCCCCTTTGTCTGATGCATGTTTTCACAAGCAAGTTATGCTAGCAGCTACAGTAATGAATAATGGCCCATACATCAGTCAGATAACTCTTTGAACTAATCTTGTGTTTTACCTCTATGATAGCTGATACACTCTCTCACTAATGTCATCATGCTGCAGTGGCTGGCGTGTTGGTGCACTCCCAGATGCTTTGACTCACGTTAAACACTTTACCCAAACGTAAGAAAGCCACTTTTCTCTGTTGTCAGTCAATCTACATGGCTAAGTTGTCATGTTATTTCACTGCTGTAAAGGCTGTATGTTGTTATAGCACTCTAACTAAGTTATGTCCTATAAAGATAATGGCATGTCTGTTTGAGAAACACATGCACAAAATGTCTGCAGAAGTAATAGGAAAGCATGCCAGACAGGGATTACAGGATGAATCTGTCAAACCCAGACCTAAAGAAGAGCACATATAAACATTCTTCTTGTAAATATAAAAAACACATCTAGAGGACATATCTTTAAAATGTTTCTTCAACCTGAGTGGCATACAGGCTTCAGGTTTTATGTATGAAGGTCCAACAATTATGAACATTTTTTTTTCATCACCTAATTTTTATATTTGTAGTTCCAGAAAGTCTCCATCTAATCTCCTTCTATCTATCTAATGGCCACAGGTGGTTTGGCAGGACATTCCTTGATTTTAGGTAATCAGTTAATGCCTGATAAAAGGAATGAATGTAATGTCCTCAAACTTGCACAACACACAAGATGCTTTGATTACATTAAATGAGATATTCCAATCTGCAGACCCAGGTGCATGCAGTCGCTGTTTACAGGGAACCTGTTTGGTTACTGCAGAGGTCAGTGGTAAGATCACTGCAGTAATCACAAGCAGGACGCTATGAGGAATGTATGTGCATGTGTGAATGCATGTGTGGTGCATGGTTTTACAGGCCTAGTAAAATCTCTCAGGTGCAGCCACGGAGCTTGTGTATGTGTGTGTATACTTTCAACTCAGTCATTGTTTGTGCTAATTTGAATATAAACCTAAAACCTGAGGTGTTGGAAAGACATTTATGGTTCTCACTTAAAAAGGCTGCTATAGGGTTAAAAACTGGTTTTAGTGTGAAATAAAAAGCTGAACATTTTGCTAAATATTATTTGCATATTAGCATTCCTGCCAAGGCTTAGATGAGAAGATGTCTTTCTTTGGCCAGAAGTCTTGTTGTCACTGAGTGGCTGCCAGGAAATTAGTGGAGACTCCACAAAGTCACTGGTCCTGGCCAAGAAATAGTCCTACACTTAATCCCCCATAAAATCATAAAGTGTCATTTTTTTTACACTTTGTTTTTTTTTTTGCAGGTTTAAAAATGAGATACACCTTAATATAATGTGAGCTCTATAGGTGGTGGTATACATATTCCTTAGACAGATCCAAGCAAGTTTCCACCTGCTTCCAATAAGCTAACTGTCTCCTGGGTGTAACTATATATTTATCATACAGTACTGTGTGGCTTAGTATGGTATTAATCCTCACATCTAGTTCTATGCAAAAAAGTGCTGAACTGTTCCTTTGAGGTTTAAATTTGGTTTACAGGTGGGAAAAACAGGTTTTCTGGGTCCTCAGAAGCAAAGAAGCACAACTATTTGAGTGTTTATATTTTGAGTCAGTGTGCAAAGATCAGGAATTTTATTTCCACCATAAAGTCAGTGTGTGTATGTGTGTGCCTCTGAGATGCAAACAACGCACAGAGAAGGGAGAATAATAAAACTGGTATAAAAACACTTTCCAATTTGAGTCAAGCCTGCCACTTTTTAGATTCCCTCTTCATAATGATACATCATTTCAATCAGTATTTGATGAGGATTGTGACCATGATTAAATGAAAAAATGAAGTTAATCACAATATTCTTTATTTTTTTTGTTAATAAGTTAATAAAAATGTGTCCTTACCCCCTGTGTCACTCTGCTGTTGCCCTCTTTTTTACCTGCTTCTGGGGTTCGTGATTGTGTATGATGTGTGTGCGTGTTACTGTGCACTGTATGTGTGTGTGCATGAAGCGTGTGTTTGTGCGCTGTGCGTGCATTTCTAGACATCCAGGTGACTCTGTAGTTATGGACTGGCAGGTCTCCCTCCCTGGGGGGCTCCCAACTTAATAAGACCGCCACTGTGATCCTACTTTCCCTCGACCTAAGGAGAGACAGCAACAAGTCAAACAACATCACAATGCGGATGTAAACAAATTTATGGCATTTAAGTAAAAAGAAGGTACTTCCTTCCAACTCAAGTTCAGCAATATGTTTTTGCGCTGAGTGGAGGTGAAATGCTGTGGATGTGATACTTGTTTGTCATCTGCTTTCAATGACGGTTTCCTTTTCTTTTATTATATGTTTGTGCAATATATCCTCAGACATTTTATCATCATGTTAAAAAGAGGCTAAAAAAGTAAGACCCCCCTCCCCCTCAGTTATTAAATATTCTACTGGAATCTTGCTGCTAATTAAAGACACTGTCTGAACTTATATGACCCTGTTTATCATCAAGACTGTGCCCCGGTGCTCGTGCTACGAGGAATGGCTTGATCTTCCTTTTGGCACTAGTGTTAACAGATTAAAGCAGCCAGACTGCCCACGTAAGACACAGCTTACACACAGCTCACACATGGCTGCAGCGTTGCATCATCCAGAGATTTGAGGACTTGCATATTTTCACATACAGGCTCTGTCTCCAGCAAAAAGAGATAGCAAAATGGTGTAGTAGTCTGCTGACAGGCATGTGGACTTTATACCTAAAAAATTACACCTTTCAGTACAGTTTCAATATCAATATCTGTGGAATATGTGACAGACTTCAAAAAAATATAAACATTGGTAAAGGGAGGTATTTTTCTGGTGCACTCACCAGCTCTTTTTCTTTCTCTCTATCTTAATAGTGTTAAAAATTGATTTGTTATCATTATCAAATATTTTCAAAGGCAAACTCAATGTAGAGGTTTAGGCTGACAGTAGCCCAAAAGTTGCAGCAGTTCAGTGAGGTACAGGAACACAGTTAGTGTCTTTTAGCAAACAGATACAACACACAAACAAAAAAATCACACTACAGTATAATAAAACAAGGACCATCGACTTAACAGTGTTTTATGACAGACACTTTGCACTGGCCGCCAACCCAGTGTGGAAAAAAGAAAGGAATTATTAACCAGTGTCATCATCTCTGATCGGCTGACATACCTTTCCTTGAACTGCATCCCTGAACCTGTCCAGTCAAGAGTCTGGTTGGTCACTCGGACATTTATTGGATGTTCTGGAGGTGAGGGGTCTGCAGAGAAATGATCGGAAAAAAAACGTTGTCAAGAGAGAAATTACAAAAAATTATCTTTGAAACAAAGGCTGTAGTTAATTTTTCAGCCTGCATGTGTCTTCTAGGACAACAATTTCCACAAAGAAAATAGAGCAGGCAACCCGAGAGACAAAACCAATGGCAAAAAAGGCAGAAGATCATGTCGTTGGTTGACTTTTATCCTAGTGGCAAGAAAGTTTTGACACTATGAGATTTAGTGAACACCAGTTGAGGTAAAGATTGTGATTCCTTTGAAGCAGAGGACATTAAGTAGCTTGTCTGAATCTTCTAATTGCTCCATTTTAATGTTTTGCAGCATTGAAAATTTAGAAGCCATTCAAGGGGAAAAGGCTGATTTCCTCTTGGTCTCATTCAATTCTACAAAGACAATTAGATTTACCAAATCAAAGGTGAACGATACTGGAGAAGCTTGAAGCCTCTACTTTCAGTAGCTCCCACGATACAGACCAAAGGCTCCCACCATCAAGTCACTGGTTACCTCAGAGATTAAAACCCAAGGTCGCTGCTTTTTCAAAACTGGCTCTGTATCTCATTAGAACCTCAAGCCCCAATCCTGTATTTGATTACAACTACAAAATGTTTCTGATTAGAAATAAATCTCCCATGGCAGGCCTCCCACAGGCCCCGGGCTGTACTTGGCTGACCCATGTGCAGAGATCAAAGTTGGGGCAGCATATAAGGGGTGCAAGACCTGGCCTGTTTGTTTGTGCATGTGTGGTTTTTCCTTGGAAAAAGAAAGGTGTCTCTTAGTGCCAGCAGTAAATTGTCATGTTAGAACCAAAACACATGTTGTTCTCTGAATCCCCTTCACTTTAAGTACCCTGATCAATCTCAATGATTTTAGGCAATTGTCTCATGAGATGAAGACACCGAGATGAGTTTTCTGCTCCAGACATTCCCTTGTAATTGTGGCTGGCAGGTCATGTGTAACTCTAACATTTGAATTGACAGGAAAGGGGATTTCTTTAAAATTCAAATTCTTCTTCTGGTTAGCATCAGGTCACAGTGAAAGAACTTCAACCATCCTGACATCTGCCAGCTTCCGGATTTGTGACCCCTGACCTCCAGCCCCTGACTAATCAGACCATTGAACCTGAAACACAAGACCCTGACTCTGATCAGATGGTATTTAGAGTGTTCGAGTGTGTCTTTAACCTTTAACCCTTGTCCTCAAAATACATCTACATAGCCTACAAACGGGCACACAGACACACAGAGTTGAGATAATTTGATATTTTTGGAGCTTACTTGTTAGTATTTTTTAAATTAGATATTATTACCACTGTACTTTTTGTCCATCGTATATATGGCTATATCTTGCTGGCAGTTAGGAAAGTTACGAGAACTTCATGTCACCAACACACACACCTTTCAAATTTCAACAATGCCAGAGTCTGTGTCCAGCAAGCTGACTGCTTAAAGTTTGGCTGTACACCTTAATATTGTAGTATTATTGCCACAAGCACCACAAGAGCACAGATAAATACATTTTACTTTATGGCACTCAATATTGTTTTCAGTTATGTAATTGTCCCATTCATTTACATTGATAAAATCCAATTCCTCTGTTTGTTTGAAGGATTTTGTGGTTTGTACACACTGTCAGTGGGTTCTAATTGATTTCCTTTTGCTGATTTTCTCTATATTTTCTTTAAAGCCTGGCCTGTTAAGCACAAAACCCCTTTAACCACTAGCAGACATACATATTTTACTGTTGATCCTCAATCCCTACAAATGTAACACCTGTTTTAATATTTATTTACATTGGAGAAGCATTATTTCTGCTTTATGTCAGTGACAGAGTGAGAGTGGTGTATTCTTATCAAACTCCCAGCAACAAAATTTAATTCCCCAAATGTCAAAATGATCCTTTAACAGGTTGTATTTTCTCTAAACTTTATTGGAGGCTTGAGGAATTCTACTATTTGGCGTTTTGTTGACGGCGGTGGAAATGCTATCTCAGGCACCTCTTCATAATCTCCCAAAGGTGCTCAATTGATAAAGAACCTTTTTCCAAAGCTTGGTCCAACCTAAAGTCATTATTCATGTACAAACATGCATTTGCCAATCCTGGCACAACACCAATATGACCTAAGTCTGCTAAGCATTAGAACAAGGACCTCCTAGAGTGTGTGTGTGTGTGTGTGTGTGTGTGTGTGTGTGTGTGTGTGTAAGTGTGTGCGTGTTTGTGTATCGTTCTCTCCTCTCACTCGTCTCACTGACCCACACCAGGGATTTCACTCTGGCACCAAACCAACTGAATGAGCATATGTACAGTTTATGTATGTGTGTCTGTACAATATGTGCGAATAGGTTCACGTGTAGTTGTGTGTATTTTCTGTTTCCTGTCTGTGTTTTATGGACTGCTTGATACTTTTCCTGCTGTGTGTACCTTATCCATCAACTCTAAGTGAAAGAGAGAGAAAGAACAGGGAAGGACAGGAAGGGAAATGTTCCGGAGTTTCTTACTTTTCCTCGGAGAGGTGTAACATCTCTCATAAAATGGAACAAATGGAACGTAAGAATCTGAGTTTTGCTCAGTGTCTCACGACAGAATATCAAAATTCCCCGATAGGTTACGGATATATGCAGGAGGAATCATCACTCAGTCATAGCAGCTCCCTAATGTGAAGGAGAGTACATGTTTAGTCTGTGTTTGTATGACCTTTACTGGTGATGTAGTGTTTGCTGGGCGTGGTGAAGCCTCTGCTGCCATGGCTGTTGATGGCTGCTACTCGGAACTGGTACCAGCGCTGAGGTCTCAAATCGGACAGAACCACATCTTCAGACAGGGTCTAAAAATACAAACACATCATACTTAACAGTGACTAAGTGCATGACAGAGAAAGAGTTATTGATCTAGACTTTGAAATTTGACTGTACAGTCATCAGAGATATAATTAGATATGATTTATAACATTTAAAGACTTAACAATGTTATTTTTTTCTGACCACTATTGGTTCAACTTTTCTTCTTGCTACAGTGATGCACATGTGAACTCTAGAATACTGTAACGTTAATGTTTGTGAAATGGACTTAAATCTTTCAACCACAGAGGACAGTAAAAACTAGTTTCACAGTGATATATTCTCACAATAAATTTTACTTAATTATGTTTCTAATTTTAAAAACAATGTGACATTCATTCTTACTTTTGTGCCAGACTTACAATGATGTATATACATGTTTGTATAGTTAAGACAATAAATATAACTTTTAGAAACTAAACCTTTTAAATCTTGTCACAGTAGTTTTTAATAAACACATTCACAACACAACTCCCAATATTTAAAGAAATACTTTGCCATTTAAAAAACATTCTTATTTGGTTTCTTACTAAGAGTTATTAAAAAAAAAACAAAACAGATTTTGCTCTTATGTCTGTCTGTTAACATCCTGGTTACAGCCAGCATCTGATTAGCTTAGTTTAGCTTAGCTTAGCATAAAGTCGGGACACCATGAAAAAACTGGCATGGCTCTGTCAAATGGCAACAAAATCTGCCTTCCAGCACTTTTTAAGACAATTATTTAAAAAGTTGTACGTCAGAATAATATTTCTTAGGAATGATTGCACCAAGAAAGAGTTACACCATAAAAAACCTCCTCAATTTCTCACACTAGCAAGATTTACATGCACAAGATATGACAGGTTAATTGATTAGAGCTTTAGAGGTGCTGGTACTAAGCTAGGCTAAGCTAACTGGTTGCCGGTGGCAGCTCCATATTTAGCGTTCATCTTCTCATCTAACTGTCAGTGAAAAGAAAATATGCTTATTTTGTAAACAGAAACAGTTCATTTCAATCAAAGCCCATTTTTGGCACAAATGTTCTGTCATCTCTCACAAATCCTTAACATATCTTCTTTCAAGAAACAAAACATAAAGCCCTGCATACTTTCAGACTTATAAATCTCACAAGTTAATGAGCTGAAAAGTCGGATGATCACAGTCAGATTGGAATTCCATCTGATAATGGTGGAATTAAACGATTTGCCAAAATTATGGTTAAAATTGCTTAAGATTCACGTTTTGTCTCCCTTACAGTGCAAATGCAATCACTGCTTAAAATCTACTCATCCACAATCACACACTTACACACACACACTCACACTCACACAAAGACATGAGCTGCCATCTATTTAAGTCTATAATGAGCGTTCAGTCATTCAGAGTCAGCCGGTGGAACGACTGTGGCTGCCTGTGGTTCCTTTTTAAGCTCTGCTTATTTACCTAACCTCACACAGGCACACACACATGGATGTACAGTACACACACACACACGCATACAGACATACGATTTACCCTGGCAGAATGGGAGATTGGCAGGGGTGGAGAGGTTTAGACAGCAAGGCAGCAGACGGATGAGGTGGAAACAGGGTCTAACATCCATCTCCATAGCTGAGAAGTTTTATCATTCGAGGCAAATTGTGAGTTATGAGGTAAAGATGTTTTACAAACTCTGCTGTGATCTCCCACTGTTAAAGGCACAGAGAACCATTTTTATAGCCCCAGTGACTCATGGGACATAGGTTTCCTCTTTGCAAATAGCTTACTGACATCAGCAGCTAATATCCTCCAATATTTCCCAATAACATGAACAAAAAAAATGTCTCTGTCTACCACTGAACGCCTCAAATCAACTTCAGATTCAACAGTTTGGTTTCATTCTAAATCTTCATGATTTTGACCCGTCAAACCTTGTAACCCTCATACACAGGGGCTGCAGGTTACTTTAATTACCATGGCAACAGTTGTCCAAGGAGAGGCGTGGTCTTCACTGGGATGAATCCCGATGTTCCAACGGGACTGGAACATGTAAACAATTGGCTCCACGCTTACATTAAACTTTGAAACCCACGCCACCTTCACATGACCCTCTGAATCCTCAACAAAGCTCATTTCTCTGCGAGGTTTCAGGGGAACACCTGCAAGAGAGAGAGTACTTCATATTTAAATGGTTATATTTTTATTAAGAAGATCAAAACAGGAAAATTATTTTATTTAACGATATCAAAAGTAATTTAAATAACATCTGACAACATAAAGTGATCAGTTGTCTAATACTAGAAGGTTATTTTTTGCAATTCAATATATTTTATGATTTGTGTGAACTTGTAAATCAACATAGTAACACTTAGAGCAAGTGTTGCAGATGCACCAGTGGTTTACAGTGATTTGTTTCTGAGTTAAGTAATAGCCACTTATGAATTAAAACAAGGATGATCCCACTCCTGACTTATGGACCAAGTTTACTTAAAATGACTTGCATTAAAATTTAAAGTTTGCAGATGAGAAAAAAAAATTATGAAGCAAAATAGAACATCACTCAAACAATATATCATTTTCCGTTGAATCATTATGGCTGTCCAATTTTCACCACATGGGCGTCAAAGGGATTTTTACTCATGTCAAGCTTCACACAGACATAAGCTCAAGTTTTTAACCACGTTGGGGCTGTCTGCCACTTTAGATTCAAGCAGGCTGTATATAAGGAACTTTATTACGCTTAAATTAAATTTCACAGACACTCTTTTACCAGAATGACTCACAATAAATACATCTAAAACACCAGAGGAATAAGAGATTTGATGCGCTCCCCTCCCTCAGAAGCAACCAAAGGCATGTTTAGTGTTATGAGCATAAAGCATGGGTGGCCAATATTTCAATGTCAGCTAAGAGAGATCTTCATTTACTCAAACACCAGAAAAATTTCTGTTTATTAGCACGTTGTCAGGCTTCTTGATACAAGCAAAAAACAATTAAATTCTTTAATCTATGTCCATCAGTGCAGCAACCTCTTAAAACATTAGACAAACAAGTACCAACAAACTCCCTGGGACTTGTCTTTACCTTTATATAGATTGGCTGGGGTTTGGCAGGTGTGCCCGCAGCCATTGGAGCAGCACTTCCTTGGGGAGGGACAGTGCTGATCTGACGAGCAGCTCTCCACGCAGGCTGCAGCGAACCCGGTGGCTCGCTGAGGTGGAGGGCAGTCACCCTGACGAGACGACCTCAGGGAGGTCAGGAACTCCCGACTCGTCACGCACTCCGTGTGCTTCTGACAGAGAGAGTGTGGTGGGGGGGGGGGATTGTTATTACTACGACTGACACACAACAGAACTTATATACGTAATTTATAAAAACACATATGAGGGCAGAAAAACACACCGCAGAGGTGAAAGTGTTTCCTTTGATAAACTCCAACTGACTTTGAAGGCAGCCCTTGAGATCTTTTCTGCAAGAGGGGGCTGAGGGGGTGTGTGTGTGTGTGTGTATAACTGTGTGCATGTGTGTGTCTGCGTGTCTGTGCGGATCAACAAAATGTAAACACGAGCTTTAGCTAATAGCGCTGAATTACTCTGTGTTTCTAGCCAGCCAGCCAGTCAGCCATCCAGCCAGTAACATGCTTCAGCTATTGTGATGAAAAACTTATCAGGAGACCACAGCAGCGACTGGCTTTACAAATAATCATTTAGGGCCACACACACAAAACACACACATAGCCGATCCACACACACATATGTATCCATTTAAAAGCTCACAAACATGTTATTCATAACACACATAAGCTTGCATAAACACATACAGGAATACTCTTTTGTGGCATACACAGTCAAAAAAAGGATAAAAGCAAGTTTCTGGTGCAGAAGGAGTGACACCACCATTGAGGGTGTTATGATTTGCATACAAACACAAGCACAAATACACACATTCTGTCTTACCTCACAGGACTTTGAGGAAAGCAGCTTCATAGTTTCCCACAGATCTCTGCATGGCTGAAGGCACTACACATAAACAAACAAATAAATAAACAAAATATGAGAAGCAGTAAACTATGGGTTTACAGTATTCACTTGTCTCATCGACCAAGTTTGACAGAGCTTTAGCTGAGAAAAGTTTTAGCCAGGTGTTAGCAGCACCATGTCTCTGGTTATGGTTACATTAGTTTGTCATACTGTGATTCTGAGTTGTGTCTAAGAATTGTGAAAACTTTAAATCGTTGATTTTCTAGTGTCTTGAAAAGAAAATGCCCTTTAAAACAGGAAACTGTCATTTTTACACATCATTTAAAGGGTTAGAAGGTTGGGTCTGGTTCTAAAATGTTCATTAGTAAACTTAAGAAATGATGGAAAACAGACATTGTTTCATGCAGACAGTATCAGGGCAGCTCTTTTCTCTTGCTTCTATGCTCTGAGCTAGACTCTTTGCTAGGCTTAACTAATGTGTTACTGACGTTATGGACCCTTAAAAGAGTGCCATCAATCTCCAAGACTAACTCTATCCAAACAAGCAAAAATAAGCATAATTCCCAAAATGTCTAAATATTGTTTTAAATGAATGTGCTTAAGAAAACAGAGGGAAAAAAAGGAAGAACAAGAATAAAAAACAAAGTGCCAGAAGTTTGCAAAGATCTCAGTATTTAAGCAGGTAGGAAACACAAAAGAAACACACTCCGTAAGCACACATGCGAACACTCATCTGGTTTGCCACCTCAGTGAACTGGTGAATGATGACTCTTACCAAATTAAAACCAGACAACATATAAAAACTGCGGTTTCACCCCCCACCTCCTCCCATCTCCTCTCTCACTCCCTTTGTGTGTCTGTCTGTCTCCCTCAGCTCTGCAGTGTGTCTGGCTTCAATCATTTCTCCAATTTATTCCAGGGGAACAAAAAGAATCAGCTATTAAAGCTTCATATTTGCACAAATAAATGACTACTGTTGGAGGAAAACGTCTTCTCCGAAAGCTGTTTTAAACAAGCTCATTTGCAGACTGATGACTGTGAATATTTGAGTTGACAAGTGTGGGGTTTTTAGGGTTGTATTCACACTTGAGCTCTACATTTGAGATCAAGTAAATGCTCATTTTCATGTACAGAAAAGGGTGAACATTACATCGTAACTTGCCACCAGGATTTACAAAGAATCAACAAATTAAGGCGGTAAAGCCACATGCTGGTTTCTTAACTTCAGGGACATAAAATCAAGTCTAGGCAAAGCGCATGATAGCTGTTGAATGTTGTTCAGTCGGTTCATTTCACTTCAGTCATGGAAGAAAAAGTTTGGGTAAGTTTAAGTGATACTCCACCCGAAAAACTCTCTTTGGAGTATTAAACACTCTTGCTCTGTAGGTTTGAAATGTGGTTGTAAAAGATTGTAATTTGTTTCTCCAAAGGGAACGAAGGCTGTGGTCTGCTTAGACTGATGTAGGTTACAGTGGATTTCAGTAGTGAATAAAAGGCAGAAAAAATCAAGAGGAAAATTGCTGTTCATCCAAATGTTCACTATGTTCCAAATACTCTTATACTCTCCATCATCAGTGCACATCTTTGAAATAACAAGATATGGCTTCAGCCACAACTTTTTATGATTTTCTAATTAGTTCACACTTACTATGCTTTGTCTATTAAAGAGATACACAAAAGCAATTACTGGTATTATAGTGCAACACACATTAAAGGCTGCATTGATTTGTCAAAACATTAACTAGTCATTTGACAGAAAATTAATCAGCAACATGTTTGATAATAGCTTAACTATTCTAATTCTTTTTGTTTTTAGAAAAATGCAGCAAACATCTGATTTCAGCTTTTCAAATGTGGATATTTCTGATCTCTCCTGTCTTCTATGATGGTGAACTGAATATTTTTTAGTTTTGGACAACTTGTCAGATAAAATAAAAAAATTGAAGCTGCAATGCTGCTCTTTGGGAAATTGTGATGACACTTTTCACATTCTGAAATCTTTTTTAAAAAACAGAATTAATCAGGGAGAAAAAAGACAACAACACTAGTTATCTGTAACAGCCTCAACATATTTTATCATTGTCATAATGAGCATCATTTAACCTGAATAAGGAGTCAGGCTACAGGAGCTGTAATGTGAAAGTAAATGCGATATAACAGCTGCTTTTCTGAAATGTTGATGCAAATCAATCTGTGACGTTTGCCAGTGTGTGGTCTCTCACAGAAAACATGTTACATTTGTCCCTTAGGCATGTCAAACACTATATATTTCAAGCTACCACTCCACACATGTTAGATTGCCTGTCTCCTGCTTATTGAGCAACATTAAAACTTTGCAAAAATATGATCTTTCTTACTATACGTATGGGGAGCAATCATGTAATATGTGCTGCACTGGACGTGACACTTTTCTTCAGACTTGTCACATTAGACTCCACTGACACCAGCGAGCCGACCACAACCATTGCTCTCCATGGAGAAGTGAATTACAAACCTTTGCTGGCCACATTTAAAGATTTTGTCAACAAAAGATATCATTTAAGAGAAGTATCACCAGTTATTTCCTTCACTGAAAGTTAGCTATGCATTCTTCAAGAAGAATTGGTATGAGGATACAGGAAGAAACACACAGTCACACACACACACATACACATACACACACACACTCAACCACACAGTATTGCAACCAGATCCTGGAGTGTGATGTGTTTTTTCAAGTAGCTCTCATTGGTCTCTACACTTGACTACGTGCTGCTCGGGTTGTGGTTGTCTAAATCTCCCCCAAAACACCTCATGCACACACACACACAGGCACACACACTCCATCTTGCATCCAAACCCGGCCCACTCAGCTCCCCCCTCTCTTTGCTGCCACTTTGATCAGTTGCAGACGTTTAATTTTTCATTCCTCTCCTCGGGTCCTTTACTCTTCCCTCTTCCTCTCTCTTCCAGCCATCCCATTCTGTAATCCTCTGTTCTCTTTGTCTCCTGTCTAAACATTATCGCTCCTCTTCACCTCCTTGACCTCTACTCTCTGCTACGTTCCTCTGCCTCCTTCCTTTTTCAGTTCAATGCCTCTTCTTCCTCTTCCCTGCCTCACTTGTCTTCTTATTCTTAAAGTATGGAAATAACCATTTTGTGAACTTTGGGGGGTTCAAATGGGAGACCTTCCTTAGAAATTTTTGAGTAAGTAGAGTTTAAAAGAGTTTAGAGAGTTTTAAAGTAAATTTCCCACACTTCAGTGATGTATATGCATGAAATAATAATAATAATAATAAAGTAATGTGTTGCCTAGGTTTATTCTACTTTGCTCTTATAGAATATGCTACTAAACAACATTTCTTTTACATGCACAGGCTTTTGTTTTGGGAAAACCTTGATGGATTGATAATCACCATTGTGTGACAGCTTTGTGTGATTGTGGTTGTTAAATTTAGTGAAGCCAGTTAGGATATCCTTGGTATTTTAAATTTGTTCCACAGTAAAGGTCTCTGGTGTGTGCATCCTACTTATAAACACAAAATCGGAGAAGCTTAAATGGTCATTGCAGTCACTTGAATTATGGTAATCAGGTAAGGGAGGTGGACTCCATTAGAAATGAGATGTACTTTATGAAAGAACACATTAGGGCATCCCTATCAAACAGAGGTTTAGGATGTTGACCATGCAAACATAAAGTCATAGGTGTCTACTGCACAATATCCAACAAAGGCAAAACTGCCCCCAAGACAGACAACTGAACAAATCTATTTTTTGCATAAACATGAATGAAAACTTCTGAAAAGGCAATAATATTATATTTATATTTCAAGATAATAGATTCCTGATATAAACTTGAAAGTGTACTTTTTCTTAAGTGTACACCCTCAGCATATATGTATGAAGATATCATCTATGTATTGATGAGGTCAGGGTTTTACATTTTCTGTGCTGCCCTACGAAATGTCCCCTCTTTTTTCCTTTTTCATGTTTTGCTACTTTTACAGACTGGATGTGGTTAAAGTGAAAGACATTCCTTCCAAAGTAAACGATAATGAGTTTTATTGTTCAGTACATGCACTTAAGTGCAATAGATTTGTATCATTTTACACAAAAAAAATAAATAAATAAGATAAATAAGATAGATTTATTGATCAATTAGTTGAATATGGCTCCATCTTGAATAGTAACATTTGAATAAAGTATACAGTGTAAAAGGAGTTCTTGACACTTTTGCATATATCCTGCCAAAAATAATGAAATACTTGAATAATTTCCACTTTTACGTACTACATTTTTTCTTTTAAACTCTTATTTGAAACAGCTTATTTCTACTGGTCTCACTGTCAATAGAACAGTATGGAGGGCATGAGACAGAGGGGGGGCGAGCTGTAAAAATAAAGGCTGACATCACTTGAGGCATGTACATGGTGGTACACACCTTACACTCTCAAATACCACTTGGATGTTGTAAATCACTGCGAAGTACATGTGCTGTGTTTGTGAAAGAGGAGCTGAGAGACGAGCGGACACTTTTGGCCTTGAAGGCCTTGAATTGATGAGTTATGTGTGTGAGGGAGAGGGTGGTAGACGCAGCGGAGGTCAGAGGTCAGAGATGTTACTGTTTAACACACCAACACACTGTAACAACCGAGCCTAGATTAATGACCATATACGTGTGTGTCTGTGTGTGTTAGAGTGAGTGTGTGTGTGTGTGATGTGTAGTCACCCTGCTGTCACTGTCTACTGTATAAGAAGTGTGTTTTTTCCATGATGTGTTTGCAGAGCAAAAGTCCAACTAAATTAAAAAGATTGTGCACCATGAACTTGTTTTAAGGTTTGCTTGAGTTCAAAAGCTGCAGTTTTGTTCACATTAACTGCACACAAGATATTTAAGTGTGTTACAGTCATTGGTTTATTTCTTAACTTCTGTGTGTGTTGATAATCGAGTCAAAGCAGCTGGTCAAAAAATAACTAACTTCCTGTTCACACTATCATGCACCTTAGAATTAGAATTAGAATTAGAATACTTTATTGTCATCATACACAATGTACAACCAAATATAAAGACAACTCTGGTGATGCAAAATACAGGTATAAAAAACAGAAATACAGGTATAAAAAATAGAAATTATAAAAATAACAGTAAATTATATAAATATATTTACAAGGAGCCAATAAGAATGTAAATGTGCAGTAGGGAGCTTGATAGCAGCAGTGGAAATAAATATATTGCACAGTGAGCATGATTGGAAATACTGTAGTACTGTGTTCAGTACTCTGATTACACTGGGGTAAAAGGTGTTGATGAGTCTGGAAGTGCGGGCCTTGATGGACCTGTAGCTCTTCCCTGAGGGCAGCAGTGAGAACAGGCCGTGCCCGGGGTGTGAACTGTCACAGGTGATGCTTGTGGCCCTGCACAGACACCTGGTGTTGTAGATGTCTGACAGAGAGGACAGCTGCACTCCCATGATGCTCTGTGCTGACTTCCTGACTCTTTCCAGAGCCTTCTTGTCAGCCTGAGAGCTGCTCCTGAACCACACCAA
>JAQMCX010000045.1:9206797-9223515 GCA_029814765.1 Acanthurus leucopareius | reverse complement strand
CCCCCCCCCCCCCCCCCCCCCCCCCCCCCCCCCCCCCCCCCCCCCCCCCCCCCCCCCCCCCCCCCCCCCCGAGTGTCAGTTGAAAAGGAGCGAAGAGATTAGAGACAAACAGCGAAATAGGTCTGTAGAAAAGATAGAGACAAAGAAACGGAGCAACAGATGTGCTCACTCTCCACACACACTCACTAGTTCAGTGGGTGTAATGTGAAATACTTCATGTTTACGTTAATTCATGTGTTTGTCTTGTCATTAGTCACTGAGGTTTATTTTATATTCTTAACCTTACAGAACATGTATGTGCACCATTTAAAACTGGCCATTGTTTGCACTGTTCAGCGGGAGCAATAGCGCCAATATTAAAACAAGACCCTTTTATTCTCTTTTATTTCAGAGCAGTGTTTTAAATACCTTAATTTTACAGACCTTACAGTCGGCAGTATTAGGAAGTGAGCTGTGAAATTTTAGCTACGATTGCAAGTATCTCATAAAACTTAGACCTAAATTCAAATAAACCTTGTTGCAGTAAAGGGTGTCGTTTCTGTTAAATGTTTTTGTACTCATCCTCTTTGAAAGAAAACATCATTTTCAAGTGATTTTCCATTACAGTTCTTCATCTCCACCTTCATCTATTTGGAGAACTTGAAAATGTCATGGCTCCAGCTGTGACTCCAAGTTTTTTTTTTGCACAGTTGCAATCATGTTGTAGTAATAACTCAATCAGGTCAAAGATGAGATTTATTTGCAATGTATCATTTTATCATTATACAAGAACTGGGGGATAAATCTATTTGTTGAGGTCGTAAGTGTGACTCTGGTAAAGAAGGTGGTGGTTTTTTCACAGCTTGTTGAAATCAGACTTTCATCTGGTTTTGGTGTTTTCAATGTATCAATCTGTTCTTAGATATTTAACTCTTGGGCTGACGAAGCATTCCAGAATCATGTAGTTTTCTCCGTAGTGTCCACCATGATGATGTCTCTTTGATGGCACACTTTTAAACTTCAGGGTAAAAGTTTAAAGCAGGAACTGCTCCAATTTTCTCTGTCAACTCTTCCAATAAACCTGCACCACCTCTGCCAACAAGTCAGCTTCAATACTGTTCTTGTTATGTAATACCAAACAGTATCTAAGATAAGTGCTGAATAAAATCTAGTTAAAAAAAATACATACAGCTCATGCTATGACTTAATTTTCTTAAAAGTACTAAAATTGCAACATATTTTACTCACAGTAAGTACAGTTTGTATGATGAAAGATTAAATGTATTTGTACTTATATGCTAAATGAGATTCTATTGAACATTTCACAGAGCACGAACATGCTTGTTTTACATTTTGATTATGCTCACACACGAGTATGTATATTTACACACACACACACACACACACACACATGCTGATACACACTCTTAAAGCTTTGTGGTACTTGAGTGAAAAGTAGTGGAACAAATTCCAAAAATCCCTTTGAAAAGCATGCCAGACTTTGCCAGACCTTTGGAAAAGAATGTGAACAGCAAACCAGAGCTTAACTCACATCAGTAGTTCACAGAAGGAGAGGAAAGGATGGAGGAAATTAAACAGAGGAAAAGAAAAAGAAAGAATAATTGTGTGAAATGATAGTTTCAAGACAGTGAAAAAGACAACTGGTTTCAGATTGTTCAGTTGTTAGCATCCTCAGCTCTAAAACCACCAGTGCCAACAACGGCTTCTTTTTCTTTGTGTTTCCATTAATCACTTTATTTCAGGGCCCACTTCCCATCCAAGAAAAAAACAACTAACATATGCTAGACTGACTACTCCATTTTGGATAGAGGAAGGAAGGAAGGAAGTGTAGATGTGTTGATAGCAGGTGGCTGACACCACTTGACCCTAAAGAACCTCACCTCAGATTAAAATAACTGATGTACTCCTACAAAAATGAGCTGATATTCAAGCAGTATTTTAACAACTGGCACTTGATAACAAAGTCAACGTTACATATCTCAACTGGACATCAGAGAACTGGGTTGTTCAAATGGAGTGATGATGACTGATATTCTTCAAAATGTAAGAGGAGAGTGAGAAGAGACTTCAGACTGGCACACGAGAATGACCGCCTGATTGTTCGAATATTTTCCTACATATTCTTCTTCTATTATTTCCTTTTGATGATAGTATTGTCCATGTTCTGATGTCCTTACACCCTGCTGGAAAGCCTTTATGATGGATTGTGTTTTTGGATATATACCATCCTGCCTCATCCCATATCAGTGATAGAAAATTGATGGGTGAAGAACTTAAAAAATATATGACCGTTTTTAGAACCAAAGAACCTCTAATAAGTTGTGTTCATAAAATAGTGGGGAAGATTGAATCAAAGCAAAGGCAGTGTACCACCAAGTTTCAAAGAAACCATTTTAAAAAACTAGCAGTGACAAAGGCCAAGTTTTATGTCCCATCATATTGTCTGTGTCTTGGCCAAAGAGTTGTACTTGAATGCACCGCAAAAACTATGGTTGACCCCCAACTAGCCCGCATGCTCTGCACCTGCACAGGAGATAAATCTTCAGACCACCAGGAAGTGTGTTCCACATCCATCATTGAAAAAGGAAACCAATAAACCAGAAATTCTGAAATATAAATCGGTTGTTATGACAAAGCAGCTTTTACTGACCATTTTCACACCGCTCTCACCCTTCAATTAAACGGTTTCATAATATAACGTTTACTGCTTTAAGACCAAGAACATGTCAGATAAATATTTGCAAATAACACTGGCGTTTTCAGCCCTTGGTCTTTTGATTTTGGCAGAAGGAAGGAAAAGACAGAGGAGAAATACATTTTCCAGAACCTGTGTTGAAAACTGGGGTTTAATCAAACCTCCAAATTTTAAGAAACTGTCTTTTTTCTTTTGAGTTCCTATTGTTGAAGCAATATCAGTCACCAGAGGCATAGCACTTGCTACTGGGATTGTATTTCCATGAGGGATAAAAACAGTCTTAGCGTATTCTCTCACTGATGGCCACGAAGTAGGAGTAACTAGAACCAATGGTACGGGACACACCGTCAAAACTACAATGGCTGATGCTCACTGATGGCTTGACACTGGTCGACGGCTGACTGTTGGCCTGTTTCGCCAAGGCCCATTGAGTTCTTGACCTTTAAACGTCTGTTTTTTTTAACCCCTTTTGGAGTACCCAGTGGAAAAGCTCGTAACAGAAACTTGTAGGGACCAAATGCATGTACGAGTTAGTGGATTCCTCAATGAGGAGTCAAATGGATTATACGATGTGTATAGCGTGCATGTCCGACAAAGAAACAATTGTTTAAACATGTTAATCTTTATATGTTGTGCTAAGCATCTTTGAATAAAGCCTGAAGGGATCACCATTGATCTGATCTTGCTAGACAACAGGAGTAAGAGATGGAACCATCAACTCCTCATCTTGGGCCACAGCCACAGGCACACACAACTCCTCAACTGGTATTACAAGTAATTTTGACCTCTTAGGAGCAAGTTATGAGAAACAAAAAGGAGAGGATGATTAGATGAAGATTAACAGTGACTTGATAGTTTTGCTCCTTTGTTCTCCATCAGACCTGTTTGTAAGTGGATATCCCACTGACACGCACACACACACCTGGTACACATTACTACGTCTGTTCTGCATGTGTGGGTGTGTGCTTGTGTGTAAGTAAAAGACAAGGAAAGAGATAAAAGAAGGAGGAGATGGACAGATGGAAGAATTGAGTGAGGGCTGTAGTTCAGTTTTAGTGAAGTCCCATGTGTGTTTCCATGAGAGAGAGAATCGACTGATGATGTGACATGTGTGTTAGGGCAACATCTGCCTGGCGTGTGTGTTGGTGTGTTTGCAATAGCGGGACCCCAGGCACAGATAAAGTCTGACAGTCGATGAGACAATGCTAACATTTATCTGTTGCTTTATTTTTTATCTTTCTTGCTCTCTTATCCTATTCTCATACAAAAGTAAATGGTACTTTTTAGAGACATTTTTCCATAAAAGAAATATACTTCTTTTAATATTCCATATGTATTAACAATAACCTCCAATCTGTGAGAATGTCATGCAAACAAAGATTTTATATAATAAAAACTATACTTATACTGGCAATGCTTGATACTTCTGCTATTATATATAATTCATGTTTATGCACCGTAAGCGTCCTACAGATACACTTTACAGACCCTTCTATATTACATAGATATCCTAATATAACTTTTGTGTGTTTATTTTTTAACCATATCCTACAAAAATATAAGACTGAAAGTGATTACAGAAAAGAGAGTAAAATGTCTGAAAATATTTACAAGCATTACTTTTTTTGGACATATTTGTGTTTTGTGTCATTTTCTTGTGATATGATGGATCATTTTAAGCTTTCAGCTCTTAAGTAAAACAAATGATACCGGGAAATGGGAAATTAAAGGAATTCCTTAAATTCACAGTTCACCATTTTGTGTGTGTGGGAGTGTGACAGTGAGCAGACAGACTGACAATGTGTTACACATGTTCAAACTCAGTGAGAACAACCTATTCAACAGTGCTCCAAGCCTGGGTAAGGACCCAAAAAGGAGTAAAGGGAGAAGTAATAACGGTCCCCAAATTATTCTGTAAAAATCTCTGACAAAAGTTATTGAGTATGTTACACTGCCAAAAGGCTTTATGAGATCCTGCAGTGGAATGTAGGTTTAGACCAAGTCACATTTTGTTAGATTTCCCTAACATCCTTAAAAATGGGTTTATAAACAAAGGAAAAATGTAGCTCCCCAGAGAAAAAATATGAAAATCAAGCTGTGGAGCTGAGGAGTGTTTTTCTCCCACCAGATCAACAGCTAAGAATCAATGGACTCAGTATTTCTTCCCCTCAGACTAATCTGTTTTTCTCTCTCTCTTTTTTTTTCTCTCCGCAGACAAAAATAGTCCAGACTAAAGCTCTAAAGGTATTACACCTTTGGTCCTAAGCAGTGATATCCAGGGCACTGGTTCACAAAAACTGTTAGGTACTAAAAGTCAGCACTGAATGCCTGCTTAGGTTCCTTTTTTTTACTGTTTGTAGTTAATATTGAATCAAAATTTTGTTATTCTTAGACTGTATTTTATACAGGCAAAGTTCCTTTCTGGCTGTTTGAGATTTAACATAATTTATTAATATAAAGGTATCATTACTCTATCATTACTGAAACTTAGGTATTACCAAGAAAATTCTACAACCATGCTAGAGACTCTTAGATGCATTTGAGCTTCGAGAATACCAACATTACACTAACATGCTTCCCATGATGATGCTAGTGTGATGATGCTGAGCAGGTATAAAGTTTAACGTTCATCATCTTACTCTAAGCATGCAAACATTTTCTAAGTAGCACTTAGCAGAAAGCAAAGCAGAGGATGATTATAAATCAAAAATTTAATGTCGACTTTGCTGACAAGTCAAGAAATCACCAATGTCATTCCAGGGCTGCTTAGCAATGAGTTCAAAATTTCTTGGCAATCCATCTAATTTTTCAGGCAAAACTATCATTTCACACTTAATGGTGGTGTTAAAGGTAAAGTAAGAGAATCTTGATCCTCAAGTCATTAAGATACATCTTCTAGGAACCATGAATGTCCCTACAAAATGTGATAGCAATTTGGTCTTTCAGTGTGGATCAATGGTGTGAACCAACAAACTGTTACTGCCATCCCTAGAGACCCTAAACAAGCTACATGCCATGTGAGCTAATTTTAGCTGCTGCAATTTGAATTAGGCTATGTTATTGGCATGCACAACAAAGACGAAATTGGCAAAATTGTCAGTGCAATTATTGTGAGCTCTGCAGCCAAGCTAGTGGGTGTTTGTGCTGTAAAAATGGTGAAATGAGAATCAAACAATTAGGAGGTGTTTGTGTAATTGTGACACTGTCCACCATACTGAAAGGGAGCAAATGAGATCAGTGAACCATTAAAGATATTAAGCACCATCAACTTATCTCTAATCCTGCTTGCTTTTGGTCGTTGTTCATGGAAGTTTCCACAAGAATTCAGTTTTCCCACCATTGTAGCAATTAGCAGACAGGAGGGAAAAGACGAGGGGGAAATGAAAGGACAGTAAGTGAAGGGGAGGGAGGCAGAAAGAGAGAGCGACCTGCAAACTTTACAAAGCTGCTTGTACACCTTCCCTTGCAGGTGCTGACAGAATATTGTGATTGCTACGATCTGTTTGTGGGATCTATTCTACTTTATGAAATATATTATCAGAAACATGCAGAATTAATAGAACAGAGAAGTATGAAAACCTGGGAATAATTTTTAGTCTAATGAAGTGATAACAAAGTGAACTGTTCTCACTGAGTAATGCTCCCAAAGTGTATAATCAATAAAAAATAGCAAGCCCTTACATCTCCCACACATCCTGCTAACAAATATACACACCTTGAGAGCATTAAACAGTGCTGGACTTCTTCCACTGTGCAATTCATTATTATGATTAATCTTGGCGATTATTGCTCCGGACTGGGATATATGCTTCTCTGGTCTAATTTATTTTTGTTGGCCTGCTGAAGTGACTGTTACAAATTGGGCCGTAGCCACTTTCAACAGACTGTAAAACAGTAAGAATTAATAACTTTGCAATTCAAACAAGCAAGAAGAGACACTGTGCATGTCTGTGCAGTATCAGGCTGTCTGAGAGGAAAATTGCGGTTTACACAGCGTCAGCCCCCACTGGCCAGTTTCAGAGAGTGTTGTTGGACGTCTCTTACAGAATCGTGCCACACTGCATTCACGCATGTGCACCGACAAGACAAAAAGTCAGGGTAGTACAGCTTAGACATGGTATTAAGCTCGAAAATATTTTCCATTCTCATTCTCCCTGTTTCCTTGTTGAATTCTAAACATCAGGAATAAAAACAAAGGAGGGGGAAGAAGGAAGGAAAGAAAGGATACAGATAAGTTTGGGTAAGGTCAAAGGAGCTGTCTGTGTTTATGTTTTTGCTTGACGTGGTGAGGGGGGGTAAGGTAAAGCTGAAAGTTGATGTCTGATGTTTTTGTCAGTGCGGTAGCCCCCTGCAACGATCTGTTGCTGGGAGTTTTACGGGGGGCATGCCCTTGGCTGTTGTTGACATTAACCCCTGCTGAACTTAACATACACACACACACACATACACACACACACATAGACACATACTACTGATATATGCACTGTATAGAAAAAAAAAGCTTTCATTCTCACGCCTGTTTCTGGCTTTCCCTTTCTCCAACTGTCAAGGAAATTTGTGGCAAAGTTTGGAATTATTGCAAGGAGTAAAATATGATTCAGGTGTGAGATGAAGCTTTTAAATAGGTCAGAAAACACAGCAATAAGAAACCAGACACAATCTTTCAAGAGGTCATTAATATTCAGTGAGTCGGCAGACAGATATTTTACAGACACTATTTTTAAGTGCAAATACAGGACATCACTTTGTTTAGTGATCAAAATGTACTGTTCTTCCAGTCCTTACATTGAGATTTCACCTTTTATACCTCTCAAAATTAAAACATAATAATTTGTGTCAGACTATGGAGAGCTTCTGTCCCATCCTCCCACTGTCTGTGTGTCTTAGATGGGACCAGCCATTTGAAACACCTACAGTATTGTCCAGAGAGCTAGAACAAGCTGGAACTGCTGCACAGTGGATCGACTGGCAGCTAAAAATATACTGCATGGAAACTCCTCTTCAATCAAACAATTAATTAGTGCACACACACATACACATGCACACACACGCACACACACGCACACACACACACACACACACACAGCAAAGCCTCCTGGCAGGCAGTGTTAAGTGAATAAACAGGGGGACAATTTTTGCTCCAGGGTGAATGAATAATGGGGATTTAGGGCAGGCGATCATTTTAACTAAAAACACAATCTTTGCTGTTCTTTGAGTTGTGCAGTTAGCATAAAAATTCCATACACAATGGAAACAAGAGAGAGATGCTAACTCTGTCTTTTTTGCCTCTCAGGAGAAGAGGTGCACTGTGCTGTTGTTATGTCAGGTTCATAATTTTCACACTTCTGCTAAAGCTACTAACAACTGCCGAAAAGACATAATGATTTCAAATCATCATTCACATTTTAAATTGCTGTTAACCCCTGTGGTGGACCGTTTACCAATGAGAGTCAGGAATGTAGCACAAGGCAGAAATAATATTGATGCCACAATTAATTGCATTTTCCTAACATTTTCCAAGGCCTCCCTATAATATTTGCCAAAACGGGACGCTTGTACATTAAATGCCAAAAAAATCCATACTTGTATTCTGTTTCATATGTTACTATAGCCCTTGGAATGGATGCAAAATTTAAAAATAACTGAGTGCATGAAGACATATGCACACTTATCCTGAGCTAATGGCCAAGAGCTGTAAGCCAAGCCTAGATAATGCATTTGGTGCAAAGGCAGTACGTGTGCAAATGTTTCAATCTTTTTCATTTCTGTTTTCACATCCGGTACATTTTTGGTTTCTGTGCTGAAATAAATTTCTACATCACTAAGAACCTGCTCTTTCAAATCCGAGGAAAGAAATCTGTTCCCCACAAGATCAGCCACTTGTTTTATTGATACAGTAGGATTATACCATGTTCTTTGGGGTGATTTAATAAACTCGGTCCTCTGTCACTGCTAACTTCACTCTTGGTTTTGGCAGTGCTGTTTCTTTTCATGAGCTTTACGACAAAGGCGCAACATATGGGAGTTGAATGCCATCAACCCCAGTTGCATCCCAACTGAAAGCTACTAGTGCAGCAAAAAGGGCAAGAATCCTCACAGGATTACCACCAAATAACACATCAAATTGTGTTCAGTGAACGTCACCATCAAGTCAGGGTTACTGTAACCAGCAGGAGTTCAACCTGAGTCTTTACAGCAGCTAGGACTTGCTTTTAGGACAAACATTAGGGATATTACAGGATTAGGTTAGGTTAGGGTTGGAATTAGGGACACGGTGATTAATGTTTCAGGGAATTGAATGCAAGCTGGTATAATGTCTCTGGAAGTGTAGCAGTAGAGGTTTGTGTGTATTACCTGTGAGCAGCGTCTGTGGTTTTCACACCAAACCAGAACTTGGTCACTCTGGAAGAAACGGAGAAGAAGAGGATTAAAACAAGGACAGAGACAGAAACGAACATTTACAGACCAGTCCAGTCTTTGACGCATTCTGTCCCTGTTTAAACCTTTCATGTGAGACAGTCGTCTAACATACAAGGAGACAGAAAGCAAAATATTGTTATTAAAAGGTCACCGACCAAACTGCATAAGCGGAGTTAACCTGACATGCAGTCAGACACACACTCAACCTTTCTTTTCTTTACATAATTATCCTCAGGGTGCAAAATGTCTTCACACACTGTGTTTGTGGTTGTTGAACCAGACAGAGACCACGTCACTTGGTGAGATGCATGTTTATATGTGTGTGTGTGTGTGTGTGTGTGCATGTGTGTCATGAGTGTGTGTATACACTTACGCATTTACTGCTAAGTGAGTCAAGACCACGAGTAAACATGGCTGCTGGAACCGCCATGACAGGGAGACGTCATCTCATGACCACAGGGACAGACTGACAGAACCCACCCAGAGTCCTTAAATCCCTTCAACTTTTCAAATTTTTACTCTCATCCAAGTAAAATCCTCTCTAAGAAAATTGTACTCATCCATACTCCGTACAAAATGTACAGGGCAGCATAGGCCTGCAAGGTGTTTGAAGATGTTACATGTAACATGGATATGCTGCCGATGCCTGAACTACATGCCACTATTATGACATTTTGCTATTATTGAAAGAAACCATAAAAATCATGGTGAAAATAACCAAGTAGTCTTTATATTAGGGTTCATACTTTACATTTTGGAATGCAACTTTTGATTTTTTTCTGATATCAATTAATCTATGAGTTTTGATGAGTTTGATTACCATTTATGCTATAAAATGTAAATAAAAAGTGAAAATTTAGCATTTTTTTTGTTGAATGACACAACCCAAGTATAGTCAAATTACAATGACATAAAACAGTAATGCAAAAAAAAAAAACAACCTTAAAAAGCTGGAAGTAAATTATGTTTTTTGTTTTGGCTAAATAAATGAAACAACAAACAGATCACCTTAATTGTTCAAGATTTATTAATTTGCAATCAACTTATTGATATGTCACAGTATGTTTATATTTTCTTTTACTGAATCGTTTTTGTGGTGCAGATGCAGACTGAAAACCTTGTCAGCTTTTTCTAACTTGCACTGTTAAGTTCGTCAGTCACTGAGGCAAAGCTGCTGCTCTTTCCTCTGAAATGCTTTGTCATCACCAGCACAATCATGATGCTTCCCTCCAACATCAAAACAACCATTAGGATACAACTGTGTGTGCATTTGTGCATCTGTCTGTTGTTGTGACTGTGTGTACGTGTGTCTCCAGGGAGCATATCAGCCTCTAGTGTGTGCATGTGTGTGTGTGTGTGTGTGTGTGTGTGCGTGTGTGTGTGTGGGATAAGCCCTCTTAACAACTTCTAAACCCTCTCCTGACTGTGCTGCATTTAGACTGAACCAAGCTCATCTCTTTCCACACAAAGACACACACACAGAGATTCAGGGCTTCTCTTTTAAGTAGCCATTATGCTTCTGGTATAATGAGGGTTAAAGGGTTAGAGTTGGGGTAACAGTGCAGAGGTTAAAGGTTAGGGATTAGGAGTTTAGGGCTTTCACGGTACAGAGGATGCTGGATTGACTTGTTCACTCTCAACATTCAAAACAGATGCATAGTGGCATGTTGGTGAAGTAGCTGCTAAAGAGGCTAAACTGCACTTTGAAGTATGAAGGTGAGGACTTGTTTCCCTTCGAGCGTAATCCCTGTGGAGATGCTGCATGTAGGAGCTCCAAGAGGTGACAGTCACTTTAACAGCCAAAGACTTTTACTGAAATGAGGTCAAGATTAACACAGTGACATAAGAAGAGCTGGTCAAACAGTTAAGTCAAAGCTTCTTTTAAACTGTAAGATAGGAAGGGCTGTCTCTCACGATTTTTGTACATGTCCAAATCTAACAAATCATTAGTCTCGCCTGCCTTCTGCAAAGATGGCTGACCATTGAGCAAATGTGTGAAAATGGTCAGAGCTCCAAGTTCCACAAATTTCATTTGCCTCGTTCCTCTCCCTCTTGTCCACATCCACTGTTACAGCTGCTTACTATGGCCTGTGCAGCTGTTGGCAGTTGCAACGAGGTAGTTAGCTTTCAGAAAGGAGACGCAAGGAATGTATCCAAAATCAAATCAAGGTCTGAACAAAAGCCACAACTATTTCACTCAGTTGACAACAGTCAATTATACCAGTGAAATGATTGTTGGGCATCATTTAGGAGGAACAAAAGTGTATTCGTTGCCCATGTTTGTGTGTCTTTAAGACTAAATTAGTATCAATGAGCGGACAGCCTTGGCTTACATTAATCTGCTGCTACTACTGCTGTTAAACCAGCCTCCTTAATGGAAACAAAGGAGAGGAGAAGAAGAGCACAATCGAGCATTAAAGTAAGTGAAATCTCTAAAGAATAGATTAGTAGCAAGTCTATGGGGAATGCATGAATGGAAAGAGGAATAAGTGAGAAGGGAAAACAGAGGAATTGGTGTCATGGTATCACCAGAGAGACAGAAAAACACCTTCCTCATCTGCACACCTTTTTCTTTCCTCATGTATTTAAGATAGCTTCTGACTATGCAAAACCGACTACACCCAGGTGCTACTGTTTGCGTCCTAAATGACCAAGTTGCTATGAATACAGGTCTTATAATAGCAGGGTAACAAACACAAATGGAGGAGGTTCATAACTCTCTCAAACATTAAAATTATTCCAAGCAGCTGATTAACTTCAGAAGCACTCACACTCTCTTCCCAGTGATTCTGCAGACTGATGCAGTTGTGAATAACCAAAACTGATCTGTACTTGAAACATTGAACGGACACTGTGGTTGTAGTTTATCCAAAGACAGACTTTTTGCAGAAAGATACACTTCTTGTGATCTGTTCATGGTGTAAAGGGAATGGCATGTTTAAAACCGATTTAGAATAGAAAGAGGAACAAAAACATAAAGGTTTTGTTTGATGTATTGCATTTTTTTTTCAACATTTTGAAACCTGCATAATTTATATATTTGTTTACTTATCAACAGTATCATCCTTTTCTGCTTTTGTTCGGGGGGGGGGTTGCTTTTAAAGCAACACCCTGGGGTGCAGCAGTAAAGCAAGTTCTTCCATTAGATTCTCGTTCAGCATACGTTTAAGACATTTAGTAAATTCCTAAGGGTTTCTAGTGATGGACTCATATTATTTACTGCTTTTGCTACTTCTGCTTCTGCTACAAATTCCCATTCAAAAGAATGTCTATCTAAAGATGCCAAATGAATGAACCTGGCCTGGTTGGGTTTAAAATTTATGATGAGAGACCAATAATGACAAGTGTATGGGGCAGAGAGTCTTTCAGCTGCACTGCATTCCTATCTATTCATGTTACTTTAAGTAGAGAACAAGGTCTCTGTATCTCTAAAACATACAGTGTCCATATTTCTGCTGAACATTGAAACAAAATTATAATAATTGAAAAGATCAAAGAGGAGTTTTGACAATTTACACACCTGCCAAATTAATTCAATAGAATTCAGAAAAAATGATCCCTAAAATTTGTGAATGTTCATATATAAGTTTGGATCATATAATTTGGTAGTCACAGTTTTTAATATAGCTTAAACATTGTTTTGTCTTCGTTTTGAAGGACGCATTACAGTTAAGTGAGGTAATTTTCCAAACTCATTATACTGTTCTAGCTGAGTGATATGACACCAAATGGGTTTGAATCTTAATCAAATCCACATTAATCATAATCAAATTCACATTGCAGCTTTAATTATTTCTCAGGCTTCCCAAAATATCATTAAATTTCAATTTCCAGTATCCAGTATCCAAGGTATCCGCTTAAAAATATTATGATTTTTGATTTTGGCAGAATTGCTTTGCTCTGTCCTGCTTCTGGATGCTCCATTGAGGTGACTTGAACATTTGTCCCCCAGCAGAAGGACACTTACTGAAAGTAAATATGATTCTGTTTTTTCTTTTGGAGGAGAAAAACAGATAGGGAGCAACAGAAAGAGGACAATACACAGACACACAAACACACACATACCCCCTTAGCATTTGTTCTTTCTCTTCCTGCTGCTGCTCATCCAGATTAGCCTCCTTTAATCACTGTGAAATTCTCTCTCTTTCATTTGTACCCTCCAACTCTTACTCTCAAAGTTTCCACTTCCTGTCAACTCCTGTAAAAATTACTTGGGTGGACTTGAATATGACGGTGATGATATACTGTAGATGCTCCACTCAAAGAGGTGAGGACAGTCTAGAGGTCAGTTAAACATCTCCAGATTTTCACTGAAGAGATATAAAGCTGCCTTCCCCCCTGCTGGCCTCACATCTTCATCCTCCCTCTTAATCTTTTTCACACTCTCTTTCTTCTTCTGTCTCTCTCGCAATAACATCCCTCTTTTTCTGTCACTACTCCTTAGCCCCCTCCACAACATACACATTAATGCACACACACGTGGACACACACATACACACACGCATCTCAAGTCAATTTCATGGGACATATTTGCTGTCAGAGCCAATTGAGGCAGTTTAAATGGGCCTGTGTGCCGTATGGCTATTAAATGTTGGTCAAAAGTGGGGTTTCGAAGGGTCTGAGTGTGTGTGTGTATATGTGTGTGTGTGTCTGTCTGCGGTAAAACAGCTGCACATGTTGAAAAAGTCAGGAAAATAAAAGGCGGACTGGAGGAAGGTGGCTGGAAGAAGAGAAAAGAAGTTGGATGTGGGAGACTGAGAGGAAATGGGAGGCAGGGAGGAAGTTGAAAAGAGCAAAGGGAGACAGACAAAAGGAGGTAAAAGATGAAAATAAATATTGGCCAATAGGAGCAAGAGGGACACTGGCAAGGAGAAGTGGATACTAGTTATGGAACAGGACGCAATATATTTTGGTGACTGTTCTATGTCTGGTTGGAATTTAGTCTGAAATGTTATTTTATTACTGGAAAGCCAGTGTCTGAAAATGTATTTTCACCCATAGAGGGAGAACATTTAAAATTTACAAATGCATTCATGTTGTACTATTCTTTGGTGATGGATGGCTTTGATGATGGTATGTGATTTATTTATTTCAAAATCATAAAACACCTACAAAACTTTAGTTCCAAAGGCGTTCCAAGAGAATCCTCGCTCAATTGCTCACAAGATACCTTCCACTTCAACCCAGGTTATGATGTATGACTTACAACAAAAATGTGCAAAAATCCCATTTCATTTTAATGATGGATTTCCACATGGCTGGATTTCATACCTACAGTAAAAACGCAAGGTCTTAAACTTTTTCTATCCCCTGATCCACAAGAGATATTTGTCTGAGCCTGAGACACAAGAGACCCATCAGAAATGAAACTGACCCACAGAGAGAGAAACACTTGCACTAAAGGACTTCCACATGGCTCTGATGGCTGCTGAGTCCACAGCAATCACTGCTGAAGAATAACAACCTGATATTACTGGATGCAACAGCGGGAAAGAAGCAGGGACACAAACACACACACACACACACAGAAACGTGCACGGTCAACATGCACGCGCACAGCTGCACACACCCTTCAGTGTTTGAAAAAGAGTGAGATATAAATCACACTTTTGCCAGATGCAGCGATAAAAAGTGAGTGTGTGTGTGTGTGACAAAGACAGAGGGAGAGAGAGTTGTGTGTACATATTATGTGTGTATATGTGTGTGTGTGTGTGTGTGTGTGTGTGACAAAGACAGAGGGAGAGAGAGTTGTGAGTACTTATTATGTGTGTGTGTGTGGGTGTGTGTATGAGTGAGTGTTGTGGTCAGTGTTTGCGGTAAGGCGCAGTAGAAAGTCTATTTAACACGAGGCATTAACTCTGCTAATCATACCCAGATGACCAGAAGCAAACGCAGTATGTGTGTTGTGTGTTCACGTTGTTTGTGTGACTGTGTGCAGTGAATGTATCATGACTAACTTCCACTCAACATAATATAAAGTTCTTCCAAAAATGCCCATGTTGAGGTCTCAACATTCCCGACAGAAGCCCCTATTTAGTCTCTATATGTGTGCCCATGTGTGTCTTTTCGTGCATGTGTGTCAACGTTATTGTCTGTGGTGCCCCACATCCTGTAAACAACAAGCGTCACAACATAGTGGTTGTTATATGTTCCTGAACATTGCCTCATCCAACCGTTAGCCTACATCAGCATCTGTCCTTCTGTTTTGGTTCAGGTTCAACAGCAGAAACGACGAAACTTCAAGTTCGTCATTTCAGAAATAAGCTTATTTATTTTCTTGCCAAGAGTTAGCTGGGGAGATTGATATCTCTCACATATCCGTATGCTAAATATAAAGCTAAGCTAACTTAGCTCAGCGCAAACACAATGGGGTGACACTGGCTGACAACCAAAACTCTGAGAAGTTACCGGGACTGAACAAAAACAAGTCCTGTTCATATAAGTATCGGTAAAAACTATGATTAGTGATTTTTTTTCCATGGCTTTTGTATTAATTGAACACATGACACACAAGACACTACATATGGATTGCTAAGCTTTAGAGGTGCGGCTATGCTAGCTGTTTCTCTTTCTGTCCACAGTGTCCCCTTGTGTTTGTGCTAAGCTAAGCTAGTTGGCTGCTGGTTATCGCTTCATATTTCGTATGCAACGAAATACAAACAGATTGAATTGTTCAAGTATCAGATATTATTGAGTGCAATTTCAGTTTTTATATAATGTCAGAGACTCTGTGTCTTTCTGTATGAAGAACAAAGTCATGGAGCTCAGTCCTTTGCAAGTCATGATTTACTAGCTTAAAAGTTCTTGTCATGGTTTCAGGTGAGAGTCATCCCACAATTTTATTACCATCTTTCCCTGATCAAATGACAGGGCAGTCATAAAGCTGAAGACAGAAGCAGAGGCTTTATCTCTGAGATGAATCAAACAAGTCTTTGTCTCTCTGCCTGTCTACCTGCTAACCTGTCTACCTGCATGTCAGCCCCCTTTTTAGCTGAACAGTTTTTTTAGGTTGTCACACCTGTCTGTGTTTCTACCTGCCCGATCACCTCTTTCTATCTCCTCTGCCTGTCTTCATGCTCGACCGCATCCGTCTACCTGGCTTTATCTTCCCGTCTGTCTCTCTGCAACCTGACCTGGCCGTTGTCTCTGGTCTTTATCAGAGCGTGACTGCTTGGCTGACCGACCTTTGGGCTGATTAGAGTTACCTACCGCAGAGCAGCTGGGACGCACACACATAAACATGAATGCACAGACAGCTTATTCAGCCTTCGCACTGGCCCTCAGCCCTGGCCTGAACCACTAACCATCCACTCATCAGCACCACAGACCTGTGAGTGTTTTAAGACATGCAGTCTAATCTGATCTACTACGTATGTGCAAAAAGATTCGGCTGTGCAGGCAAGGCTGCAGTTTTACCTTATTTTTAGGAGTTTACATCAAGGAGGAATTTGGGAATATGACAACATACCAGCTCATATATATATGCTAGTGCACACACATACACACACACACACACACACACACACACACATACACACACACACACACACACACACACACACACAAAACACACACACAGAGCTATAATTACACTATTACGCCA
>JAQMCX010000045.1:9178276-9194313 GCA_029814765.1 Acanthurus leucopareius | reverse complement strand
TTTTTTTTTTTTTTTTTTTTTTTTTTTATTTTTACTCACTATTTTCTCTACCTCCCTCCCCCCCCCGTTTTTTTTTCTCCCCCCCCCCCCCGCGCGGGGGGGGGGGGGGCGCCGCCCCCCCCCCTCACAGGATTGAGGGTCAGGGGTGCAGGTATTCATGTAATCTCATATGTGAAATGGTGAAAATTCAATCAGATCTGTGTCAGTGTAAGTGGTGTAATACTCTGTAAAATACATTACCACACGTCAGAAGTTCAGAAAAATCAGAACTGAGTCGGTAGAATTGGTAAACAGGATGTTTTTTGTTTTGTTCCCAACAAATCAGCCACAATCAGAAGATCCATATGCCATGACTCTACAGACCCCCGATACGCTAGGTGGCGATATACATCTTGTATTACAACCTAATATACATCACAGACAACCAGAGAAGACGACGAAGAAGAACTACTACACTAAGAGCAGCAGCTGATGTCTGGGACGAGCCATGGTAAAGAGTAAACATTAGCTTGTCTTACTTGACAGGGAGTTGAAGTTACACACTTACTCCTTAAAGACACATTTCCTGAAAGACATATCACCGGGAAACAATTTACGCGAAAGTTTCTGACAACAAAAAATAGAATGAGCTTGAACTTTTGTGGTTTTTATGTTGCTTTTTTTATCAGCTAGCGTTAGCTTAAACAGTACTGTGTACTTTATCTCAAGCAAATGGTTGTGTGTTGTGTAGAAAACGTGTTAAACTCTGAACCAGCACCAATTATTGTCTCATATCCTTTGCCCTGTTTGACAATTATTTAATTAATACTCAGAGATGTATCCATGTTTTATTGTAATTTGTCCCATGATGTGTCTCTTAGATAACCGGGTTGCATGTTTTCTAAAACTAAGAAATAGTGTCTTGAAGATAAAGAGATTAATCATTTCACATTCAATAGTATTGCCATTTTACTTTCTTGGCCCCTCCGTCGTTAAGATAATAATAATTCTGTATTAGTCAGACATGGCTAGCAAATTTCCCTGTTAAACTATACTTGACTGAAGAGACAAGGAGGTGGCGGATTATAAACGGATTATTCTTTAACCCTAACCCTTATTTATAGGAAAATGGGGATAAAGTCGAAAAAGAAGAGATACAAGAATTTGTCATATCCTCAAGAGAGGAGTAGGAGACATTCGGCAGTGTTTATTAGTCGATGTGGATGTATTTAGATAAAAATAATTTTTAAATATACATAAACTGTAATACAATGTCACAAATTTGTTCAGTCCGGTGGAATATTTTTGTGCTTCATCACAAATTAATGCAAAAGTCAGATAAGAATCCAGCATTACCATAAAACAATTTTTTTTCTTTGATTTGTGGTGTTGCCTATGATAAACTATGATCACATTTAATAAAAGGATGGTAACTTAAGTATTGCCTGTACAGCAAAATCTGACTGAAGGCAAATTTACGCTGCCTCACTTAAGTTTTGTTCAGATCCATTTTTCTTCCATGTTTTCAGGAATCCAGGAAACAAGATGATAACAAAAATTGCAGAAGTGCCAGCAAGAGGAAGCATGATGTAAAAAGCCAGAAGAGGTTAGATACATTTTTCTTGGCTATTTACTGTAAACTAAAGTTAAAAATGTTAAGATGAACATCCGTTACTTAAAGATGCTACAAGTGACATTTATTACAATGACAGTACAGGTCCTCATTTCACCAAATCCGTTGACCAGTCTTAACTGAAGGGTCATAATGTGAAGAAGTGTTTAAAATGGATAGGTCTGACTGTTAAAATTCCTGGTTATTGCACAGTATCATGTCTTACAGTCAGCATTAATTACATTGCTGTACACTTCTGAATTTCTGTAGCCAAGTTAAACTATAAACCCTGTACATACAGTACAATATACTGATTTGTCCTCTTTAAAAGAACTGTACTATAAGTCATGAGTAAGTGTTACTTACGGTACTTTGTAATTGTAATGGTATTAATTATGATTATCTCATATTGTGATTTGTTTTTGTTCTTTTACATGTAGCTGTGCAGCAAAACAGGAAAAATGTGCTTTTCCTACCAGTAATGATGGCTCTCAGAGCACCCGTCAGGTTAAAAAGCCTGTTTACAGACTGGAAAAAACAAAAACAACTGACTCAAGACCTGCCAATAAGGAGAAGGAATGTAAAAAACAAAAAAGTATATCTGTGCCCTTTCATAAAGGAAATGACTCTAGTAAAACAAAAAATTATATTTCAGGGAAATGGCAATCTGTCGGTGTGAGTAAAATGGTGGAAAGTGAATCCTCAGAACCCTTGAATGCAAAAAGGCGGCTAATAAGTTTCAGTCTGGTTCCTGCTAAACAAAAAGAACAAACACACAATGTACTGAAGAGGAAAGGCAGATCTGAGGAGCTACTGAGGACTGGAAAAGAAAGCAGCACTATCAAGACCAGGGAAGGAAGCAAGACCTCCTCCATCTCTGAGGATTCTGCACGGCAAAAAAGAAGGGAGCTGGTCAAGGATATGTGCCGACGACGTGAAGAGAACAGTTTTAAGGCCACAAAAAGGCTGTCCACAGAGACAAAAACTCCCTCTGCATCCACCACACAGCAGTCTGCCACCTCAACCAGGAACACTACCTCAGAGAGGACCTTACAAGCGAAGAATGTCACTTCAGTCCCAGAGAATGTCAAACATCAGAAAGCTAAGTCATTGTCTGCTCAGAAACAAGCAGTCAAATCACCTCTGCCCTCTAATTTCAAGATACCAAAAATGGTTCAGCCAAGGCTAGTAGATAGCACCGTTGAGGCTAATGATACTACTCCTACAAACGTAAATCCCAAACATGGGAATGAACTTTCAAAGTCTGGGGCCACAATTAGCAATTCCAAGCAGGAAACTGTCCAACAAGCTCACAGGTGGCTGGATGTTTCTCCTAGTTTTCCACCTGAGGGGCGAGACAAGAGGTCATCTTCAACAGGCCACCTCTCAGGGTCCCCTGAACAAGTTAGTGTTTGTTTTACATTTATGGTTTTTATTTACACCCCCTGTAGTGATAGAAATAATCATTTTCTGATTTTTTTTCATTTTAGTATTTTGGTGCGGTAATGGTTCAAATTGGCAACAAGGCAACAAGTGTGTTTTTCTGTAGATGCAAGTGGTGAAAGAGCTTCATCTTGCCCGCTCTGAGAAGAGATTGGAGGTGAATGTGATGCAGAGCTATGGGGAACTCACCTGTATGGACATAGACCCTCCAGAAATGGGAGCTGCAGACACAGCCTGTAAGCTTCACTGTCCTCCTGGGAATTGTTTTTTTCAGTTTTTAACTTTTAATAGTCCACAACCAACATTCTCCTATTCATAAACATATCGTTTTACAGGCAAACAACCACCTCAGCCGGACCTTATCCTTGTATTGGACACCAACATTCTCCTCAGTCACTTGGATTATGTGAAAAAGATGAGATCTCACGGCCTTGGGGGTGAAAAATATGATTTAATCTTTTATGTTTCTTTTAGAGTAATTCATGTCCATTTTATAAGTCATATAATCAGGCTTTTTGCCATTATAAAAGATTCATCATCCAGTTAGGTTATATTTCCAAGTTTCCCAAGTTCTTAAATACTAGATGTTTTCCTTATCAGCTTCTAAACTATTATAGAATGCCAATATTAAATATGGATTCATCATCACTTGCTTTCTCTCCACCTCACATGCTCCTAGCTTTGGGCTTTCCTGTAGTCCTGATCCCCTGGGTGGTGCTTCAGGAGCTAGATTCTCTAAAACTTGGGAAAGGCCTGTCAGGTTCTGTGGCACACCTGGCCACTCCTGCCATCTCATACATTAACAACTGTTTGAAGAGCCGGGAATCTCACCTGTGGGGTCAGTCAATGCAGCAGGCCGCCCAGAGCAGCAGTGAGTTCCAGTTTAAGAAAAATATGGGATGTGTGTGTGTGTGTGTGTTTTGGAATAGATTTTGAATTCTGGATGAAAACTAAAAGATAATTGTGTTAATTATCCTTATAACCTGCTAATGAGTCACATGTGATTTCATTTGGGAAATGTTAAATGTTGCCACAGACAAAAACACAAAAGCTGATGTTTATGTCACTCTTGGTGACAAAAAAGCCTCACAAACACTACAGAGATGTCAGAAGAAGCAGTAAACATTTAAGAGGAAGTGTTTTTTTCAGCTTTTTCTATAGGTAAAAGCATGACAATAGAATGACCTTTCAGATCAACACTCCAGTCACTATGGGATATTTATAAATATGTGTGAGCACAGTCTATGACTTCTAAATGACTAATCAAGATAAGTTTACATGATTTTGTTTTTACATCCTGTTCATTTTTTGTACTGTAGAATAAGAACTTACAGGCCGTCATCCATGTATCAGTAAATGCTCGACTCTATGCACCACATGAATTGTCAGAGCTTGTGTAACACTTTTTTGCCTTAACAGACTGCCTCTCATTCACACACACAGACCCACAAACACGCACACTATATATAAGACATTAGACCAGACATTTTTCTGAAGTGTTTTAAAGGTCACACATGATAAATTAGATAATAGTTGATAATTGTAAGTATTTACGAGCACATAAGAATAAAGTGTATCTCTTGAAGTAGACCTGAAATCTCTTATCTCAACAAATCTCTTGTTTTTTACATTTTCAAATCTTGCTGCTTGTGTTTTACAGAAAGAGACCTCCTTCATGCTGTTGTGCAGTGTGATAACACACTAGGAACTATTTGTATCATGATTAGACCATTTATGTTTGTCCTTATATGGACTCAAATTTCTCTCACTCTTGTCTTCTTCTTCTTCTCCTTCCTCTTTTTCTTTGTACCTCCTTGTGCTCAGACAGTCTGAATGCTGAAAATAATGATGACAGAGTGCTGCTGTGCTGCCTGCAGTACCGGACTCTGTACCCAAAGTGCACTCTCATCCTCTGCACGTGAGTTTCCCCTTGCCCTTCAATATATCACCTACCACCTACGATATTAGCTGCTGCCCTCTGTGTGTCCTCTGCATGTGACTATAAGTGGGTTTAGCTAGATAGTTCCAGTTGGGGGTTAGAAAAAGACAAAGCCAAACATCAGCCCATTGTATAGTTGTACTTCACTCTTTTTTCTGGTGACCTGTTTCTTTGTTTTTTGCTATTTCTGGATACTGTTACTGTTACTTTAATGGTCATTTTTTATATAAAGGTGAAATTAGTTGGCAGCCATTAAATTAGTCTGTATTCTGTTCCAACTCCACTACCCCCGGCTGCTGCAAAATATGTGCAATTAAATTGTGTGCTGATTGTCATGTAGATCTTCATTACATATGTGTGTCCTTCTTTCCTCTCTAGTAATGATAAGAACCTATGCAATAAGGCCCTCCTGAGTGGGGTGGATGCTCTCAGCAAGAATGATTTGGTGGCAGAGCTCACAAGATCCAGACATGGCTTTCACTCTCCGCAAAACATAAAGACTTCCACTGTGTCTCACGACAGCGCTCAGCTGTCATCACTAATGCCGAGCACGAGCCGTGCGTCAGTCCAGCCTCACAGTCAAGAGAGAACAGGTGTTTCTGGGAAAGGTGAGGCAGAGAAAAATTTGATCTTTTTGCATGCTTGGTGTATTATGTCAAGATTGTATTGTGTCTAACAGTTAACTGCTCGTACTGGCCATGCCTTTGTCATTTGTGCCCACCTCTCTCCACGTTTCCTGTTTTCTGTGCTTCGCTCCATCTTTATTAAGTGCTGAATTAAGCTGACATATTTAACAGTGTTGACAAAAAAAATTGAAAATGAAATAAAATTAGGGAATAAGTTTCCAACCTTCACACACGTTTGCACAATTTTACTAACACTTTTACAAACACAGCCTGTTTTTATGCTGTCACATGTTCCTGCTCCATACATGCATCATGCTGCATACTGTGTTTACTTTGTGTCTTTACGCATATATAATATGCATACATGTAACTGATCACAGATAATAAGCAGTTGAGTGAAGGAGAGGATGACACGAAGACAAAACTGCTCAGTGAATGTGTGTCTGAACTTGAAGACTGCCTGCGAGAGGTGCTGTCTGATGTGTTGGAGGCGGAGATGAAGGAAGCTTATGCAGAACTCTGGTTAGAGGTAAAATCATGTTTTTGAATTTTGTTTAATTTCTTAATATTTTGGCAACTCTTTCTAGATGCATTCAATACATGGATAATTAAAAGTTTGATGGTTTTGCATGAATGTGTGGATACGTGTCAGGCAACTAATTGGACTTTTTAAATAAGATTTGTGTTTTTTTGGTCAAGCAACTCGATCGACCAAAACTTTTGTTGAGTGACACACAGGTTTGCCAGATTGACTCTCATATTAAATTTTGCTGTAATTGTTGTTTTTCATGGTGTTTATTCATTGCTATTTTTTTTTCTTTTCTTTTCTTATAACAGGTAGTTTATCATAAACCACCCTGGACTCTTGAAGATGTCCTGCAGTGTTTGAATAAGCACTGGATTGCCGTCTTTGGGCACGTTGTCCAACGCAGGCTACAGCAAACTGTTTCACATCTCATCAGCTTCTTCAAATCAGGTGTGTAGGTTTAAGTGCTATCCTGTAGGATATTTTTTTTCTGTGAACAAAGGATTTGGCTGAGTTGTTTTATTATATTTTCTCCAGTTAAACATTCACAGAACTGTGTCAGGATTTTTATCAGGAATCTTGTTGCAGTTGACTCAACATAAAACAATGTCGAACTGTGTAAAAACACAAAAAGTGACATCGAAAACAGCTGATACATAAAACAGATAAAAGTTAAATATCTGGTCACATAGATGTCTGTTATTATAGGTTACTGTTAATAAGTCCTATCTGTCTTGGCCACAGTCTTAATACAAGAACACTCTGTTCAACTGTACGCCTTCCACAAGGTTAAACACCAAAACTTCCCTTTATCAAAAAGCTGTTGCTGTTTTAGCAACACTTTTTCCTTTTTTTCCTAAATACATGTTTACTTTTATATGAATTTGCCTGCGCACATCCTTTGACCCTCATATTCCCCTCATGTGTTTATTCAGGTGAAAAAGTGGACTGTAGTTCTACATTAACAGCCCTCCAAGAAGCAAAGGAGCTTGTGAAAGCGTTTGGAAAAAGTTCAAGTCGTGTTCCCGCTGCCATCTCCATAATGGAAAACATCTCCAATAAGCTGCAAACAAAAGTGAGCAAGGAGCACATGTGAAGTTTAAAGTGATATTTTCATAAGATTTAATATGCGGCTTAAAATGTAGTTATCAGTGTGTTTAATAAATATTCCATTACACTTATGGTTTGAAATTTTCCTCCCACTTCACTTGAATTTAAAACGCTACAAACAAATATAAAATGTGTTTTAAAGTTTTAAAATGGAATTTTCAAACATACCATGATATTTGTGCAATAAAAAAGATAGCATTCAGGGTCGGTTTGTTATTTTCATGCTTAGTTTTTGTGTAATTTTTATTTTACATCAAAAGTAGATCCAGTCTTTCATACAGGAAGTCTTTTGAGATCGATGCTTAATAGCCCTTCTCTTATTCATCTGTAAAAACCAAAGTAAAAAGCAAAGGAAAAAAATATAATAAACACTTGGTGTTAAATAGGTTTGTGGAAGTGTACAAATCAGTTATTTCAAGATATTAGTTGGTGCCATTCAAGTGAACAGGGAGGAAAGGTTCACACCTCTCCCATCTGCCACAGCGGCATTAAATCTTAGTGGGTCAATTGGAGTATTTCTTTGACACACTGATGACGACATTTTAAGCCACATTTTTTAATCTTGTGAAAATATCACAAGGTTTACTTTATGCAATCAGAGCTCAAAATTAATTGTACTTGTGTAATGTTTTAATTTTGTGATACAGCAAAATGTGTGTGTGGTTTGTTTGTGTATAGGAGGAGTCTCCTGCCTGTGATGTTATCATGAATGATGATGACGAAGACAAACAGCCCGTGTCTGCTCAGGTCTCTCATCAGGAAGTGTGGACCTTGCTTGATAGCTTCGTGTGTAATGTGTGGCAAACATGGTGGGTGGAACAAGACACGGCATCGCTGACTGGACAAACCAGTCAAGGATGACTTAATACTCAAGGACCTTGTTATTTGAGTATTTATTTTGTTTTTTCCACTTTTATTTCAGCTGTGAAGTGTTCAAAGCTCTGGGCTTTGACCCTGACACATTGCAGGTCGTTCAGCCGGTGGGGAGTCCTCCGCCACCACAAGGTGCCTTGGTCTGTTTGCACAAACTGTCCTCCATGGTCTCACAGCTGCTCCAAGCTTTCAGCAGGTATCTCAGCTCATCTTGTATCATTGTCAGTCTAGAGGTAATCAGATATTCTGCCACTCTGCCTGTTATACCCTCTGTGTGACCTTTATATTCAGTCTATTTTGTGTTAAGAGAGGCTTTACACAGTTATTTCATATAGTGACTTACCTGACAGCTTGTATGTGGAGGGATTTTACTCTAACAGAACTGTCTATCTCTGTAGAGATCTGTTCAGTGAGTTCTATGAGTCAGTCACATAAAATAAAAACTGCAGTCTGAGTGGCAAAAAAGCTGCTTCAGTGAACATAGTAAAGATAGTCATAGTTGCAGTCATATGTGCACCAAAACTTGTAATAAAAGGACTTTATTTTAAAAACACATTTCTCATTCAGTAAGTTCTTTGTGTGAAGTTAAATAGACTGAAGAGACACAGTATACTCAAAAAGTCACTTAGTTATATTTAGTGATTATACTCTTCTTTTTCACATGTGGAGTTTGAAGTGTGCAAACACTGTTTCACTTTTAAGAGTTGAAGGCACTAATGGTCATTGTTTAAAAAATTGTCTGTTTACAGAGGAAATGGTGGTGCAAGAGGATTTAAATTTACTCCTTAAATGGTCTCAAGGAAAACAAAAGGTTATAAGTTCAGATTAGTATATAAAATGCCTGACCCTGTGCAGGGCTGATGATTTAATTTTGCTTCACTTGAAAAGGAAATCACCTCATAAAGTTTTCTTTTTTCTTCTTTTTTTATCATTGCAGTGTCTTGTCCTCAGCCCCTGGTTTAGAGGAAGTCCACACACTGCTGAGCATCATCCAGTTTAATGAGGTCAGTGCCATTACACTGCTCTTGCCATAAAAAATATTCAGACGCAGTGCTCCTATTCATGTTGAGTTCACCTTGACCTGACCGTTCTCAGCTCAGCTCATGTTCTGTTTCAGATTGTTAACATGGACTCCAGATTGACAGCCAAAGACTTTCTCGATTGTTTTTCACAACAATACTACAGGTAGAGCACACACACACACACACACACACACACAATAAAATAGTGAAATAATGACAATAGTGATAACAGCATGTTTTTTGATGATGCAGAGCAAATATCTGAATGAATACCTTTGTCTCTCTTGTAAATCCAATGAATTTCTTGACCTAATTCACACAGGTGGAACAGCTGGAACAGCTGGAAACTAACAAGACATGATTATTATGTATGACAGGTATTAAGGACATTTTAACATCCAGGAGCAGCTCAAAATTACTTTCAGTGACTTTTCTCTTAATGTGAGGCTCAGTTAAACTGGTGAAATCTATCCGGTACTTCCTTGACATGGAATTGACCCACCAACTTAGATGTATACATCTTTTTTTCTTAATGAACATGTTAAGCAAACACTCTTAAGTCTCCTAAATTCTTAAGCACAACTGTCGTGGCTATAACTTGTCCCTGTGGCCTTCCTTTTAGATATCCCCAGTAGAGCTCTCACAATAGCAGTAGTCATGTCAAAAATTGATGCATTTATGTTGAAGAAACATAATCACACATTTATTATCTTGCAGAATCAGGATTATTTAAAAAAAACTGGCTCTGCACTAAGATTTCTCTTTTAAACCGCAGTGTGAACAAGAGAAAAATGTTTAACAACAAGCTGACTTTCTTTGAACAACAGAGGTTAGTCAGTAAACAGAGTCCTGTGATTATGCAGCACGAAATCCGAGTACAAATCTGTACATTGGTGAAACCAAATCAAAAAAATACATAAATGTATGACAACATAGAAAGACAACATATAAAACAAACACATCGAGTGAAGATTCAGCAGGAAATAAAATGCAAAAGACATAAACATTCATCAATGGCGACAACCAGCAACTGACTGCAATTGAAGTTTTTCAGGAGACATTTTTAGCTATTTATTTGGGGTTAAAAATCATAATCTGTTTTCTTGGGATGGTCAAGGGAACATGAAAACAACCCCACAAATACAGACACTTCTTATGTGAAATAACTAAAACTTTTTCAACTTTGACAGAAATATTTCATCTTGCTCTTTACTCGTGTTTCCAGGGAGAAGCTGAGAGTCGGAGGGAACCAGCTGATGGAGGTAAAAGGAGCTCTTGATCATTGTGTTGGGATCATGGGTCAACACATCAACTTTTCCACGTAGTCCTGGTTGGACAAGAGTCAGGGAGTCTGCACATTAGCCAAATACATACTCTGAATAATCTGATTACTTGAATTAAGTTTAAGGGACATTTTCTCACACTGTGTCTCTGATGACTGTAACTGTTTACCTTTTTTATTTGTACACAGACGCCGCGTAAGACAGCTTGTTGTTGTCTTTGTGTTCTCCATCATTCTAAAGCTTACAGAGTCAACAGAGCTCGTGTTCACGCAGCTCTGCTTTTCTGCATTTCGTAGAATTTAACTGTATCCGTTGTTTTCCGGTGCTCCTCAAGCTATTTTACAATTGGTTTCCATAAGTCCTGCCAAATCTCTGTTGAGCAGCAATGACTTATTTTTCAACTTTGGTGTGCTTTTTATACATTCATATAAATTATATACTTCAGTAAGTTTAAGCATCCATGCACATAAAACATTGGATTATTTTATCTATTAGATTGTCATTGTAACTTTTTTTAAGATTACATTTGCTTTAGAAAACCAGTTTGCCATGCTACCATGTGCAAACAGAGTTTTGGATGTTTATTTTATAATACTTTTGATTTATTTAAAGTTGAACCATGCAATAATATCTGAAGGCACCAACTCAGCTCACTGTGACAGACCGCTTTTCTTAAGACTAAAACTGTATTGTTCAACCTAGACACTATCAAATTGTTGTTTTTTTATATAATTTATGATTGTTCAACCTCAACCAAAACCTTCAGTTTTAAAAACATACCAAAGCCTCCCACTGGGCTTAAAGGAATAGTATAATTAGTAGTGGGCAATACTACTCTCATTTTAGTCTATTTGATATGAAGCTAGATCCAGCAGGCAGTTAGCTTAGCTGAGCACAAAGACTAGAAGTGGTAACCAAAGTTACTAAATATGCCCCCAGCTCACTGATGAGCACTAGACAAGATGTAAAAATGCAGTGGAGAGAATAAAAGAAATCTTTAAAACCTCACAGAAATTGATTTGACATTCTCCTTTTTAGATCAGAGAAATGTGGACATACATAATTGTTCTTGAAGCTTCTTGTTTTTGAAGTCCAGAAGAGTTCTCAGTTGGGCCGTCTCTGTGTCTCATAGAGACATTGCAACCAAACAGCCCTTTTTTTAAAAAAATTTAACAACTAAAGCTGTTGATGAGGTTGTTACTTGCACAATCATACATGATAAGGAACAACATATGAATAGAGTCTAAGTTGAAAAACAGTGACTATATGTTTTTTTTCTAGGAAAAAATGTAAATAATTTGGAGAACAAAATGTATTATATATGAGAGTTCTACATTTAAATAAATAAAAAGAAAATATTTTGGATACTGGCCTATCAGACTTTATTACGTGAAATTTCCTGTTGTCAGCCAAAGAGGGCAGTGCTACACCACAGTGACCCGGGGGGGACAAGGGAAAGACAGGACATGGTGAAGGGGGGAGGAAATAATAAATAAATAATTATTATTGTTATCAACAACAACAACAACAACATAGTAATGATAATAATAATAATAATAATAAATGAAAAAAGGATATAAAAGAAAATTAAAAATAAAAGGGAAGAGGAGGACAGGCAGTGCTACAAGTATAAGGTGAAGTGGAAATTGCTGTGTTATTCTAAACACCCCCCATCAAGATAGCGACAGTACAGGAGGAACCGTATTCGGTCACCAAAAATGATAAAGAATGGGAGGCCACATGTGTAAAAGTCATGAGCTGTGAAGCCACATGATTTGAGGCAATCTTCATGAGCTGTGTGACCTCAAACAGCCTAAATACAGAGCCATTCACCGCTGCCCCCATCTCCACCCTGTTTCACATATTGAAATATCACAGTTTCACACACTCCTAACCGAGACATTTACTGTCTGTCCAAATTTGATTATTGACTAATGTCAGAGACACAGAGAAAGACAGACCGAGAAAAGGGGACTAACAGAAAGAGGAACTCGGATATCTGAAGCTGTGTTAAATATTTTAAAAAAACTATTAGAAACTCAGCCATAATCGCTGAAAAGACAATTTAACGAAAGATCTCTTTTTTAAATGTATGGAACTAATTCTGTTATACACCTCAGCCTTTGAATCAAACCTGCTACAACAAACCTAAAGAAGTTTCACAACATTTTGTACATTTTCTCATTCTTAACCTGAGTATTTCTATGCTAAAGCTCTGTAAACACACTTGCTTGGCTGAGCATGTGTGAATCAGTACTGTATGGGGAGTGATAGGGTTGTATTATCTATTTTTATTCACTTGTATACACAGCACAAGCAATACAGTTTAACATGTTATCATTCCTGTCCAAGACAGAGTGGTCAGAGTCCCTGCAGCAGCTGCTGCTCACAGTCATCTGATTTCCCTCACCTTTAAAGTTCAAAGTCTTCAACAGAACATTTGTCAAGCTATGGTCAGGGGACCAAAGGGTGACTCATTGTGAATGCTTAGTACAGTCAGTGTGTGTTAGGAGCACAGAGAAGCATGGTGATTGTGAAAGAGGCTGCAGTGTTACTGTGTGGCATGAGAGAGCAATGCTACTGTAAGTATTGGTTTCATAAAGGACTGTTCTCTGTAAATGTTTGGTTTCATCCAGCGTTTCCCTCAAAGGGACTCTGAAGTTTGATCCTAAAATCTACAAAAATGAATACAATGCAATCTTTTGAATGAAAAATTCATGGAAATGTTTCTAGAACTTCTCTCTGTGATAAATGTTTTATTTTTGTCATATCCCGTAAAACCTATCGTTATACTGCTAAAGAGGCTGTATACTATCAAGTCACGTTGTGGTTCTTTGCAATTTATTTGCGTCAAGGGTGAGACACCTCTTTCAAAAAAATACAAGTTGGTAAATGAAGCATATATCCATTTACTAAACGAATAATTGGTGAGGTTTAATGTTTATATACCTTATTCAATGTTTCTTTAACAGCAAAGTACATCAACTGCTCTGAATGAATCATCACAGTATTTATTGTACTGACAAATATTCCAGTTATATGACCATTGTAGTTTGACCTTATTTGGCTCAAACAGCAGGTCAAAGTTTCTTCGATGAGGAGTTTTTAGGTCTGACTCAGAACCCACAGATTTGATAAACGTGTTGTTGGCAGGACTTGAACCTGCGTGGGGAGACCCCAACGGATTTCAAGTCCATCGCCTTTACCACTCGGCCTTTATTGAATTTGACAATTAAAAGCAAAAAAAACCAAACAAAAACAAAATAAAGGGAGTCTCAATTCTGGTTACAAATCTGTGTCCATACTGCATGTATGTCCTTCTCGCCTTTCCTATATGGGGCTTTATGTATTGTGTATGAAGCTGAACACTTGTGACATCAGCTCACAAAAAGCTAGTTGTTGCCTGTTTTAATCAACAGACCAAGTGTTTTCTATAGTGAGGACTATAATTAATGACTTAGTTGGCATGCAAACACAGAAATATGGAGGGGTCAGGGGTCAAACCTGAGGCCTCATACATGTAAAGCATCCACTCTACTACTGAGCTACATCACCCTTTTTTAATAATATTGGAAAAGCTGTTTGGTTTTGATTTCAAACTAACAGAGGTCAGAAATTTCCACTTCTACCTGAATTATCTTCTATTTTACTGCAGATTTTGCTGCAGAATTAAAAAACATGCCATGCTTTAGCCAATATTGATCCAAATGTAGGATTGATAATGATGATGACACTCACCCTCTGTGTGAACTTCTAAACTCTCGGTGGTGGTTAATGGTATCAAATGATCTAAATATACCAATGCAGAAGACCCACCTCCATAAATCATCCAAAACTAAGACTTTTTTTATTTAATGGAACTGACAAAAACCAAACTGAAACGTGAACTGAAAATGTCAAACTCATCTAAGACATCCGGAAGCTGCTTAGCAACTACTTTTTTTATTTTTAGAAAATGTCAAAATTAGTTTAGTGATGAGAGGAAAAAAAGAATTATGAGGCCACTAAGTACACTGAAAAAAAAAATATATATAAATAAACTGCAACTACTGCAAAAGAATAACATTTCCTTGTAATAATAAAACATTATTTGAAAAAAGAGATATATTCATAGATTCATTTTTTCTTCACTTGAGCGTAGAGAGACTCTGCGTCCTCAGAAGCCTGAGTTAAGCTGCTTGCTGCCTGGGACACTTTGACCTGAGCATACAGTGTTTCCTGCTGCGACTCTCTGTCCTGCACTGAGCCTGAAGGTGGTTTCGGTTTCTGATTGGAGAAATTGATCTCTCCGTAATGGAGGGCTTCGTTTCCTGCTGCTCCGGCTGGTTCTTCAGCAGCTGGCTCTTTAGCTGCAAGGCTCTGTGGAAAATGGACAAAATGAGAAATGCTGAGGAGAGCTGAAGTGAAGTCTTTGTTTAGTTCGCCTCATTTTGTCTGTCACTCTGCTCCCACTGCTTTTACAAAGTCATAGCCATTCACATGCTGAACTCAAAGGAGGCAAACCTTTATTATGTTACACTTTGACTGATAATGAGGGTAGACAACACTAACAGGAGGTTTAATCAAAATTTCCTGTTCCTCTGCATGTACTCAGAGAGTGAGGAACCTGTTCAGTCTGATCTAGACCTAACGGGTGCAGCCATTAATAGTAAGGAACATATTTATCACTTTCTGTACTTTACACTGAATTTACAGTATTTTCTCACCTGTGTTTGTTGTGAGTTGCGAGGTTTTGACTTTAACCACCTGGAAACGTAAAAGGACAATACACTTAATAATTTCTGAAATAATAGTTGTGATAATTAGTTTTAATTGCAATAAAAAAAATTTGAGATACTTACCAAAGAGCAACAACCACACAGATGACTACAGCAATGACTCCAGCAACTATCCCACCTGTTAAAACGCTCGGCTGCTGTGCTCCTGCAGAACGAAAACATTGAAGTGACAAAGTCAAGCTAATGAAAATAATTGCTCGTCACCAAGATTTTACGTCAAGCTCAGCTGGATTTTATGGTTTTCAAATGTAATGTGGGTCATGAATGTTTATGGACACGTGGAATTCATTTTACACCAAAACATCATAACAAATACAAAATCTATGTCAGCAGAGTTTGTAATCAAGCAAAATTTTGAAATGTTTTTGTCACTCCTTCCTTCCCTTTTTTTTTTTTACCGTTGCTGAAAATTTCTCCTTTCCTTTCTTTTCTTATTGTCATTTTCAGATGCACATTTCTCACATTGTTAAAGTTCCTCACCTCATCTCTATCAGATCTCCTTTTTTCTTGGGCCCTCATTTTTTTTTTAGACAGATGATCAAAGCTATAGGAAACAACACTTTTCTCTGTAAACATTTTTTTAATCTTTAAATTAATCTCTCCTCATAGAATTTAAAAATTAAACATTATTCACAAACATTAACACATAAACTGCTCCTGCATCTCTACCTCGTTCATGGTTACCTGTAACAGTCAGATGTGGTGACGTTTGATTACCAAGATTGTTTATGGCCACACAGTGATAAACTCCTTCATCTGTTGCATTAAGGCTGTAAACCTGTCCTTCAGAAACTTTAGTGGATCCATCTTTGCTGTTCTTGAACCAGATGAAGTGGCTGATGGGAG
>JAQMCX010000045.1:9107064-9178176 GCA_029814765.1 Acanthurus leucopareius | reverse complement strand
CACCCCGTTGGCGCGGCGTAGGCGCGGCGCAGGGCAGGTGCGCCTCGCCTGCGCCTGGTCTACGAAATTAGAGCCCCATATCTTGTATTGATATATTTGCCAGCCCAAAAATAATTGATCAGAAAATGAGATGAAATACAAAGAAGGATATTGAATGAATATGTGAACATAGCAAAAACTGGACCATAATAATGTTGTGTGATCATTATTAGTTGAGTTTTATCGTGCAAGTTTTGTTGTTGTTTTTTTTAATTGAGGTCAGATTATTGTCTGCATCTGGCTCTGAGTTCTCAGAGTAAAAACACTCACTGAGGTCTGAGCCGTTACTGTTGTTTCTGAGGAGTCAAACCTCTGCTGCACAGCTGCAGACAGCCTCTCAGTACTCACTCAAGGGTGAGGGCTAGGATTTAAAATAAGGCTTAGAGAGGGTTATGAATATTCAAATGGGTTGAAGAAAACATATGGCCAGTGTTATCTTAATGTGGCTGGGGTAGAAAGTACAGAAACTGAGAGCTTTTTTCTCCTGTTTCTTCCAGAGGGACACTCATAGTTCTTGACTGCCAGTTTCCTTTTAAAAGATGTGGCTTCATTTTGGTGTAAAACTATTGAAAACTATTAAATTGAAGTCTTAATAATGATTATTGCACTTTTAAATCATTCACAAACAGTATAAATAGTGTTACTTCCATATCAGGCTGAGGCAACGGGTGGTTTTGTATAGAAGAACTCACCACACTCCTCTACAACAAAGTCGCTGACATAGTTACCAACAAACATACGGGCCAGTAACTCATACAGTAGCTAAGGAACAAACCAAACATGTTTTGCAGACTCTAAATGAACTCATAAGTCTATCGAGTTTAGAATAACAAGAGGGGAGTTTTTGTTTTTCATTGTTTGTGTTTGTGAAATCCTCTTTGTATTATTTCTACTATTACTGTTCTTTATTTCATCTTCCCGCAAACTGTTTTTCCTGCTCTTGATAAACAGAAGCTCTGATACCAGATGGAGAGGGAATTGAGCTGTGGAGACTGTAACATGGTGTTTCGCTCCACTGGGCTGCTCGAGAAACACAAAGCATTTTTCTGCATTGGGAGCGATGCAAAACACCTTCGGGTGCAAAGACGCAGCTCTGAACCTCTCATGAGAGACAAACCTGGATGTGTTGACCCTGTACAGATGACAACAGCTGACCCTGTTAAGGTAAGTGAGTTATGGTGATCTAATGAAGAGGAGCCAGATCTGAGCAGGTGGATCAGGTGAGGCACCAGAAGAAACAGTTCATGTGATTAACAGGTCTTAACAGAGAGATTAAGAGGTTTACATGGATCTTCTCCTCATCCGTCTGCCAAAGAGGAGATGTGAGTTAAATTATGAGGTATTTCTTTCATTGCAGAGACAGAAAAAGATGCAATGGAAAACTCTGCAAGTTTCTTCGTGTACGCAGGGAAGAGGTCAACGCAGGACCACGACCAGGAGGAAGACTGCTGATGCCAAACCGAAGTCAGCAAGATCAGAGGACGTACCGGTAACCGATCAGACAGAGGGTGCTGCTCTGCGAGATCTTACAGACGAGGTAAAACTGAACCAACCGGACTTCCTCTCTCCTGCACCACAGCAACTAAACATTATTCAAAAACACAGTGACAACACAAGACACGTATATCAGCTGTTAATGTTAAATGCCACATATGAGGTGTGAGTATTGAAATGCAAAAAAAAAAAAAAAAAAAAAAAAGAAGAAGCAATTTCTCTCCTCCAATTTTCAGTTTCAAAAGTTGAGGACGTCCATTGAAGAAAATCTACCAATCTGGTCGAAAAGGAGCAGAGACACTGAGGTGGGCTCCATGTTCCTTCTGTCTTTCTTTTTCCTCTTATTCCTCTAATCTTTTCAGCTTGTGGTACTCGGAGAGCACTTCTGTCGTGACAGAGTGCTATAAGTGTGCGTTAATGCATTGAGTCATCAGCCAGCGGTGTCAGAATGAGTCACAGGTGAAGATAGATACAACACAACCGTACATTTTTTATGACTTATAAATGAAAAGTTTTGGCTCCGGGGTTTAAGATGTTTAAGAACCAAGGCTGTACATGAATTTATTCATTTGGAAACATGGTCTTAAGGCAAACAGGCATCAGCTGGGTCACAGTGAGGGACTGATGAAGATGAGAGAGATGGCGACGCTCCACGGGCGCCAGCTGGCCCTGATCCATGCCCACAACCAGCAGCTGGAGCAGCAGAGAGATGGTGAGAGGCAAATGCAAAAGAAAAAAAGATGGAAACCTTGTAAATCAAATATCCTCTTTAGCCTAAGAAAACACTCAGAGACTCTAAGACACAGTGAATGTGTGTGTGTGTGTGTGTGTATATATATATCAGAGCTGGCCCATCAGGTAAGCATCCTGCCCGAGCACAGAAGCACAGCTCACCTGGAGAGTCTGCTGATGGAGCTCAGAGAGCAGGAGGAGAGGAACGAGGAGACGCTGCAACAACTGGCAGAACAGCTCCATGTATTACACTATTACAAGTATGTATATGTGTACTGATGTTAGTCTGTCATATCTCAGGCTTTAAGATGTTCTCATCACAAGTTTTTTATCTTTACTCAAGTAGAGGTACCGATACAGCAATGTAACATTACCACTATATTCATTTTTTAAAGTACATTAGCACTAAACAATTAGACAATATTTTAAATGTACTCCAAATGCCGAAAGGCTACTTTCAGAGAGTTAGGTTTTTCACTCATGTAGGTTATTGGATTGTTAATGTTATTACTGATGTAATCAATATTGATATTATCACTAATGCGATCATGTGTAAGCAGCACTGTGATGTTGTGGTTTGAGGTTAAACAGATTTTAACCACGTCATGGCTTCATATTTGTTAGGCAGCATAATTTACAAGTTGTTCATATTCAGGATAAAAAAATATACGTCTAAAATGTAACAAATAAGTATATATAAGTCATAAACCTAAATGATAAATGCAGTAGTTTTCTCTGTTGTTCAGTTAAGTTCAGCCATTTAAATCCCAGATGGGAAACTGAACTTGCAGTCAGGGACATAAAATGAAGACAACGCAAGTACAAATACATATACTTACTGTTTTAATCCATGGCTGAATATAGTCCTTGAAAATGAAACAAAAACTATTTACTCCAATTTGAGAAAGGTTTGTTAATGACTACAGAGCCCAGCTGTCTTTGAAATAGATTATACATTTGTTTTTAAGGGTGCAATATATCTATATGTATATATAAGACTAGGCCAAACTCCCGTCTGGCTCCTCTCCTGCTTCACGCCTCTCCTGTCCCTGCCTGAACCTGAACCTGCCAGCTCTGTGTCGTCCCAGGAGTCACAGCACTGGTCTTTAAAGATTTAAAGATGAAAATATGAACAAATGGGCTCAGGGCTGAGAGCCACAGACAGGGTGAGGACAACTCAACTGCCAGAATAAATGTTAGCATTGTAAGTTTTTATGAATCATGCATAAGCAAACTACCAGCAGTTTATTCTGTAGCTAAGGTCTAGTCGGGTCTGATGCTTGTCTCGGCTTATAATCTTCCATATTGTCACCGCAAACATAGCTGAAAAATGTCATGAAAAAAACACACCTACAACATGTCCCACTCGTCACTATATTACCCATTTGTCAGTTGAAACTCTTGACCTTGAGGTGGTCTTGACCTGCTTAGATGAGAAGAGTTTATTAGAAAGTAGAATGGAACACGTCATTTTGATATGAATTGTAAAAAAAAATCAATATAATATGGATGTAGTGGACACATTCAATGCAACCGTTGCACAAACGTACAACGCCAACATTTCATTCTGAGGACGCTGCTGCTGCTAAGGAGGACATGAAGTACTGATAAGCAGTAATTTCTTGTTTACTTTCTGTCACAAGTACCTTAAATTGTACATAATTACAGTACTTGGGTAAAAGTACTGTCCATAAGTACTAGAGTGTTTACACACAGAGGGAGCAGTGTTTCTCTGTTTCTCAAAGACAGATTAGTAGGATAATAGCTGCTAAGAGATCAGCACTGACACATGAACAGGGACCTAACCTGCCACATTTCAGCCTGTATCCACTAAATGTTCTGCCAGAGTGAGCACAGATACAACAAAGAGTTTATTCGAGGTGTATTTGTCAGGGTGGATTACATCTGGACAGATACATACAAAAAGAGACGACTGCTTCGAGATAAGTATTTAGAGAAATAGGTTTTTGGTTTTCTTGCTGCCGGATAATTCAGACCATCAGTTATGTATTTTATTAAGCCTGTAGTTCCTCATTGCAACATTTGCGGTAGAACAAATTGAATTTCCTATAGTATGGCTGGGAAACCTTCCAAAGATGCCTCTGTATGATCTAATTTAGATGATCGACTGTGTTTTCTTTTCCCTTTTTAGCGTGCGAGAGGTCCCCACACCTGATCAGCCAGATCCACGCAAGAATGAAACAATGCTTCATGACAGCTATGAGCTCATTTCTTGTGCAGAAAGCCCTCTCTCTGCCCAGATAAGGTCTGTATCTACATTCTTCAAGAGCCATTTATTTTTAGACTCTCCACATAAAAAGGGAAAACAAGATGGGGTGAAGATTTCTTTCCCTTTTTATCTGGTTGCCACTTAAAAAAAAAAAAACAGGTTTACATGTGAACTGTGTCACTGAGCTGCCTGGTTATATGAGAGTGAATCAGGTCCCTTTTGTTGCAGGGCCCTGCGACAGGCATACATGCAGACAGGTGGGTCAGATCCAGCCATTGTGGCACGAATGATTGACCTGCAAGCAGAAGCTCAGAGTCTGGAGAAGAACCAACCAGTAGCAGCCAGCAAGAGTAAGGCAGGCTGAAAGTGTGTGTACAGTGTCGCTGAATGACTCTCTTGTAGCACAGCTGTGCTCAGTGGAGCCTTTTATAACTTTACACAGCTTGATTTTTCCACTCCAAAAACTGATTTCCTCTACAGAGTCCATTGTCATCAGATTCAAGTCCAACATTTCATTTCATTTTTTCACATGATCAGTTATAGCAACAAAACACACTGGATGCAGAACAAACCAAAGTTCATACTTTTTCAAGAGGCAACAAAGTTTGAAATTCTTGCCACACATCCTACATTTTTAGCATTAAACTGGTTTTTTTTTTTACTTTTTCACATCATTGTTGTCCACATGAACAGAGGTGAAGTCTCCTCTGCAGGGCCTCAGCTGGAAGCTGCTGGCTGTGGAGCAGGACAACCAAAGACTGGAGGAGGAGATCTTCAGGATGCAGCTGGCCAGGAGGCAACACCATAACTATGAAGGTTAGAAAGTTCTCATGAATAAAAGAATAAAAGACAAAGTTCTTTTTCTTCAAATGCTAACAGTCGTTAGCTGCATGGAATGAAATCAAATCAGCAGGCCCACTCCAAATCCCATGCAGCTGCATTGTTTGGATTTTTTTTTTTTTTTTTACTACATTTTCAAGTTTTGTTGACAATTCAGTTTATTTTCAGTCAGTTTCAAGAGTGAGTTTGCTTGTTTTTATTACTCAAAAATTTAAGATTTAGCTTATTTTCTGTTGGTTCCAGTAATAGTTTTAGTTTGTTTTACTTTGAGTATTTGATTATTAAAAATGCTGCAAAAAAATAACATGAATATTAGAGTACGGTTTAAGTTGAGCTGTTAACAGTTTCTTAATAGAACTTTCAGAAAGTGCCTTTGTAAAACTGCAATATTGATGTACTGACATGGTTTTAACGTCTAATTAACGAAAGAACTGCAGTGAAAGAACAAAGGCAATGACAAATGTGGGCCCATGTATTTCCAAAGACAATAAAAAAGAAAACTGTGAAACTTTCCTCTTTTTTAAGATTTGTTGCCTTTTAAAGTATTTATTCCAGAGTTTTTGAGGTCAGTGCACACTGAACCCTGCCAAAATTTAACCCCTGAAAATATTTATCCTCAAACTACAGTATTTTAACCCTTATGTCATATCTAACAGTTTGAAAGAATAGGAATGTGAATTCTGCCTCTGAAGTCTTTAATCTGTGCGTTGTGATACTGGCAGCATGTTAATCGTGTTTATTATGTAACATGTTGCGTGTGTGTTGTGCAGCTGACACGGTGTACTGAGTGTTTTTGTCCATGCTGTACTGACAACACAATTCCATTCACTCCACTCACATAATCATGAAAGTGGAGTCATTTTTTAGATTTTGGATTAGATGTGCAGTGTCTCCGACCAGAACATGGTCATTGACACCAAAAGTATATATATAGATCAGAACAGATGTCACAGGTTCGGGTTGGTGGTCTTCACAGAGGACGTCTTGTGTCTGTTTGTCCTCCAGCAGCAGCAGCAGCAGCGAACGCTGAGCTTGAGCACATTCAGAGGGAGAACCTCCTGCAGATTTCCACTATACAGGAAGAGATGGAGAGAAGCAGAGATGCTCCCAGGCCCAGGAGACAGCCTCCTCCACCTCCTGCTCACCCACATCCACTCCCACTCCTCACCAAGACTCGCATTCATGCACCTCTTTCTCTGGTAAACACACATTAACATGAGTCAGACGAACAAGGCAAAGACTCTTATGTGCTATATGTAATTTAGTAGTTGCCTTCAATAAAGGCCTTTAATTAAATCCAAAATTATCAACCACGTTGTTTTGTGATTTCTGATTGGTTCAGATACTTGTGTGTCCTTTCCTTCAGCTCCAGGCCAGATCCTTCTCCTCTCCGCTGGGAGGATGCATGTTGCACTCTCTGGGTCCAGCTCCGTACAATCCAGGGTCAGTTTCATTCTCCACGCTATCCACAGTCGATCAGGCCAATAACATGTCTGAATTGAATTTAAGTTTATCCTCACACTAAGCCCTGCACTTACTTGCACATTCAAATCGTCTCAAGTGGCGAAATTTAAGTAATAACTTTTTCTGCAGTCACATAAATCCCATCTGTCAGTGATTTAGCACACTTACAAACCCTCTCCAGAAATGAAACTGAGTGACAACAATGTCCTGGTGTTTTAGGGCGGGGTTTGTGGTTTTCTATGACCTGATGCTGGGGGTTGATGCCTCTCAGAGGACGCTGCGCTTAGTGACAGCCCTCTACTCAGATGGTCAGGAAGCAGGACCGCCAGCTCCGTTGCCCCCTGTCCGGTGCCTGCCGGGAGCATCTCTGCCACACACCCACAGCCTCACCCCTGAAAACTATGCCCTCATTTCAGTCAAACAGCCTGTTCCCAGGTAGGAGAAATGGCTGATATTATGATCATATACTGTAGTGCAGCGGAACAACTTACATTTTCTGTGGACACGATTTCACAACTAGAATTCAGTGAATAATTGGAAAATGCCATTGCACTAATTCTACTTTAAAAAGGAGTGAAACACATTTGAAAAAGCTTTAAAAAAATTTTAAAAATCCCACATAAGGAGCCAAACTCTCAAGCCTGGCTCTATTGAATGAAGTGTGTCCTGTTCATTAGTAATGAACAGCTAAATGTTGTTGTCACAATACAGTTGGCCTATAGCCAGAAAAGACTCACAGGATAAAAATTAGTGCACTATTATTTCCATGGATTAAACCACTAATGTAAGAATTACTTTCCTGAGAATAGGAAATTTCTGGTAAGGCAGAAAAAACATTTACATATACTGTGTATGCATACTGTATGTTTACTGTCCCACCTGTAGGGTCCAGCCGTCACCCTCCCTCTCTCTAATGGTGGAGGTGCAGGCTGCAGGAGATCTGGATATTAATGGCAATGAGGCCTTCAAACTGGTGTCCTGCGGCTGGGCACGAATAGAACTCTTTGACCAAAACAACCAGGTATACTTTGATTCTGTGGACTGCTCATAAATACATGTGGAAATTATTTCTAGACTCGTTTTTTCAGGCCATTGTAGTCATATTGCCTCTGTGTCATATAATTTAGAGAGTTATAATAGTAACTTTACCAAACACCATTCATTTCAATTATGTTACCTGCTTAGCTAATGAATAAGCTGATTTCACTGTCTGGTAGAGTTTAGGATTACACTATCAAGAATAATCTGCTATTGCCTGTACAACCAGTTTAATTATTTGTCCAATTAACCCATTACCAAATACCCTGGCTTATAATAAATGATGTATCATTTTAATATTTTTCTCTCACACAGCTCCGTAGTGGCCACTGGAGGGTGCCAGTGCGCAGTCTGCCTATTAGACCCCCCCTAAGTCTTGTCCACCTGAACTCAGTACCCCAGGTAAAAAGACCCTCAGTTATTCTGAGCAAACGACTACATAAACAGCACTGTCCATTCTCCTCTTAGATCATCAATCTGATGTTCCATTTCAGTATAAATATAAGTGGGCATTTCAGGCCGATGTGCCTTTCTGGTACGGAACAAAGCAAGGAAGTAAATCACACATCTGACTCTATGTGTGTGTTCATGTAAACTTAAGGTGGGCAACATGGAGCTGTGTATGCGCCTGGTCAATGGTCGAGATGGTGATGTTCAAACTCTGGCAATACCTGAACCAACCAGCACCGCTCACTATAAATATCCAACTGTGGTAGGACGAGTATTAAAAAGTATCATTTAAGGATGTTTTATTCTAGTTTTTAGGCTATTATTTTGAATGACTCTATTAGAGGAAAGTGGATGCTATTTCTGGTTTAATGTGGTGCTCGTGATGTGTTTCAATACAGATGTGCTCCCATCCTCTGGCTGTCCATGGAAATGCAGTTTTATCAGCTGCGGCTCCACAGCCCACTGAGGCCACTCAACTCTCATCCCTTTTGTCATTCAGTGATAATGCACAGCCCTCACCCACAGAGGAGCCCAGGCAGAGCTGAAAACGTGCAGAAAACATCTCTATGATCAGGATCTAATAGATATTAAAAAAATTCTGTTATCTAAACTCTGATTACTGTCTGAAGTGTCTCTCCCGCTGTAGACTACATGCATTTACTTTTCTGAAAAATGCACCAGTCTGCAGTTCACGACTTCTTAATCACAGGAAAGGAAGTGTCTTAAGTTTGTTAAAATGGTTAATTTTTTGTGGCTGCAGCTTACCAAAAAAGTGAAAGGGATTCTGTCATTTCTCAGTTGTTTGGTTTACAGAGGTAATAATGAAAAACACATCTCAATTTCCCAGAGGCTATGGAGACAATCTTGATCAACAAACAGGCCAACGTGTAATATCAATGATTCCCCAAATAGTCTCATTTGATAAGGAACCAGTAAAAAGAAAGCAAAACTGACAATTTGTCAAGCCCCTAATAACTGCTAAGCATTCACTGTAAAAACAAGTTTTAGTTAAAGTTCTCGTTATACTGTCTTCTCAAAAACATATTTTGTATATTATAGTTTTTTTCTGGTCAGAGCTGTGTAAAGAACTTGGGAAAGTAAACAATGGTACAAACTTAGATCTGCAAAATTTTTTTTTATTGTTTTTTACTACAAGTATACAAAACTGGACAGACAAATCTATGAAAATGGATCTTATTTACAGAAACAAAAGTGTTGAAGGTGGAGAGGGGCTGGACAGGCATGCTGTGCTGGTTTTGTAGATCAGGAAGCAGACGAGGACAGTCACGCTGAAGACTTGACAGATGACGACTGGTTGGCAGGCTGAGGGAACAAAGGAAAAAAAAACGTTAAAGTAGGAACACCATATAAGCATCTAGGATCATCGTTCTGCCTGCATCTCCATGGTCTCAAGTGGAAATGTTTTTTTGGACTTTCGGTTTTTCTTGTTTGGCTCCAGTTAAGAGCACTCACGTCTATCAGTTTCATAAACTGATAGAACTGTAGAAACACTTACAAAACATCAAGTTGTTCTGAACTTGAACTGCAGAAACAAATGCTGCTTATCTAGATGGTCGCTCTTTGAATGAATACTGTTGCTTCAATATAGAAAAGCACATGAGAGTGTTAGAGAAGTCAAACTAAAAAAAACGCTGAAAAGTCTGGTCACCCTTAAATCTTGCATACAGACTTGCAACCAGCCAAACACAAATCAGCGACATCGTGTTTAAGAACCTCTACATGTTCAGGCATCAAATTGCACAGGATTCCTTTCAGCTTGTGAGGATTTATATAGTTTAGATGAGGCTTTTTCGAGTAATTCCTCTATACATGCAGATTTCAACATGCAAGCACCTTGCTGCTAAAAAACTGAACCCAAAATTCACCTGAAACTCCACCAGAAACCACCTGCAAGTTAAGAACTACTGTATGCTTGGCTATTCCTTCCATCTAAGCAAGGCAGCATCATCACAGCACAATCCTTCCACACAGCCATCCTGCAAACGCATCAGTATGTAAGGCTTCTATCACTCGCCTCCTGTGATTTTCCCTCCTGGACCCCATTGCCGTTGCTGGCACTAGAGTCCCCGCTGCCATTAACTGTGGCTTCCTGTTTCGCTTGTTTAGCATCAGTGTCCTCTACTGGGCTCTGCTCCTCTGGTTTCCTCTGTGTAGAAACAAACCAGGACAAAGGGGAGGGGGGAAGAGAAGACTGAACGCTTCTGTGTACAACTGTATTCAATGCAAAGAACCTTCAAAAAAAAAAAAAAAAAGAGACCTTTAAAATCAATCAAGTAAACATTTGGAAGAAGGAAGCACCAAGGAGCAGTCACTAATGTCAAGGTCACTCACACACACCAGCTCTGCAAACATGTAAAGCTTTGCATACATTTCAATGCATGAAGCGACTAACACAAGCACCTACACTCACACACATGCCACAACTACAGTGAGCAACAAATAACACTTCACACTTCACAATACACAAGCTAAAGACTGACAGTCATGAGGAACGATCACCCTGATGATCACAGCAGACAGACAGCCACACAGACCTCGCAACATGATGTATGATGAATGGCCAGTTTCAGTATAGTCTCTTGGGCTCAAACTATGGACTTTATCTACTGTTGCCTATTTTTTACATAAAATATTTTTTTTCAATCTATACCATGCTGAAGTTGTGAAAATTTTCCACCCCTCAAAGTGTTTTGTTCAACAGTCAAAAACTCAGCAAAAGTTTGACTTAAAAAAAACAAAACAAACAAAAAAAAAACCTCTTAGGATCAGTTGCCAACCATTTTTAAAAAAGATAAATAAATGGTGACTAATTCTTTTTATGAAATAGAGTAATTTTAGTGGCACAAATTGGCCACAGTCTGCTCATTAAACAAAAACAAAATGAATAGACCACAAAAATGGGCAGTACTACATTGTTTGGCCTCACCTTTTTCCTGACGAGGTGGGAGATGTCTGTGGCTGCTTTGGAAGACGAAGCACCTTCAGAGGATTTGACTGGAATCTGAAATTAGGAGGTAAGGTTTGTTTGCTTAAAGAGGCTTTTACGACATTTGAATGTATTCATGTTACACATTAAGCGGGGCAGTAAAAGCTGTAAGATGTGTATCGAAGCGTATCCTTACCTGGCTTGCTGTTGCAAATGCTGAGGATGATGAGGGCCCCCCATTTTCACAGAGGAATGCTGAAGAAGTCGAGGCTCCGCCCTGCAGGAGGTTAATCAAGTTACTTAATTAACTGGGAAAGGAGGTTTCCAATTTTTGTCGTTATATAACTATTTTTGCACCCATTTTTTAATTCTAAATTTTGACATTGGGTTAAGGACAGCGCTTTTCACCCTTAAACCTGGTGCATAGTGCTTTATTTCTGTCCAGTGTACTCACTAGTGTCTGCTGGATGGCCTGGGAGGCAGCGCTGGCTGTTTTCTGGCTTTCCTTAGCATCCTCCACCTTTTCCCTGATGTCAGGCAGAAGCTGCTTCAGCTCCTCCATCTCATTCTTCTCTTCTGCCGCCCCCTCTGCCCCTTCTGCTGCTGCTATCACGTCCTGCAACATGGCTTTGAATAGACAAGGACAGGATCAGTGCAGTTACCTTAATTTCCACGGTTTAATGTTTCATTTTTTTAGAGGGTGAAAGGGGACACCCTCCTTGCAATCTTTTTGCTAATCCAAAATGAGACAGCACCCAAAAAAAAAAAAAAAAATCAGCAATGGCAACATTTCTAAAATGAGGAGGAAACTTATTACCCAGACGGGTCTCAATGACTTTTATGGAGCTGTTGTAGTGCTGAATGGCCTGGCTGTACTGATCCATGTAACACAGTGTAGTGGCAACATGATAGTGGGTCTCTGCCAGCAGACGACTGTGTGGAGGCAGGTGCTTCAGCTGCAGGGAAAGACACTCCTGGAAGTCTTCTAGCGCCTGAGGATAGTTACCTGGGGATAAGACGCGTGTAAGTGGTTTATGTAAGGATTTGTCCACACATATACCAATGTTTAAAAAAAATAAATTCGTTCTAATTCAAAAGAATTAAAAAAAAAATAAAAATAATAAAATCTAGAGAAAACTGTTTTACAAAACTTTCTTGTACACATGACAACATAAACATAATTTCAAAGTCTCATGCTGGGCCAAGAGGTGGTGACAGAGTCTACATTAACAACTCACATGTTGAATCAGTTCTCTTTGGGCAGGAGTAACCTACATACACCTGTTAATTTTATAGTTATTGAACATGTATTTCTTCACCTTTATTTTAGCACCTTCTGCTACACGGCCTAGCAGTGCCAACCAACACAAAGGTTTGCTAATGTTGTTTTTGGTGCATGACACAAGCACTAACTGACGTGAGGATGCCATTATTTCTCAAAATTCTCTTTAGATTCACAGACCTGAATTTTGAACAATCTGCTCTACAGCAGGCATTTTAAAAAATCTTAATGCTTAATGACCTTAAAGTCCATTCATGTTGATCAAAGGTCAAAACAGAGGAATGCATTTGTTTTCAGAAATATCCATGTGTAGATAAGACCCAAGACCCTCTTGTCTTTGAACAGAGGGGAAAGCTGGAGCTCCAGGTGAAGGCCATTCATCAAACCTTGAAGTTCAGTCTGCTGCAAGAGACCCACCTGATTCAGCACTGACTTCTCCGAGTTTCAGAAAGGTCTGGGCTGCCATCAGCTGGTCGTCTTTGCTTTCCTTTCTGTGAAAATGAGAAAAAAACAAAAACATGGCATTTTTACCTCATATTTCCAAACAGGGCCCTTCTAACATTAAAGTGCAGATTTCTACAAGGTGACCATTAACATGAAGTGACCTGCATAAGCTCTTACTAATAACTTATTTATCAACTGACATTTTAAGCTGTTACAACTTATCCATCTCCATCTTGCAGTTTGGCACTGACCTTTTGTAGATGACTTTAGCTACTTCCAGCATCTCCCATGCCAACTGCAAATTCCCAACTTCATCCTCTTCCTACAGGAGGGAAGGTATACATCAAATTATTAACAAATGTGTCAGACTTACACAACCGTTCAGCTGGAATCACATGTTGTATGGATGTTTTTTTTCTAGTGTTGCTGTTTTAGTCAATAATAAAAAAAAACATGAACTTGCATTTGCACAACATTTACACAGAGGCATCTTTTGTCTGACAGTTTTCATTCTGGTTGAACCATAATGAGGCATCATAATTTTACAACTTTTTCACATAAAACATGTTTCACAGGGGACTTTCTTACAATCTAAAGGATTTAAGAAAAATTTAAAAAAAAACAAAAAAACAAAACATTTTTCACCATCCGTTCTTGTCTATTTTTGTTGCAGGCAATTCCTAACTTCCAAACAGAGTTCATGTATGGAAACCCACCTTATCTTCTCCATTTTTCTCTCCATCCTCATCGTCATCATCATCATCATCATCATCATCATCATCATCTGTTGCAGAAACAGAGAGACAGTTACACAGGGCTAAGACTCCCTTTCTACAATGTGGCTGAAGGAGAAACTGAAGACAAATGAGCCCAGTTAAAACAGATAAAAGATGTTTTCCCCGAAGTGCGGTGAACTGTTGCCCTGGTGTGTTTCCCCTTTAACTTTCAACACCTGTGAACGTGGCCCATTTTATTGTAAGAAATAAAAAAAAACAAAAACTTGTGGTCAACCCATCTGTGCAAATTGTGCTGTCAAAAGATTTATTGCCTTCTGGTTTCTCATCATCCTGTCCGTCCTCTGGCCTTGCCTCAGTCTTCTTGCCATTCTGCTCTTTTGAATCTACCTCCTTCAACACAGAGTCTTTTCCAGGAGACCCAGCTGAACTTTCCCCAATACTGTTCACAGAAGCAGCTGGGCTCTTGCCAACTCCATTCACGTTCTGGTCTGAAATCTTTTCTTTCCTGCTCACATGGGCATTTGAGGGTTCCTCTGATCCATTCACATTGTGTTTGTCTTGGGACTCTGGCACACCATTTCCTTTGTTCACCTCGGTGTTGCCTTTCCCATCCTCAGACTCCAGTTTGCCTGCCCCAGTCTTTTCCTCCTCTGCCATTGCATCATACACCTGCCTCCGGAGTTCATCTCTAGTTTTTTCTGCACCAGAGTGGCATGTGTTTTCACATTAGGTAGTAAATTTAAAAACCAAGTTTGGTTTTTCTGCAACAGACCTGCTTGAAGCCCACAACCAAATCTTTCAGATGAAATTTCTAATTTGAAGCTGTCTGAGTTCATAACTGGACATCAGAGGGAAACTTAACCGCCTTGCATTGAAGTCAATAGCATTAAGATAACAAGGACACCAACTAATTTAAATAATGTTAACAGATGTATATATTTTAGCTAGTAAACAAGTGCAGTACTCACAATTTAAGCACAATATCTTATGAGAAATGGGGTATAGGAAATGCATTAAGAAAATAAGTATGAAACATCACAAGACAAACTATTTTAGTTACATGCACACCACTGATTTATTTTTCTATTCTAAACTTCAGACAATAGCCATTTGAAAGTACTCCTGATATTGTTTCCTTTATCAGCTTAACTCCTTAATTATTAAAGAAACAAACATTCTTGACACTGACCATCAAGGTTGTTGGCACTCTCAATATTGGAATTGTTCGGCTGCTCCTCTTCCTCAGATTCCGCCGGGACTCCCTCCAGGGCATTACCAAGGACACTGTTCTCCATCCTGACAAAACCCCAAAAAGGAAAATGAGCAGGATATACAAACACACATAGTGCTTACAGGGAAGGCAAAGAAAAGAGGAAAATTCAAAAATTGCCCCCCTCAACCCTATACCCAATTTAACAATTGCCCAATCAGAACTGTCTTTGTTCGATCAATGCAAGAACGGTAATGTTAGCTCACATCGTACAAAGAAAGGAAAACAAAATCTGACAGACACTCACACTTAACTATAGTAAAATGATCCAACATATATCAAATTTATAAGTCTTTTCATTTTTATAGTAACACAACCTATACATACAACAGTAAGAGGTTTAAGGTGAGCTATTAAGTTAACCAACCTGGCAAGCTCCAGTAGAGACTTCCCACAAAGGAAGAAGGCCTCACCACACTCATCTGCAGTGTCCCCATACTTTGCAGCCCTGGCAGATCGACATCACAAGTGCAGCAAAAAAAAAATTATGAGTTCAGTTACATGCAGAGGTGTGGTTAAAACTCATTTGAATAAGTATTTCAGGCTGACTGCAAATTTGAAAAGTATAAAAGTTCGAAGACTAACACTTCACAAATATCCTGACAAATATTGACAGAAAAAAAGTGGTGAATAAATATCGCAATTTTCACTAGCATGACTCACTTTGTACAAAAACAGTTTAGAAGTACATATAGTTTTCTGAGTTGAAACAGCGCTTTTCCCCCACAGTTACTTACAGCATGCCGCAGGCGTCCTGAAAGGCACTGACAGCAGAAACAACATCTCCCATCACTAAATGCTTGTTCCCTGAGCCAATCAGTTTCTTTGCCTCCTCCATGACGTCACCAGAGCTGCACGAGAATAAACAGACATTTATACTCGTTCAATGAAAAATAATGTGGCGCACGGACAGAGCGGGGTCTTCAGTACCGGATACTCACCTGTCTGCAGCAGCCGCCGATGATGAGGAACACGGTTTCTCTTCGGCGCTGCAAGAGTGAGCGGAGTTCAAACTTAGGTCAATACCAGAACCGGCTACCTAACGTGACTCTGAAGTATGGCAGTCAGTCGACACGCCATTTATTGTTAACTGACATAGTTTAAGACGGTAGCTTACGTTACGTCTTATTGTTGTTAGCACGTTATGGTTGTTAGCCAACTAGCCTACCATTAGGACTTGACAGAACTGTTTTGTAGCAGCCTGATACTCAAACCTAACTATCAAATTACTCTAGAAACTAACTGTCATTGACTGTAAATATGCAAAACTCTAAAGTCATGCAGGCAGTTTTAAACAAGGTCGTCAACGCTCGCGTCGATATCTCGCGTTAGCTAAATGCTAGCTAGCCGTGTTTCCCCAGCGTCGTTACACATTGAGATATTGCATGCGAGTCTTACCTCCCACTGCTCGATGCGGTGGACGTTTCTTCTGGCATTGTTTCTGGACGACAGTGAAGACAGTGGAGAGACAAGGTGGATAGTCTGGTGTGGCGTGAATGAAGTACAGATACACCTCTCGTCTTTGTTGGCGCGCTTAAATAGAGAAAAGAAGGCTCTGTACTTCCGCTTAACTTGGAACGCGGGAGATTGGAGTTAAAGGAACCGCAGCAACTATCATGATGCATTCAGGGCCCGAGAGGGAAGTAAACAGTATCATGATGCATTCAGTTGATGCATTCAGTGAAGTAAAAAACGCACTCATGGCAGCGTACAAAATACAACAGTTATGGCACCAAAGACGATCAAGAACGTCTTGCCTGTTATTGATAGTGGTTAACTGTGAACTGATAGGCACATAAACATCAGTTTTAACTAATAGGTAACTAGTAAGTAAATAATAAGTAAACATTGTGTTTGATTTTCGATTTTTGGTTTTAATACATTGTTCAATACACCTGAGATAACTTATCTTTTTATGCATAGATAACGTATTATTATACAGCTTGTTGTATAATGAACAATAAACTTCCTTGTATCCTTTTTGACTACACATAATGTACTTGTTGAATTCATCAGACTAGGGAAGCTCATTGAGTTTCCATCTCTAAACGTGTTTGTAATAGGCTTCGCAATTACAACCCATAAGCTCAATGACTTATTTTTGTAGCAGACTTCCGACTGGCTAGAATATTAAAACAGATAACGTTACTAACAGTATGTTGATGCGATCACACTATCATTGTGATCGCATCAAAGTAGTTACCAAGACGGTAAGTGCATTACCATTGGTGTGAACTAGAATAAAATCAGCACTTTGATTCTCTCATTAAAACTTGCTGATTAAAGCACATAGCAGTATACATTTCGGGCTCAATGCAAAATTGAATAGCAAAACAAATGTTCAAATAACCTTTCACTTTCTTTTTTTAATAATGACCAGACTAATCATTTAGCAAGGAATAATGAACCACGACTTTCGGTGACATTAAAAGGAATAACAAAAATGTGTTTACTCACACTTATTATTATTAACTTATATTCGGATTGAGGTTTCCTGGTCCTGCCATTACAATGCTTCGCTTGTCAAACATACAAATCAAGAAAAAAAAACATGTGCCCCGTGTGAGGCTCGAACTCACGACCTTCAGATTATGAGACTGACGCGCTGCCTACTGCGCCAACGAGGCTATGTGCAAGTGGAGAAGTACACGCATTTTCACCATAATTCAAGATAGATATCCAACTCGTGCATACTATTTTTGGTAATTTGTTGAAAATTTGACTCAATGGCAAGGTGCAGCCATACAAATTATTTAAAAGTTTTCTGTGTGGAAAAGCTTTGGCATGCTCTCTATTTTCAAAAGAGGTTTAATTCCTGCTGGTTGCTGTTACCAGAATCGAGCGTCCCTCCTTTGCGATGAGGAGTTTGTTGGTGCCTGTCTTGCTCTGGGAGCTGCAGGTTAATCTCTGCAGTAACAGCAAATCACGTTTTCGCCTGCTACAAACATCTGAAAAGTTTTGCAGTCAGTGGCAAGTCCTTTATGTCATTTATATGCATAGGCTGTATTTCTGCGTCTCTGGATGTGTTGACATATAGACCAATTCCCTATTTAGTCTCTCAAAGCTGTGATTTTACTTTCGACAAACTCCGAAAAAAATTATTTGAGTAACTCCACTGTATTCACCCACTAGTCTCTATCTGGATTACCAACCTACCCCATAATAATCTTGATAATAGAACTTTTAAACTCCGACCTTGTTAAAAATCTTAATGATAAATTCACTCAGCTGGAGAATGAGTAGTGGACATTTTAATTACTGCTGTCATTAGGTCTAATTTGAGACAGGGTTGTTAAGTGTTGTGTGGCTCATGTTGGTGAAACTTTCCAGCATTGCTGCCTCTGACCGCATACAGCTGAATCACGTGCAAAAAGTCTATATAAATTAAGCGAGAAATCTGAACATTAATTTTTGAGCTGTTAAAAATGAATCTGTCGTGACCTAAAATGACCAGCAGGTGGCATCCACGATACTTTTTAAAAACAGCATTGTCCGTGTTTCCGCAATCAGTCCGGTTTAATGTCCCATACTACAGATTTAGAACTGCTGTTTCAAAGTACACGTGTGAGAAAGTGAACAAAGAAAACAAGAAAATAAAACATCTGACTTTAAGCAACATATGTCAGTGATTCTAGTTAAAACTGCTCTATCCCATTTTGATCATGTGTTTATGCTCTTTTTGTGTTGTCAGATTTTTAACTAAAATAGCTATTTTTAACATCGCAGTAGCAGATGTATAGCAGACACTCGTTCTCCAACATTTTCTTTCTTTGGAACTTTTGTCAGTTCTCATGTCAATATATAAAAATTGAGCTGAAGCGAGAGAGAGAGTCAGAGAGAGAGAGAGGAGGGCGCTGAGCCTGGCGCTGCGGGCTCCATACAGACTTACTGGCTGCAGATGAAGTTTTCAGTCACACTGCACCGTGGGACTTTTGGGAATTTATATTAACCACCCAGACTCTCTATCTCCTGACTGAAATGTTGCGATGTCCCGCGCAGCCTTACGAAACGCGGACTTGCTTTGGCTGATTTTGTGTTGTTTTGTTTTTCTACCGGAGACTGGCTGTAGATCAGCCGATGTGGACAGCTGTCATGAGGTGAAGACAGCCTACATGATGCGCCAAATAGGCCCGGTGGAGCTGGTGCCAGACAGGCCGGGAGCAGGTCAGTCGGTCCCTTTGGAAATATCATAGCAGAAACTTTAAAGGAGACTTTAGATAAGGAACATGAAATACCCAGGGGTGGAATGTAACTAAGTAGGATTACATTTACCGAGGCATTTAATTTAAGTTAGTTTAAGGTAGTCTTAAAGGTAACTTTGCTTGAGTATTTCTATTCGTCAAACCTCGTAGTCTACATTCCAAAGTTAAACATAGTCAATCTTCCCTTATAGCATGTGCAAAAAAAATTATTCAGTCATACAGATCTTAATACATAATATAAATTTGTGTGTGTTTTGTATTTGTAAATTAAAATGCAGTGATATAAACTTAACTTCTGAGCAGCAGGCTGTAAGGATTAGCTCCTCAAAATCAAAAAGTTATTTGCCTATTATTGATGCATCAGTAATAACGATAAACAGCTCATTTATGTCTCATATTAAAATAATGCATATATAAAAATGATATATCTTAGTAATGATAACGATTTTGTGCTCTTTAATGACTTATTTTACTTTAGCTTCTTTTTATTTGTGTGTTATTTTGGCTGAACAACTCATAATTAAGTATTTTTGTATTATTATTTCTCAATAAGTAAAGGATCCATATATACAGCACAAACAAATATCACAAAGATTGATCAAAGGACTTACTGTGATTTTAGCTCTCACAGGATTTTAATTCATTGCTTAAGAAATGCCGTGCTACATTTCAAATATAAGAGCTCATAACTGTGCAGCCAGCACTTCCTAGAGAGAGAAGCTATTTCTGTTGGAAAGTAACCTAAATAGTCTGCAGCACATATAGAGAGCAATTGAGAGCATACTTGGCTATAAGCAGTGGTGTTAAATGCGTTGTTTTCTAATTGTAAATGTGAGAACTGCTCTGGCTCTTGTGGAGCTCTTTGCACAAAAATAACAGTCCTGCACTATGTGAGCAATGTAATTGTTGAATAGGATATCACATTTTTACTGCAACTGCACCCAAGAAGGAACAACAAAAAGGGGATCCATTGAAGTGGTTTTACTGGCAGTTCTTTCAGATTTCCCTGGGTTGAGGGGACAAGTCATGGGTTAAACCGATTTCAGCTTTACAGGCTTTGTTTTCTTGTAATCTGATCATAACATAGAGCGTCTCTATGTCATATTTAAAATTGTTCGTTATAATGCAGACAAATTTCCAGCAAGAATAAGCAAACATGAGTAAATCCATGCCAGACATTAGTTATTAAGCCATACAGCTGAAAGAAAACTCTCTGCTTTATACATATCTGCTTTCCTTAAGAAACCAATAGGTTGCAGGTTGTTTGTGACACTTAGTTTTCATTTGCTTGTATTAGCCAAATTAGACACAAGGCAATGTTTTTGCAACACGATGTTGATGCAAGAACTGATAGTGTGTTGTTAGCTTGTGCTTGTTAACAGCTAGTTAACATTATATGGTATGATAGTGACCTTTGTGTGTTTTGGCAGAGATGTCTGCTAATTATAGATGTTTACCACAGTAGAGCCTTTGCATGCATCTCTGCATAAGTGTCTTTTGATCTGATGTGGTCGTGGATGAGTTCACTTGAGAATCATTTTACACAGGCTGTATTACAATGTTGCAGTGCTCTCCTGGCGGACACGAACATTTCCTACTCTTGATTGGACAAATGCACCACTCCCTTCTCCCTGGCCAGTTCTTTGGTTTTAGTTTTGATTGTTCAAGACTGAAAAAGGGAGCTGCTCTGAAAATTAGTTAAAGATAAGATAAGATAAGATATTCCTTTATTAGTCCCACAATGGGGAAATTTGCATTGTTGCAGCATAATGTAAAAGAGCAGAAATAAGAATAAAGAACTATAAATAATAAGTACAAAATCAGAACAAACTGATTTTGAGAAATTTATTTAATATTTTTTTTTCACAAAAAATCATACTTTAAAAGAAAATCCTCTTTCAACCCGGAACAGGGATGCAGATTTAAGTACCTCTTTCCCATACTGTAAAACCACTTGTTATCATTTCACATACACATATTGTGATAGCAATGGAACCATTCATGCAGTTCATGCAGCTGAAAGACACACACAAAAAAATCCAGCATTTGGACATTCAGTCTAGCTAAATGACTAATTATGAAAAAAAAAACAACAGAGGTTACACAAGTTTCTGTATCATGCTGATTGAGTTAGAGTTGGACGGGATGTTTTCAGAGTGAAATCTTGTTGCAAATAACTGAGCTGACGGCCTGTAGTCTGGCTTTCCAAAAAAAACCCTGCTGTCCCACTTGCAAACGAGGAATGCAACATAGTATTTCCAATAAATAGTAACTATCCCAGTAATGCATTCCACAGTCATCCAGTGTTAATAAGAATAGCTGAAAGTTCAACACGTCTGATGTGTGTGTGTGTGTGCGTGTGTGTCAGGTCAGTCATAGGTGAATGATCCATTCCTCTCATCTCTCTCTCTCCCCCTTGATCTCAGTCAGCTACTTGACAGCTTAGCTTACAGCAGTCTACCAAAGTCAGACTGCTTAACACACACACACACACACACAGACACACACACATACACATGTACTCCTTGGTGTGAGTGTTGAAGTGTCGCCCACTGTGCATGTCATCATGTCAGGTCCCAAGAGGCTCATTGTAGAATTATTTTTGCGAAGTCATAAAGTCTTTTGCACTAAATGCTTCTCATTTATTGGTCCCTCAATGGATTAACCAATAAAACTGATTAACAAGATGAATTCTTATTGCTTGGTTAATTAGCGATCAGGGATTTTCATGAATCTTAAAACAACCTTGAGGAATTAATTGCAAGCTTTGAGTAGTAATACAAATAAATTGGTGAGATTCAATATAAGCATCTTTTTTCTGGAAAAAAAAAATGTGTATATAAATCATAAGAAACTGGATGAGTCAACCTAGATATTTTAATCCAAGGTCAGGATAAAGGTGGAGAGAAAACGGTGAAGATCTAAATGTTTCTTTCCACCCAGACTGAAAATAACAGTATCTTTGGAGAATGTGACAGGGCCCTAAGCTTTATCTCCTGTCTCTGTCTTTCAGATGAGTCCCTCAGAGTGTGTATGCATCCTGGGCCCAGCTGCTGCACCAGCAAGATGGAGGACAGCTACATGGCAGCTGTTCGCAGTGAGACACAGCAGAAGATGCGATCCTATAGCTTTGAACTTAAGTATCTGATTGCTGGACACACCAAGGCCTACCAAGGTAAGAGAGATACAGAGTTAGATAGGAACAAAGGGGCGTAGATTAGAGAATACAATATGTACGTTAAGTCCTTACATGCATTAATATAGAGAAATGCATGCTGGTGACTTAAAAAAAAAAAGTTTTATGATTTGTCAGCAAACCTTAACATTGTCTGTTGTAAGATGAAGGCACACATACAACATATTTCTCAATCAGCTTAATTTTTTTGTATTTAAACAAGCACTTAAACTCTATAATTGGACACGTTGGATACTTAGCTACACAGAATCATCTGGGAAGTCGTCCATGAAAAAGTTTGGAAAAAAACACTTTCAAATAATATTTGTCAAATTTTGGGCATCAAAAGTGTCAGGTCAGTCTGTCTATAATCATCTATTACAAGCTAAGTTCAGTCAATCAGATCAGTTGACCATATAACATAGTAGCAGAGCCAGTCAGTCAATCAAACTGCTGCAGTCAATCAGGAGACGAGTGAACACATTTTTTTCATTGAGAAAAGCCTTCAGTAGTGTGCTTTTCTCTTCTTTTAATGGAAAAATACTCTCTAGTTTGGATATTACCAGTGTTATAACGACATCTGTGCTAACCCTCTTAAGGAGCCAACATTGTTGTTTTCAGACAGTCGTCACACCTAAACCACACCTGTGACTGCCGGTAGTTCCCCGTAGGACACTGATTGATCTAAAAACCACTGGATGTGAGCGCATTGGTTGGACTGTTGGTTGAACAGCATCTTGGGCCCTGGGAATTTGTCTTATGCATTTATTATGATTGATCAGCTCTGGCAATGTTTTTTGGGTGATTCAAGAGCATCAGTCAAAGTGACTTTAATAGCAGTGGTGATTTTGGTGCTTCACCAGTTCTGTCAAGTGCCTCTAGCCCCCTGTCACTCTCACTTTGTGTGTTTGTCATGAAATAGCTAGTTTGTGTCAGAGTGGTGGTGTGGGGCCAGTTTATTTTGTGAGGCGCCGCGGTGGCTAGCCAAACAAACAACTGATGTTCGATTGAGTCTTTGAGAGCACAAACTCTCAGAGGGAGCAGTGGAAAACTTTGTTACAACTCTCAGCTCTCTTTCTCTGTCTGTCTGTCCGTCTCTGTCGCTGCCATAATCAGGTTTTGTTCTTGACCAATGAGAGAGCGAGGGACGGAGAATGTTTACATTCAGTACGTATCCGCAGCAAAGTGTTGTTGCCGTGGGCAACAGCCGGTCTCTAACGGGCTGCTCTGAATAGGAGGAAGAATACTCTGCTTGTCCACTTGTCTCTCAACGCTATTCACCAGTCTGTGTAAGCATGTGTGTGTGTATGTGTGTTTGGTGCATTAGCGCGTGTATGTGTGTGTGCGCATGTCGTTGAGGATTATGAGACGGGTAGAGCTGATGAAACCTAGCAGACAGACATGGCAAACATGTACCTCCCTGTTTTCTTTTTTTTCTCCTTCTGTCTATCCGTCTCCTGCTCTCTCCTCCCGTGCTACATCTGAATGCACTCAGGCTGTTTCAGCTTCTATTTATGCCCAGCGGATGGCTAAACCATCCATGGGTAAAATTAATGCAAAACACCCATACACAAAGAGGGGCTGAACGAGAAGAAGAAAACTGCAGCAAGTAAGAGGATTGAAGTTAGAATCCGCTGCGTTTACTTGAAATTTCTCAGGTTGAAACAATGTGATTTAAGTTCACCCAAAGTACAAAAAACACATTTAGTCATTATTCCCAAGATGCATCTCTCTCTGAAAATACTGCACCCATTTCAGAATAATGGAATTCAGTGAAATTGGTTTGTGCTGCTTAAAACATCCAAAAATGCAAAAAAAAAATCATGTTAAAAGCATTTATTTAGTCAGGATTATGGTTTTGACCCCACAGGGTTTGTATCAGGGTGGAATTTATAAAAACAGATTAATTACACCTGGTACCACTTTGTTTGAAGTCCCATTCCCCACAATTATAGTTGCCAAGTGCATTCTGCTATTCCCTTTTTTTCGTGTGGAGCATTTCAGAAACACTGTGGGGAATTCTTTGGAAACACTGCTGTCGAAAGTTTTGTACACAAGCGTGTCGTTCCACATATCACAACAACTTAGACACGAATCACAAAAAAATACCCGCACAGATAAATAATTCTAGTTCCCAGTGCAAAAATGTGTTTTTATCATGAATAGATTGTTTTGTGTTTCGTGTGCCCCACCCCTTTAATGAATAAAATTAATTCCGCATGACTGATGTGGCTAACAGCTGAGCTGAATCTCAAAGGACCCCCTCTCCAAAGAGCAGTGATTAAAACCCACTAAAGAAACTGAGACAAGCCCAGAGCGGCTGTAGTCAGACTCTATTTACACTCTGTGGATTACTTCAGCGTGTATGTGTGTATGTGTGTGTGCGCACAGTCTACGTGCTTGTGTGTGGTTTCTCCTGGCACTGTAAGACCTCTTGTGCCCTCTTCACCATGGCGCAGCTGTCATCCAATCACAGAGGGTAAAGAGTTAATCACATGACCCCGGAGTAGATTTGCCGTGTCACTCGATGCCGCCTGTATTTGTGTTGCTATTGCCCGGACATGGGTATGCAAACACGTACGAGTGAGACGTTCTCACTCAGGACTTTGAGCAGGTGAGCCCTGCCTCTGCTGCTCTCGCAATGTACAGAACTTAAACAAATCCAGTGTCACTGCTGTGGAAACTTTCCTGGAGTCATAGTGAGTAATAGTGATTTCCTTCCTTGAGGCAATTTGTGAGCGCTTTAATAAATTGCCATTTGTGGAGAATCAGGCTGTAGTAGCAAAAATGCGAGGCTTCAAAGACATGAACACACACACACACACACGCACACACAAACTTGCCCACTTACTGACTCGCTGAATGACTTAGTTAAAGTCACACATAAAGAGATTTCCCTTTCTCTCTTGCTTTCGGTGTGTGTGAGCGTGTGTGTGTCTGAGAGTGTTTGTCAGAATGCCATCAGATTGACATCACCCTTTTTACTTGGCATGTTTCAAACATAGACACACACACACACACACACATACACACACATACACACAGCCACCAACCACAGGCACACAGCCTCTGTTAAGGGTGCTGTCCACTTTATTAGACCGTGTCGGACATAGGAAACACAGTGGATCCTGAGATTAGCCCTCTCATTATCACCTGCCTATAGATAACAGGGTAGTGAAAACGAGCTCGGGGATGAATTAAGTTGTGTGCTATTTTGGCTCGTACGCAGCAGGATAAAGTCAGTCCAAGGTTAGTGAGACAAGGGAAACTAGCATGTGACAAATACTGAAATGACACATCTGTCATGTGGGAATGGCATTTATCTAAGCTATACACGCTTTAGAAATTTAGAAAATTTCAATAAAATTTCTTCAGTAGCTTGAAGTATATCAAGTTAAATTTGTTAATGGTTTCCAGAAAATTACTCCCCCAAATTTTGGTAATCTCCTGATTTTTTATCTGAGCACATCCTGAAGTCCTATCAGTGGTCGAGTCAAGCCAGTTTTATTTATATAATAATAAATCAAAGGTTTAAAACATACACTGTAATTTACCTATCAATTCCTCCATAAACAAGCATTTAGAATCAGTATATGTAGTATGTAGACAGTATATGATAAAATGCCTAGTATAATAAACGCATGTTTGTCTCTGTCTCTTTCTCTTGTTCCAGAGACCTTTGAGTCACTTGTGTCCTTCACATCTAACCTGACTGGCACACTGTTTGACAGCGCCTACTCTGCTCTGGCATCCGATTGTCGCCCCCTTGTGTTTCAGCTGTTCAGCAGCATCAAACGCCACCTTTCTGGAGACTCTAACTCCTCGCTGGACAACAGCGTGCGTCGCTTTTACAATGACCTGTTCCCATTGGTGTACCGCCGCCTGCTCAACCCCGGCATTGGCCACACGTTGTCTCAGTCCTATTCCTCCCCTTCCACCAATCATGATGACTGTCTGCGGTTGACGCGGCAGGATGTCAGCCCGTTCGGACCCCATCCTCGCCTCCTGGTCAGCAGCTTGTCCCGTGCGCTCAGGGCGGGCCGGGCTCTGAGCCGACTGCTGAGACTAGCTGGAGAAGTCGTGAATGCGACGGAGAAGATGACCTTATCCAGAGAGTGTGGACGAGGCTTGGTGAGGATGCAGTACTGCTCCCACTGCAGAGGACTGACACTGATACAGCCATGTACCGGACTGTGTGTCAACATTATGAGAGGATGCCTGGTAAGTGTGCGACCATCTGTGTTTGTATGTGTGTATCTGTTTTGATATATGTTTCTATGTTTCCATTATTACTGTACTCCAACAAAACCCAGCACCGAATCTGTGCTTTAAGTATGGAACCAGTGACAGTAGGGGATTAACTTAACTTAGCCGGAAGTCATGCTCCAACCAGAGTTCAAGCATACACTAATACATGTATCAGTTCCTCTTATTTTAACTGATTGTCATGTTATTTCATGTTTATGTAGTCTATGCACAAAAAAGCCAACTTTTGGTTTTACCAAGAGCTTCATTTGAGTATTTCCCACAGTGTTGAACTATTTCTTTTAACTGACTCCCCCTTAAACCTCCTGCTTCCTTATTTTAAGTCATTTTAAATATAATTTCAGAGATGTTATTCCCCATAAATTACTTGTTTTCTCGGGATTTGCAAAAGTGTATCCAATGTTGTTCTTTAAGTTGAAAGTGTGTTTAGCTGGTACTGTTCAAGCTGACGCATAAGAAGAGTATTTGTTTTCCCTCTGCCTCTGGAGAGGAAAGTAAATAATGTAGTAATGCACACAAACTGAATCATTTGTAGCTTTTCATCATCAATGAATCATTCCTACATTAATTTTACACTGACAAATAACAAGCATTGCCGAGAAAATTGGCAGTGTCATCTGTGTGTTTTAAAGCAGCGCTGTAAAATTTGCTGGGCAGCTTTGACAGCCTCCCCCATAGAGACTTTTGTATCGAACAGAGCTGGAAAATAGTACTGTTCATCCATCGTGAGAGTATCTTATGGGGAAAAACTTGACGCACAACTCCCATAAAATTTATCCTGTTCAGTAAAAGAAAGAGAAGCATAGTCACATCTAACACAAAGAGAGGCACAGAGGCTACAAGGAAAAGCCTCTCTGAGACAGAGGGCTTGTTGGTTTTATGGATATGTGACATCAAAACATGTCCTTTTCTCTTCTTTTTTCCCTATTTTTCACCTTTACATGCCATTTCTCATCCTCATCGTCTGAATTTTTTCCATCCTGTTTCCCTGTCCATTTTCTAGATGGGCGTATCAGAGCTTGGCCCCCCCTGGGGGAGTTTGGTGGTATTGCTCCAACGGTTAGCTGCCACTTTAGCAACCAGCAGCAACCACAACAGCCTGGAGTTAGCTCTGTTAGCAGTCCGGAACCATGTGAATGATGCTATACTGCACGCTCAGCTGCACGGGCCACGCATTACAGCCACAGTAAGCAGAGGGGATGATGGGATGGAGGGGGACATTCTTAATGGTTTGCCTCTCATTGTCTGTTAGATTGCGATAACTTACAGAAATATGTGCTGGATTCTTGATAATGATGTCAGTCTTCCAAAAATCATTTAAATAGTTAAGTGTTTGTGCCATTAAAATGTGCCAATATAAAATCCAATCAATAAAAAGGGATCAGTTGCAGATTGCTAAACCATTTTTACTCATAAGCCCCAATAATAAAGTCATTTGAATTTTGGACACAGAAAGAGGAAGGCTGTGGGTTTTCTTTCAGCCTGGCAGTTGGATCTCCTCACAAAAGCCTTGTACCTCGATGGGCTAAAAACAGCCTCATTCTTCAGAGAATCTGGGGTTCCCCTCAGTCTGTGTCTCTGTGTGTATGTGCATGTGTGTGTGTGTCTGTGAGTGTGAATACAGATCCAGTGCCAGACAAAGACTGTGGTTGGCGGGACAACCGATACCCAGAATGCAGCTTGGTTCTGAGTGATGAGAAAGTTTCTGTGGCTAATCTCTGGACAAACAGATGACACACAAACACATGCATGCACACACTGTTGGAGGAAGAAATAGAGTAGCCATCCAACTTTGAGAGAACATTGTGGACTTAGTAGAGTAGATTCCTGAGAGGTAAACAAACACACAAGAGCATAATTGCACTGCTAATTGTGGCTAATAAGAAAATACCACTTCACTGAATATTTGATTAAGCCTCTTATTCATTGGAAACAAACCCAAAGGCTCACCTCTTACTCTTGGAACAGTGTATTTGTCAGCTTTTAAAGTTAATAGATGACTGGAACATGAATTTTAAGCCGGTAATAATCTCTATAAACAGGAAAGAGGACTGTTCAGAAAACTGATCTTACCAGCTTCTATAAATGAAATGTGGTTTTAGGTCCATAGTGTGAGATTTGAGTAAATTTGCTGGGGGGCTTTGCTTTAAAAAAGAACACAACAAAGAGTTTTACAATTCTGACTGCAGAGTTTGAATTTTAAGACAGATAAGACTGACAAATTATAAGAACTGGTAGCCTACTTTTTGTGTCATTATAGAATTTTTGGGGAATCTGATGTTTATTTTAAGAGGTGTTGTTAAAATGACACAGGAAGTGGGTGAGGAATAAGTCAGCAAATCTAGTTGTCATTCACTAAGTACTGTCCATAACTTCTAACTAGGTGTACTTGTATCTCAGAATGTGTTTTTGCAATTTTTAGGGGTTAGAAAAGATGATTGCGAAACTCGATTGAAATGAATGAATGAATGAATGAATTACTAAATAAAAAATACATTTGTGTTATGGAGAAAAAATAAACACACTATCATAACTTAAAACTGGTGCAAGACTGATTTAGCATATTTATGGTATATTTATTGTCTCAAGAACCAGTGAACTACCAGCTATCAAAGACATACTCCACAGGACAAGACCTAAGGTGTGAGAGTTTTGAGACCTTAGCTAGTCTTAAAACTCTCACACCAAAATCTGCAACTTAAAGTTAAGAATCAAAACTAGATTGCAGATGATAACAGAAGTCCAAATAGATTGTGGAAAGATGGCTGCACCACCCAGTTTCTGATCACAACCAAGCCTAAACATCAGTAATACCAGGATAAGGTCATCTTTTATAAAACAATGTGTAAAAAATACCATCCAGTTTAAAATATTTACAAAATAACACATTTGGGACATGATAGGTGGTGTCAGTGTAGAGGTACTTTTTCTCATCTGATGGACAACAGGGGCACAGATGAGCATGAGACCAGAGGTCGCAAGCTGCCGTTAGATTTTAAATAGTCTACTCCATGTTTATCACTTTCAATCATCTGAAAAACAGCCACATTGGCCTTTCCTAGACATTGGTCTGTATACTGTCTCTTCCTCAGGTAGAGAAGGTGTGTGGACCCCAGGCAGCTGGCCCCTTAAAGCCGAGTGCACATCCCACCATCTCGCATGTTACAACCTCTGTGAGCCCTGCTACAACATTAACCTCAGAAAGGTCACCTGTGACATTGCGTGCCGCAGCAGGTCATCAGAATCTGCCGCAGCAAACTAGGAGGTGAGTTCCATACATCTGATAAAGTGTATGAGTTCCTTAAAGGCTTAAAATACCTGCAGCAATGAGTTTCTCACTGGAAAGAGAAAGCTTTTCAGCTTCTCATGTGCGTTTGTGCATCCCACCAGGTCATTCCTTCTTAAAGGTTCCAGAGGAGACAAGAGTCGCAGCCTGAAAAAACTGTCAAGGTAAATTTGTCTCTTTCATTTTGAATTTAAAAGGGTAACCATGTTTAAGAAAAAAGTACATATCTAATCACCTGTATGGGTCTTTTCATGTGTTTTGCAAAAGTTATTTACTTCACTCTGTCAGTTCATTAGTCTGGGATGTTTCCCTTTTGCAGGTTGTTATCAGACAGCAGAGTTTTATCAGAAGAGATTTCATCGTAATTTGAACCTGAAAAGCCTTATTTGCAACAAATCAAAGCATATGGGACATTGGTCCTGTTTACTAATAACCCAAGCATTGAACAGTGCACAACTCTCTGTCTTTCAGGGAATTCGAGGGCTCGATTCAGCGGTACCAGTGGTTTTTCTCAGAGCTGCCAGAGATGCTTTGTGAGAGTGAGATGGAGGTTGAGCAGCACACATGCTGGAGCGGCCAAGACGTCGTGGAAAGGTGTGTGTTGCTATATTACTTTACAGCAGAGGAACACCAACAAACAAACAAACACCAATTACAGTTCATCTGACACAGAACAATTGGTCCTGGATGACTCAACCCTTTTTCTGGCATTTAATGCTCATATAGTCCCATAACAGATGAATGATGAAAATGCAACCATATGGGAGTGGATGTGAAATTTTTGGCTTTACATTTGATCCAATATGTTTGAAAACAAAGTTAAAGCATCACTATTCAAATGCTGCAGTATGCATGAGAGAGAAAAGTTCATAGAAAGAAAGAGTTTTGATGAAAAATTAGCTTTGGATTTGTGCTCAAAATATCATCAGCTGTTCTGGTCAGGCTCAGACTGAAATTTCTTGTGCTGCCTTGTGCAGCACTCAGCAGGCCATGAAAACCCATTGTTAATGACTCAAGCGCTTGTACAATAGTCTGCATTGTTCTCTGTGCTGCCACATGCCCAGAAGCTACAGTAAATTACAGCAGCATTACTGTACATCACTATTTACCACACTTCACAGGTGTAAATCATGTCTTTTGTCATAAAAGGCTGTCAGGCTTTTCAACAGGGACCCAAAAGGAAAACAGCAACGTTGCACAGAAAGGAAACAAAAGCTGATAATAAAATAAAATAATAAAGTAATAAAAAACTAAGGAAGCAGGTAGGGGAAATCCAAAATCTGAAGAGAGAACTTTAAAAAAAATGAACCAAACAACCCAGTGAAACGAGAAGCACAGACATTACTAGGTTACAAAAGCAAATGAACTGACAACTCAAAGGTGGAAAAGCGCAGGCTTAAATACACTGAAGAGAGAATCCAAATGAGTAACAGGTGAAATTTATCATCAATCAAGAATGGGAAATCAAACAAACACAGGAAGTGGTACAAAGCACGAAACAAGGAAACTTACAAAATAAAACAGGGAATGGCTAGACTGAAATTGCAAAGAAACTTTAATTAGAATTAAAAAAAGGACAAAACTGCATGAGAATAGAATTTGTGTATGTGTGCGTGCGTGTGTGTTGCTCCTAATAGTTTCCAGGGTGGGGGGTGACAGGGTTGTGAAGGTTAGAGAGTTCGTTTCCACAGTCTTTCTCATGGTGATTACATTGGCAGCTTAAACTGGTAACAAGACAAATGGACACGCACACACACGTGCACGCGCACACACACACACATACACACTCTCATGCACACTCAAATGTTAGGGTCTATCTATCTCAGTGGGGAAACAGTTGCTGTGGTGGAGAAGCCTTTCCATAAATGGTCTATCAACCATATGGAACAGGCCATGTAGCCTTGCAAGGACATCTTACACAAACAAACACACGCACACACACTTTGCTTTGTCACTGTCAGTGCTACAGTGAGGGCCTGTAAACCTTGAATTTGATGGCTCTTTTATATCTATGCCTCCATGTAGCAAGACCAAGTTGAGTTTTTTTTTTATTTATTATAGATAGGAGGGAAATATTACACTGAAACATTTTATGATATACTCTAGTGTATAGGCTATTATTTAAATTTTTATTATATGAAAATAAAAATAACCCTTTTGTAATGTCACAGTTGCTCTAGTTAAGATTTTTGAGCATAAACAAGTCACTTAGGTAAAAAAATTAAACTCATCCAATTTTCATTATCTGTGAAGTGTGTTTTAGGGTAAAGTTTTTTTATACTCCGAGGAACAGAGGAGATGTTGGTCTCGGACTGTGTTGGAGTTTGTCCAGTCTGTGCCTCTCTGACCTCTTTAAATCTTCTTCTCTCTTGCATCTATCCATCTATCCATCCTTCCACCCATTCATTCATTAATTCAGTCATCCATTCATCTCTCCACCCTTCTATTCAGACCTCCATTCATCTCCTCAGCCCTCTGACCCACTTCACTTACAAATGTCTGTGTTGGTCAGAGTGTGTGCATGTGACAAAAAAGAGGGAAAGGCAGCAAAACACACAATGTAACCGTTAATTTCAATTTATATAAAAACAAGTGGTAGAAAGGTGTACGGATGAGAAACACAGTCCACCCCTGCTGCTTTCAAGGGAATAATTTACAGCTAAAATGTTTACAATATTCAACAATTAGAAGTAAAAGTCTCAAAGTAAAAATACCAATGAGTTACCTTGGACAACTTAAACGATTTGGCCCATAAGTATCCGCTGCCATCAGCTGCCAGCCCGGACTCGGCCATATAAACTGAGGGGATGGTGGGACCCAGTTGACAAAAGACTGTCCTGCAGTCGCTCCAAGCCAATCCAGTACAGAGCAGAGAGCAGAGTAAGATGAAACATCACCATCTCCACCATTGTGTGAGGTTTTCAATCATATTTCAGACACTATAGCTCTTAAAAACTATTTCTCAAACTCAATATATCTGTTCTACATAATATAAGGCAAGAACTTTAGATCATTCAATGGCATTTAGAGTCAAAGCTCCACTGAACAATATCTTTCCCAGCCTTTCTAACTTAAATCACAGCCCCCACCTGAAGCTAATTTGCAGCAGCCATTTCTTCCTCTATGACTGATTTAAATCCAGAAGGGGAGCAGTGGTAAAAAAGATATTTAGAGTGTGTGAGTGTGTCAGTTGCTGATTAAGATGGCTCAACTGAGACGCTGTGAGAACAAATTCATATTTCACAACTTTAAATTTTCTCAACATTTACAGTTAAACAGTGTTAATGATGGGTTGTTAAAGATTTTGCAATTATTTAGACCGACCAAACTGTATTTTGTATGTAGCCAGTTGAAGCTGTAATAGCTAGTTATATCCAGTAGAGGGAAGTATCTTATCACCATCCTAAATAACAAGACATTAACTCTGCTTCTGCCAATGAAAATCTGCCACACCCGATGTTTTGATGTATTTCATGTTTTTTTTTAATGCAAGCCTTAATGTATTAAAAGCTATTTTACATAAGCCATCAATGTAGAACAGAACTATAGGAGCGCTGCAAAAACTATGGAAAGAATTGTCGGGAGGGGGAATATGAGGACAGAGAAACTGGGACTAAGTGCAGTATTTCAAAACCGTCCAAACCGCAGCGTATCGCTTCCACATCTGGTACATGTGGTGCAGGTATAAGCCTCAGGTGTCAGTATAATGTGTTATTGTGTGTTTTATAGAGTTTTGTAAATGACACTGCAGGAATGTAGCTAGATTTACAATTCAGGCTGAGACTCTTATTATTACCTCAGATCACCGAGGTAATTAAATCAGATCACTTTCTCAGGTAATTTCATTTTCGCTGTTTTATATGAGTGCATGTAACAGTGTGTGTGTGTGTGTGTGTGTGTGTGAGCGTGCGTGCGTGTTTCTTTCCATTCACACCGCTAACCCTTTTAAACATTTTCTACAGAAGAGTGAATCTCTCTCAGTGTTACAACCTACCTAGCAGTAACCGAGAGCAACAGCAGAGCAGCTTTGTCATTATGGTGCTAGTGATTTATGTCTGTCGTTCTCTAGATCTTATTAGGTGTCACTCAGTCACACCTCTTCGTGTTGTCTGCAGCACACTTTCTGCAGTATTATCATCTGGTGTCAAACAGAAAGAGAATCTCGACAGTCTGTAATTTGACCAATAGTTCATTCACAGCACTGACAGTCTCCAATAAATTTAGCAGAACAGCAGGTAGTAGACATGAGAAAATACTTTGGATGTGCACATGCTGTTGATACCTTATTGTTCTTTGGAATATAAAGCAAGGTGTAATTTATTTTTGAAACTGATAAAGAAGATTTATACATTTGCCAAATGGTAATAAATTATTCTCTGTAACGTCACCTTAAACAGAAGAGTTTCTCAACCCCACCCTGTGTCATTGCTTAATTAAATACCAAAAAAGGTGAAAATGATCTGATGTCCCTAAGTTCAATTAGTGGCAGTGATCATTACCTGTATTTATGCACAACTTGAATAAATTTGCTTACTCTGCTTTAATTTACTCATTTTAATTTGTACAATACTGAAAGGTGGTGAAGTGATAGCACAAAAAAGAAACCACCTCTTTGCCCTCAGCCTCTGTATATCGATTGACCGTTAAGCAATAAGTGAGAATGATATATGTTTAGTTTTCAAGACATTTTAGTTGCTCTAGGCAGGGTGCTTTGTAAATTTCTCCTTTTCATTTATAAATTACCTAACAAATAGGTATATACAGCCAGTCAGTGCTATAGTTGTATTTGAGGCCATCTAGGCTATAGATAGAAAGCTGATGGTTGGAAGAACATGGATCTATTGCACCAATCATTACAGAGCATATTCCATTGATGATTGATCTTTCGATTTCATCCCGCATCATCATCATAGTCATGGAATATAGCTCATGTGGTCTATTTGCATTTGCAGTAGAGATTGCAGTGACCCTACCTGTCATTTATTCTGGAATTGCTAATCAATAACAGCTGGAGGCATTCCTCTTGGAGCACTCCATGTCAATCTGCTTTTAGAGTCAATACAAGCCTTTGCTACATTTTATCTTAGCTGCAAATGATTACTCTAACTCACTGGAGATAGAGTGTGAGTATAAGCCTGCCACCGGGCAACAACTTCATTTGTCCTTCTCCACCTCCACTGCTTTGTGCTTGTTACCTTTTTGCAGGAAGACCATTGTTGCATTCCAGGCTAAGCACCGCACAATACTATTGTGATTGGTTTAGGTAAATACAAACAAGCCAGAGGGTTGTCTTCTTCTCTAGCAGAAGGATGTGTCACCGTAGGAATGTTGTCATTAATATTTATGAATTTGTCCTCACTTTATCTGTCTCTTAGAATTGATGAATCTGAATTGTTTAGTGCTATTTATGACATGAATGTAAGTCCTGTGCATTTAAGCCTTGCACTGTTTACATGTCGTGTTAATGATATTCCTTTCACGCTTGATTGTCAAATACAGCTGTATGCAGATGATACATTATTATACTGTGTTGCTGATTCTGTCACTTCAGAGAAATTTAAGTTCCTTTTTAAATAACTTCCAAATACTAATTACGCAATAAACGCATTTATGTAGCATTTTTCATAGTCTTCTAGTATCAACCCGCTCATTAGGAACACATTCACGCAGACTCGCTGATGGGGGAGCCATCAGGAGCAATTTAGGGGTCAGAATCTTGCCGGAGGACACTACCACCAACCTTCTGATAAGCAGACAAGCTGCTCTACGTGCTGAGTCATCTCATGTTAAAAAAAAACCAAATTCTTACTTAATACCAACACATATGCAGTTTATTGGAGTAACGTTTCCATTGCAGCTCGTTTTAAGAGTGAGAAGGTCACAGGTTATGAATACTTATCTGTCACAGTAGAAAATATACTTTAAATCAGTATTGAAAATCTCAAAACCTTTATCGTCAGTTTACTTGCTTACGTGGTAACAATGCACTAATTTTTTCAAAGTCTCTGATGGTGTTGCGGGTAAACAGCTACTAAGGCCAAACAAACAGAAAAGATCGATGACTACTGATGATGGTGATGGGAAGTTTAGGTGCCCCCAAAGAGAGAGACATGAATTTTTACTTCAATGCTCATTTAATAAATTACCCTGTTGCTTGGTTTTCATTGTTTGTGCACTGCTCTTATGATACAATCTTCATATTATCTACTTGATCAGAAAGTTAAAGACACCCCTTTGTGACTTCAAAGTTATACACAAGGCCTCATGCCTGCCTGTAATGCTTTTATTTATCGTTTTTATTATTTTCTATAAGCTTCCTTTTTTGTGTGTCTGTTAATTTGTATAAGTTAGAGTATTTCTTTGTGTAACTGTGAGCAGGGTGTTGTGGTAAAAGAGCAAATATGCTCAGCCAGCCTTACAAAAGGTCAAATCAATTGCCTGCCATTCATAGTTTCAGTGTTACTAATTAAGACAGACGTTGCTAGCTTAAGTGAAAACAAAACATGAATATGCCAAAATAATTGAGAGGTGCTGACGCTCTTGCATATGTGGCAAATTCATTTGAAGTGGTGTTATGACACTGATCCCCCAAATCTTTGCTGGAGTCAGAGGAATCTTGGGATTTCCCACTGGTGCAGAGTCTGTGGTTTTTAATTGAGCATTTATTCATCCTCCCACCTCAGCCTTCTCCTTTCCTGTCCTCTTTTTCTCCCTTTTCCTCTCATATCCTGCCCTCTTTTGCCTTGGATTTTTCAAAACTGTTTGCGGGTAGTTACTGAACCTTTCATCACATATGTTAATGGATACACATGTGGCCTGATATCCTGTTGTTACATAGGATCCTTAATCTGTCTTGCACATGTCAGTACATGTAGCATTATATCCTGTATTTTATGAACTGTACTGTCTCATCCCAGACATACTGGTTTAAATTCTTTCGGAGATTAGATGGGATGCACCTTTTGATCTTTGCTGCTCACTGGTGCATCTTTGTAATCAGTGTAAGCAGTTTCCATGGCGATAGTGTTTGAAATGTTTCTTTGTTTATGTAGGGAGGGATCCATGAGATGTGGTCTGTCTCATGAAGTAAGATTAGTGGGTTAGCCTGGTTAACTTTAGACTTAACAAGGAGTTTCAGGATTTTTCAGGTTTGTTAACTCTGTGTTGAGCAGCATTGCTAGCTTCCTTTGGATAATGTTAACATCAAAGGATTTCAGAAAAAATATGTAAAGGTCTTACCCACTAACAACCTCCACAAAAATGTAACTAAAGTCTCATGTTTAGTTAAGACAAAAGGTGGGTCTTTCCACTATGTGTCATATCACAAAGTAAATGTAAGAATGTAAGCACAGCTACTTTGCAATTCATAATTACAGCACAGTATGACCTGATCGCACACAGAGCATCTATCTAGCATTGCATATTTTATGCTGGAATATGAATCAAAACCTATGCGGCAGAAATACTACTTACAGCGGCACAGCCATGTGCCAACCATAAATCCAGCCATAAAACCAGCTCTTACTAATTTATGTACACAGTGCTGTAGTCGCACAGACCCTCATCAATCGCTGTTTTACTGTAGTCATTATGTTTAATCTTTTACAATGCAGTTTCTCTTCAGTAATCCTCTACATTGGCAGCAGAAACACCTTGACTGTAATAATGCATCTCATCACTGAACATAAGGGCAAAGCTAATGGTAATTATTTTTTTCCCATACCCACTCGAGGCTACAGAATATTTTGAAAGAGTCAGCAGTATAATGTTTAATTTATTTTATTTAGTTCTGTTTTATAGATTATATTTGTCACAGTTGTGCAAAATCGTTCATTTCCCCACTGCAACATATTATTTTTGCCTCTCTAATGACCTGATATTCCCACTAGGATCTGTAGTCCCATCGTCTCTTAAATTAAACATGGAGCTCTTGATCTGTTGCTGTTATATGCGATTGGCTGCATCTTTAATGTGAACTTGCCCAAAGCGGAGTTGGAAAACGTATCTCACAGAGACAGCTCATAAGCAGTTCTGTGAGACTAGTTATCATTGGACTGCCAATGTTGGGCTTAATGAAGCCAAGGCACAAAAAAGAACAAGACTGAGCTGAACTTGCCTTGTGAATCAGCCCTAAGGACATTTACATGACTTAAATGAGACCTTTACCAGAATATGACATTTATCAGGAGCCATGTATGCATGAAAACACAGTCTGTGTGAGAATTAAACAAAGATTTGGGAAACTTAGTTAAAGACTACATGGATCAACTGAAGTTTCTGGTTTGATTGCAAATCAGCAGGGATAACAGGGTGGCTCCAGAGGCCAGGGGTCCCCAACACTGCACCATCTCCTGGCATCAGACAAGTCATATTTTGTCGATTCGGTTGAGATCCATCGTGCTTCTGCTCTCTGGTTTCCACAGCCCTCTTCTCTTGTTGCCACAGCCAAAGTCTGTGTGTGTGTTTTTTCTAAGGGTGTGGACTCAGCAGTTACTGAGCTGGTGGCTGATTGTATTAGCTAGCAAAGCTGGTTTGGAACTTGGAAACTTGGAAAAATATGACTCATGGACTGTTGTTTCTTCTCTTTTGCTTTTCTCTGACTTCATCTTTCTTTTGGTCCAACCACTGAACCCACACACAGGCAAAATTATGCGATACTTCAGTATGCTTGATTATCAAGGAGCAAACGCAGTCATGACGTCCTTTTGCCACAATCAGGCAACTCTCCACAATCTGTTATAGAACACGGTTCGTTTTAAGTCCATATAAGAACAAATTTGCAGAAAAGGTATTTACTCTGTGTCGATAGACTGGAGGAAACCATCCAGAAAAAGCGGAGTGAAAAAGTCAAAAAAACAGCAGACAGACACACCCCATTTCACAGATGGTAACAGGCCAAATGACATTTTGTCCAAAAAGCCCATAGAATAAATATTCCACATGCCTGTTAAAACCATCTGTAAGGAGATAAAAAAAACACCCTTTATGGAAGACAAATAATTGCCTTTGAACTGGTTATTTAGTTACAATGGATGAAATGGTTATAAAATCAAGAAGTGTATTATTTAAATGCCTCATCCTATAAAAAAATTCATTAAGTTATGGTTTTATTACTTTCAGCTTAAACTGAAAGTTGTCATAATGCATTAATACACAGCAGTGCATTATGTTTCATTCTATTGTGTGTGGGAGTTTTGACAATTACCGTAAAGCAAGAACACACATGATGTTGTGTAAATATTTTCATTTCTGTCCGTTTTTTGGTTTGTCATAGTAGGTGTCCATAATGCATTTTAAAAGCTGGTTGCCACAAGCCATAAAACAGAAACATCATTTTAATTTTTTCCTGTTGTACACTTTTGTACACAGACTCACTTGACCACCCTGCATTTGTGTATTTAGTGAAATTAATTCGCCAAAAAGGAGACAGAACACGGTAAACAAAGTCACTCAGGAACTTGACTGATCTTTTTTTTAAGCAATTTTCTCTCTATTTTCATAGCAATTAATATCATTTATCATGAATTCTTCAGGCCGTTACAATTTTGTAGTGACAATATGAAATGCAATACAAATGGAGTAAACATATAAAGCCTCACCAAAAGTAAAATAAATTACCATCTTACATTGTATTTGACTGGTTTTTAGTTAGTTAGAGTATATTTCACAGCTTAAACAACATGACTAAAGGTGAGATCAGTCTGCCAGAAGATGAGTTTAAGTAACCAGTTGAGTGTTCGAGTTGAGTCTTTTGTTTCTTCTCCTTTTTGTTTGTTTGATTGTTTGTTTTGTTTGTTTGTTTGTTTTGTTTTGTTTTGCTAGGAATAAATAGATCCAACAATGTGTACGTGTGTCCTTTCACATGAATCACCACACCCTGACTGAACACACTGGCATAGTGATTGTGGGAAAACTGGGACAGGAAAGCAACACACACACACACACACACACACACTTAGAACTGGGACAGAAAGTACTGCATGTTTCTCTCCTCTCTTTTTCTATAGTTATGCAGGTCGCGTGGTTGGCAGCACGTCAAAAGCCCAGAGGGAGAACCCGGAGATGACTGTCCGTAATACGGATCCTGTCCTTAGGGGGGCGAAACTGAGGCTGGAGCAGCTAACACAGGTACACACACACACAGGCTCAGTTCAAATAAGAGACTGTGAATGAGAAAAATGTGGTTCACACCATTCTGACAATTTTATATTCTCAACATGGAATGATTTGACACAAGTGTGGCCTGTCCAAAGTTAATGTTCACAAAAGTAATAATTATTTATTTGCCCGGCTTACAGCAATGCCTACAGATAGCAATATTAATTAGACAGTACATATTTAATCAACGCATTCATCTATAGCACATCATCTTATTGTCTTTATTGCTTGATTGTATGACATGAGTCAATATGTGATGTCCCAAGATGATTTCTGGATCATTTGTGACCTCCTGACCTATCATCTAGTGCCACCTTTTGTTATAATTTTACCTTGATTATCTCAGGGGTATATATGTATTATGCTGGGTATTAATGGTTTGAGGAGTACTTTGCTTTATTTTGGTGACCCCCTGACCTTTCTTTCTGCATTTTTATTAAAATATCATTATTCAGTTGTTTTCTCCGAAGACAATTTTTTAATGTAGACAAATGAGCGTTCTTTTTTGCAGCATTATCATAGCACCAAAATGCCATCATTGCATCAGCACATACTCTGTAACATATCTCAGTATCTTGTAGGCATTCCAGCATGTACATGTCTGACATTGACGTTGACATAGTGTTTTCTAGTTTACATAATGCACTTTCTGAGGCCCACACAGCAGAGACAGTGTTTGTTAAAAGGAAAAATCTCCCGTAAAAGCTAAGAACAGCTGTAAATTCTTGTGTTTTTATCAGTCAGAAGTGTGTTACTTGGGACTATTCTGTTGCATCAGACATAACAAAAAATGTTGACGATTTATTCACAACTCCCATTTACAGTTGCCAGGGCAGCTTAAGGATTTTTTTCCTTGATTATATGGTTGCTTTTTATTGTGAAATAGTTTAGGCTGTGACATTTTTTGCAAAGGGCTAGGTGTACTCATTTATCTCTGTATACAGTATTATGGGGTCAGTAAATCCCAGAGGTACACACAATCAGGGAGCTGGGAAAGGAGCTAAAGAAATTTATTGAAAAGAAAAAAAGCTAAAAGAAAACTGCAGGAATGGGTTAGCTGAGGGCCAGGGATTCAGGCATGACCAGGGCAGAAAGGCACCAAGGGGTGCAGGTTCCAAGGTATCTCCAGGGGAACTGGGTTAGTGCGGTTGACATGCATAGCAGGGGTGGACATGCATCAATGAACTAGGGCCATGGCAGGAGTAAGTTAGTCACAGAAATTAGTAACAGAGAAATAAATCGAGAGCAAAGACCTGATAACCAGGCTGAAACATGAAGAAACCAACTGGTGAAAGAGAATCTGGCAGGGTGCAGATTGCAGAGCTTCCTGTTTGTAGAAATCTTGATTACAATGATGAGGCACAGCTGGTAGCTCCGCCCTAATTCAAATCACCTGCAGACAATCACACACACTCACACAGAGAGAGAGGGAGGGGCAGGGAGAGCTGCAGAGGGAAACAGCAGGTTACTGAGGTACTGGAGATGATCCAGGGGCAGATGTAACATACACACTGACAGCATACAGCATACATACAGTATGCAGCAGCCCCAGTTGTAAACCTGTTAAAACTGAAGTGTTGGGAGATGTAGATGAGGTCAGACTTAGCAAGAGCTCCGAAGATCATTCGTATCTTCTGTAGTCACCGAGCTTGTGACACCATGGTGTGTAAAGATGATTAGTGTTCAGCAGGAATGTTGCTACCCGTCTTAGATAAAAGAAATAATTCAAATTAATAATAGTAATTTAGTTATCTTTTGCTGTAATGATTGTCATAAAATATAAAATTCAACTTCCTGGCTTTTCTTCAAAGTTTGACATAGATGTAATACACAGTTGCTAAAGCCAGCTGCTGTGTGTGTGTGTGTGTGTGTGTGTGTCTCCTCATTTTCATCTAGCTCCAAATCATGTGTTATCACCTCACACATGAAGCACTGCCTAATCTAATAAACTTAAATGTCAGCACTCTGAGGAAATGTTGATCAAACATGCAATAATAAATTAATCAATTCAATAATTAGATTGGATTTATGCAGCACTTTATGCAGCTTCAACAGTATGGTGATATGACGACATGTATGGGTGTTAAATAAAACGATACGTAAATGATCACATAAAATGAAACATCAAGTCCATAATGACAGATAAGTTCTTTGGGCCTGAAACGACGTGGCTGTGTGTTTGGGACACTGTAGAGAAAGTCAGACAAACAGGAAGCCAGAAAAGTAAACTAGGAGAAAGACTAAACAAACAATAAAGAAGACAACCAAATCCAGCTTTCCAAGGTTACATTTTAGCTGCAGATTTTTTGGGAACTGCAGACACATCACCCCCATCTATAAATGTGTATGAAAACATCTCTTTAGCAACAAACTTTGCAGAGGTACCAGTCAGAAGAGGAGAACCAGGTTGAAAGTATGACTGTTTCATATACCGTTTCATATAGAACTCCGGCAAGTTCAGACCAGGCTGATTTTTTGCCGCTGACTCAGTGTCAGCGTTTCCACCATGTGGACGTCACTGCATGTCCCAGACAAGAAGAGTCTTTGTTTCAACCGTCCCACCAATTGCTGCTGTCGCGGTTCTACATGTAATTAGGTCTGACATTTTAAGGGATATGAATGAAGGAGAAGGCTAATTAATTGCCTCAGACAGCTTTGCACTGTATTTTTTTTTTTTTTACAAATATTCTTTAAGAGAATTTAATAATGTATTTGTTAGGGATTGATGGAAAGTCAATCACTGTGTGCAATAAATGTAAGGCAACAACAAGATGGTGAACTATAAATCCAAAGCTACACTGGCAGGACTGATCATTAAAATCAGTCAATCTGTATGAAATCATGAAGTCAAAAACATAAAATTCAGTTTGTCATGAAAACCTCATAAATTCCGTCAACGTTAGTATTGGTGGTGGTAACAGAATATTCATGAAAAATCACGGGATGAGACATGCTCAGATTTACTCTCCTTTTTTTGCTGTTATAGCTTTTTTTTGTCCTCTTCTTATTTTGTTGGCAAGTCCATTAATCATGTTGCATTTACATGGAGAAAATCCCAAGTCAGCAACCCCTCTTCCTTATACATAAACACACGTACACACTCACACACCATGTAATCAGTTATGTTGAGATCTACTTTCTCAGCCTATTAATTCTATGTAAACTGTAAACGTCCTGTTAGTCAGTCATTATAAAAAAAACAAAACAAAACAATGTTTATGCATCCTCTAACATAAACGCCTGCACACCGACACACACAAGCACTTTAAAGGATAGAAGTGAAATAACATCTCTGGATTTGCTATATGTGCCCCATATATGGAGGGAGGTAAATGCTAACAGGCCACAATGTAAACCATATGTAAAAGTCAGATATAACGCAGCTCATCTGCATTGCAAAACACTTTTCCCTTTCATATAAAATAGTGTGCGGTAGTCTTTCCATCTTTTTTGATAATACGAGGGAATGCAAGCCTGTGCTCCCAAACAAACCCTGTGTGTAAGAACACACTGTGAGCTGTTATTGTGCTTTGAACAAGTTTAGAGTCACCTTTAAAAAAAAATCCAGGGTCTGGGCTGTGCTTCTTTCATGCTAGCTGCCTGAGTGCTTTCTCAGTGGGGGGAGCCATTTATCTGAAGCACACACATTAATGCGCGCCATGTATTAATAATTATTCATGCCTGTCATGCGTACCATTTACACACTCTCACAGCTAGGATGAGAGGAGATGCAAAAATGAAACAGGACAAAGAAGCCTCCTTTGAATTTTAATTATTTCATCAGTTGTGTTTTGGAGGTCTGTCTTCCTTCAGTCTTTCCCTCAGTCCCTTCTTATCTTTCAATGTCCAAATTTTGTATTACATGTTAATTAGACCTTTGCAGCAGTGGGTTGTGTTTCAGACAGGCTCTGCCCTCTAATTGGATTCTATTAGTGTAGCCACTCACTTATACTTGCAATTAAAATTTGTATGTACATGCTCCGCCAATTAGGATGAGCCTTATCAGACCCGTGAGGGCTGCCCCTGTATATGAAAAGGGCAGCGGTCTCACTGCTCTGTCCACATTTTAAGTGTCAGCAGATGGAAACACTGAGAAAAGGATAGCTTAATAAATTTACTCGATCAAATTCTGCTCTTCCCACTGTGCCTCAGTCCCACCCAGTATCCCCAAGGAATGTCAGTTATATCGGATGAAAGATGTTTTATGCAATTAACATTTACATCCAGTGACAACAGGCAGCGCCAGTACAGACAGTTGTAGACCTTGAGTTATTCTTTGCTTTGTTGAAGGATGAGATGACAAAGGGATGAGATGAGAAGGTAAATACAGCTCTCATGTTTGTCGATTAAAGGTGCGCAGCTAATAGGCTTATATCAAAAAGGCAGAGTGAAACAGATCGCTAAATAGCTTTTTATATTTCATTTGATGACTTCATACGTGTATTAACAGAGGAGTAATGCCATTAATTGGTTACAGTACAGTGTTGGTTGATATGTTCTGGTTAAGTGATAGAGGTACTGCTCACATTTCATCATCTCTATCTACTTTTTAGAAAATATTTTAACCAAACACTGGTACCATACCAATTAAAGCACTGATTGTTGGATAGCTGGAATGAGAAGAAATATCACAATTGATATTAAATTCTTTATTCATTTTAAATTAATGTAATCTTGTCAAACTTGTGCTTTTGTCAATGCAAACAAAGAAATGAGGAAAGAAACACTCTTAGTTGCAAACTCATTTACTGTAAGTTTTTATTTTCTCGCCATTAACCAGACAGGACAGACCAATCTGGAGATGCTGCACTTGAATAATTTTACTTATTGGTTCCACTGGAGAGTTTCAGTGCCACACGACCCAATTTCTGTTTGTGTTCGAGCCTTTCCACATGACTAAGAAAACACAGTCCTGGTGGAAACATTGCTGTAATATATTTTTGTCCTCCCTCAGTCCTCATTTACAGTCCAATGACATGATGGTGAATCACCACACACAGCCTGGTTGGTCTCCATGTCCCCTCGGACATGCTGTCATATAATAACCTTGGTTCCCCTTGATTCCACGGCTGCACCACACCTACTGTAAGGTGGAGGCCAGATGTCCCTCCTTATGCATCCAAACTGCATCTATCCAGCAGGAAAACTCATCCTAATACATTAGTAGGCGGTTTCAACAAATGGTGTTTAAAATTGCCAAAACTAGCAATCTGCAACATGCTTAGCACTTTTTGTTTACTTACTTTTAATATTAAGCAACAATGCAGGTTTACTATGTGCTCATAATTAAAGGAGATTATATCTCTGTTTCTTAAGCACTATACAGTTTGTCAATTTCTTGTCTTTTAACAAACTCCCTATACATTTTGAAGTTTGAGGTTAGAGACATATATTGCTGTATTAAAATATGGGTCTTTTGCTGCAATATATTCAGTCAGTATTTGTGTATCACATTATGTACAACTATACAGTTTAATCACAGCTTAAATCATATGTTCTTGTGTTAAAGGGATTAAATTTTCAAGGCGTTGCTGAGCCACATTTAAACACTGGAGTTTGGCTGTCTAACAAGCAACTTAGGCCTGGATGCATTGTGATAGCTTCCATTTCCAACAATTTTTGCAATTATAAAATCCAAGACTAATGACTCTTAGTTTTGCCCTTTTTAATTTGTGGGGAAGATTTGATTAGTTTAAGATAAAAGAAATCATTATGGTAGATACTGAAGTCTTGCTCCCATCAGCTGTGCTGTATATATTACAATGTTATCTTTGGGGAAAATGGAAAAGGATAAAGTGGCACAGTATATCTTTTTTTTTTTTATAAAACTTGTGGCCGTTTACCTTATCTAGCTGAAACTCACGTATTACCTATCTTGACTCTGTGCAATACACATTCATCATACTGTGAACCAATTATACGTTCCTGTTGCTGTGTCCATGTGAAAAACAGCAAGTCCAGCTCTGGTGTTTTATAGTTTCTGAAACAACAGAAAAACCTAAAGTCAGTGTTATGTGATTTTACTTAATTCTACCACCATAAATTAAAACAACATCAAAAACCAATGATTAACATAAAAAGTTAAGTTAATTTTTTCCTCAATGGTTCATCTGTGGAAGACATGAAGCATCACAGTAATGTAACATGCCATGGCATCCATGTTGTGCCTTAATCTTAGAGGTATAGAACAGATTCACGCAGAGATCACATGACCTCAATTCCCCCTCAGTGTGCTCTCTGACCTGTGTGTGTCTGTGTATCTCGCTTGTTCTTTAGTTCTTCTGTGTTCCTGTGTTCGTGCAAAGATGTTTTTATGTCCATGTGGTGCCTTTAAGGGGAAGTACATTATAAAAAAAAAACATGTTTTTTAATCTGTTGCATTTTCTGTCGTAGCTGTTCTTGTATCACAATCATATAGCCTAGAATCAGGCTATATTACTAACCTTTGATGATGTTCCTATTAGCTGTTTGTTATGTTTGTGGTCTGTGAGTTGAAGCTTATTCTCTCTTCTTGAATTTTAAACTTTTAAGTTTTAGGAACAAATATTGTGAACCTTAAAAAAGCTGCAAACCTGACTTAGAAATTCATTAAAATGAATAACGGTTAATAATTCGGTATTTTTTCTTGCAACCATTTAATTTTCAGCACCACAATGAAAGATCAGACCCCCCACCCACTGCTAACAAACTTTTTTTAAGATTAAACTTTTTCTAAAGGACAAAAGTGAATTATACTATTAAAGATCATAGATCAGCAAAACTTTTTTTTCTGTTTATTTCAGGACTTTTGAATATGAGTCTGACTAAAAACTCAAAAATTAAGTAAAAAAAAAAGTTGCCCTGAATTAAGAGTTCTCTCTATCTTTGTCTTTTTCACGCATTAGTTTTGCATGAATTGAGTAGTAAACCAGCTGCAATTTTGACGAGATGATTTCCCTTAATATAAGCATAAGTTATAAGATGTAAAAAGTCAGATGAACATGGAGTGACTACAGTTTGTGCTAAAGGGTGCTTGTCTATGCTGAATTTCATAGCAGTTCATCTGGTAGTTGTCAAGTTTTCAGTCAGAACCACATGAAGTCAAGAAAAAGTCAGTGAATCACAAAAGTCTGTGAGATTCATCTCCTGTGATCCATGTATGTCTGCAAACTTTCTGACAAACTTTTGTCAAAAAGTTGTGTGGCAGACAAACTGAACAAAATAGCCTTATAAGAGCATGTGTGTTTTGGAAGTGTGTGTGTGTGTAATATGTTTGGAAACTCCTGTGCGTGTGTGTTTTATTTAGGAGCTGTCAGTGGAGCTCGGCTGGGCGAGCAAAACCAGAGGAAAGGTTGAGGAAGAGGAGGGAGGAAGTGCACAGACAGAGAGAGGCAGCGGAGACGACTGTGATGATGAAGACGGCTGTGAATCATCTGGCGAGGAGAACGGTGAGTCATACACACACGCCCACACACTTACACACACACACACATGCAGACTTGCATGTATGCAAAAGTAGAGGAACAAACATTAATAAACATACACTCCCACATGTATATACACACAACTCAGCGCAAACTTGCAAGCTCCTCTTGTGGTTGTGCAAAATATAGGGGTTCTGATTTGTACATACACATCAGCATATACTCTACATATATATATGTGTGTGTGTATATATATACACACCCATCATAAATAAAAGACAACACACACAGTTCGCTGGCATAGTGGAGGTTTTAAAATGCTGCAGCCTCCACATATCTTGTGCCAGCGGGGAAATGCCCAGAGGGAGGGATAGTACTGAGAGATGGATTCAACTGTCCTCACTCTCTCCCTCTTTCTACCTCTCTCTCCCTCTCTCTCTCTCTCTCTCTCTCTCTCTATGGCTTCATCTCTCCGTCTTTTTCCATCTCTCTTTCTGCTGGTCTCAGCAGTTTACGGTTTCCTCCTTGGCTGGGATAAAGGATGCACCAACAACGAGGTCACCCAAAAAACCAGAAATGAAAAAATAAACTGTAATTATTCATCCTGCTTATACATAATACATGGGAGTCGCAGGGAGATCTGGAGACCCCAAGGAGCCTTGAGGCAATCCTACAGATTGAATGTAGTTAAAATTAGTTATCTTTCAAATAATTGGGCAATTGCAACGGGTGGCCAATTGGGTTAAGATTTAAAAGAATTTTTTTGTAGAGGTTTGTTAAAGGTGAGAGATCTTTTCATTGTAACCTAAAAGCATCAAATCACTTAAGTTAAGGACTGAGGTATTTTTGTCTGCATGCACAAATTTAAATTCTTAATAGAAAAAAATCCAGTATAAAGCTTAAACACAAAAATTGACTAGCTTTAACATGACTTTGGTAGAAATTATTATGTCGCTACATTATGATTTGTAAATAGAAACGAGACCAGGGTAAAGCCAGATTTTTAGAAGTACAGGAATCATATGCTCACATATGCTCGATAAGCTATAAATTTGCAATTCATAATTTATGAAAAAAAAAAGTTTAATCAAACTAAGTTTAACATATTAGACTATTAAAACCAGTTATAAAAGTTGTGTTATTTGTTAAAATGAATTTCATTTATAAAACCTATCATTCTGAAAACAGACAAAGTTTTAAGCAGCAAGTCAGATAATTGCATCATGCTGAGAAGTTAAATGTAAATGGATGTAAAATTAATTGAATAAATAAATAGTGAAAACATGTATATTTCAAGGGTATTAGGTTTTTTTTTAAAAAAACTGTGAATTTCAGGTCAAATCCTTGAAAAAATACTGAGGGCTTGTGTTTGGTGTCATCAACGGTAGCCTCATTCCCTCTACACAACATTATATTTGTCTCTGTCCTTTTCAAATTAGTGTGAACAGGCAAAAGCACATAACAGATATTTGTAGTGCAGTTTGATCAGCACCATTCTACTGTGACAGAGTGCTCATTTATGAACCCATTGCTTATGATTTAAAGCTTATTCAGAAAATAGGTTTAAACTACCTTCAACAGACTCAGCAGATGATTTACACCAAACTGTAACAGCCGTCCTTCAAACCAGTCTGGGGAGCAAACAGGTTGAATATTTTTTCAAATATCGTCATCCCCAGTCAAACGCCTGAGGGACAAACAGTCAAAATGGCAGCTTACATAGCGCCTCTTTACGCTGTTGAAAGCTTTACTGACCGCATCTATCTTTAGCTGGAAAAACACATATGTTGATTAACCGGACATCATAGGAGGAGGTGGAGACCCCGGCCACCTTCATGGTGACGGAACTTTCCATTACATAAGAGGTTGGTGACTGGAGTTTTTATGGTCTTTGTGGCCAGGCCAGTTATTTTCAAGTCAAATCAGTAACATCAAAACAGTGTCCGTTGGTTGCCTTTTTACAGTTTCTAATGTTTAGAATGGAATAAAATATAGAAAAATTAATAGAATGTTTAATTTTTTGATGCGTTTTTGCGTCACGGGATTAATTGATATTATCAGTTTACTTAACAAGTGCTAATTCTTTTGCATCATAACCTTGTTACCCCTGATCTATGAGTTCATATGTGATGTCAGCAGTGGTGGGATCTCTGTCCGGAGGGCAGGATGTAATTGGGTCAAAGGTCATTCTCACATTCACTACCCCCTGCGTTGTCCTCGCTATTGCTGCAGTCATGTGTGTGTCCCACTACAGTGATGTAACAGCATTATTGTTCATCTGCTATTATACTGAACTGTAGGTCTGTGGTTTCCAACCCCTGGTCAGTGGACCGGTACCAGGCCAAGAAGGACCATAATGATGATGTGAAAAACAGTTAAATCACAATTTTAAAACTTCATAAGTTAGTTTGTGTTTTTGTGTAGCAGGGAACTGATTTGGCACCAAGCTGACAGAGAAAACTAATCTCATATAAATATCTAAGTTTAATTTCTGTGACAAAAATAAGACCACTGAGGTAAATGAGGAATTTTGTGTTGTGTGTGTTTTATTGGAACAAAATTAAAAAATTAAATATCTCATGTTGTAAACCTCTGGTAACCCTTTACTTAATGCAGAGAATTACTAGCCACAGTATAGTACTTCAGTGCAAATGGAATGGAGAAAAAATTGTCACAATTATGTTTAAAAACATACAAACACTGTTGCTGTACTGGTTGGAAATGGAGGAAATGGAGGATTATGTTCATGTCAAGATAAATTATTTATGCCACCTTAAATGTTTGCATTAACAACTTTAAAAGCATATTTGTTGGCACATGTCATACCCTTTGAGCTAACAATAATGTGTCAGATCTGTGGAAACACGTCTCCCACTGGGCCTGAAACTGGTACACTGACAAAATAATACAGAAATAAATGCTGGCTGTGATTTACGGAGCTGGTTGCAGCTTGTGGAGATAATGAATTCCTGGAGTAAGAATCACAATAAGTGACAAAAGGGGATTTTCTGCAGGTCGCCCTGCTTGATGGCATCTCTATGCATATAAACAAGCCTAACACATGCTGAAGCTGAAAAAGTGATTTTTTATTAACCAGACACCACAAATCAGAGAGGGTTATTTCATTTTTGGGGAATAATTGTACATTTTATTCCTGAACTAAACACTAAATCACTAGTTCTGAGTTAATTTAAAAATAAAATGCCATCAGAGGAACTAAATGCAGGCCTCTCTGATTTTTTTGGATCCGCCACCAAGCCTGCCTGTCCATGCTCTGTGATTCTCTTTCTCTCTTTAAAATTCATCGTCCAGACCACTCTGCTAAATCTGAACTGCTGAAATGTGGAGCTTATTATTGAACCAGGAAAGAAGAGCATCGAAACAAAACTGTGCTTGCGCAAGAAAGTTAGTGTTTACATATGTGGGTATATGAGCACAAATCAATGTTTATATAGCCTCCTGTTTGCGTAGACGCGCACAGCGTGCTGTACATTTTAATTGAGCTTGTGTGTGCGTGTGTGTGTGCAGGTCTGCATTGTCTTTGTGTGTAATCCAGTATGTTTTATGGATGGCCCAGTTCTCTGTGTGACTGGCTGAAACGGATCAAGTAGCGTAGTGCTTCTGGACTTAAAATGACATTCTCCATATCAACCTGCTGTTTTCTTTAACAGACACATGAGTGAGCTGAAGTTCTCTCCCTCTCTGTCCCTGGGCTGCAGTTATGAACAGGAATGATTAAAAAAATGAAGAAAATATTCTTCCTGCCTTTAATTAATTCTCATGACATTTTGGCTTTGTTGAATGCTGGAGAGGGACTAAGGAAGAGGAGGATGAGAGGTGGAGGTGGTGTGATATTAGCCAAGAGATGAAATCAAACCTCGAAAACATCTCAATGCCAAGCATGTGGTTTATTTATGTGGGCCACTTAACAGTGAGAAGTTATTTTAGTCATGCTGAGCCGGTACACAGGCTATTATTATTTGATTTGAGTCCATTTACAAGCAAGGGAGGGAGAAACACTTGGCAAACATTGTTCACAGATCAAAAGTGAAGGAAAAAGCCAGGCGCCTCAACATATTAGAGCTTAACTTAGCTTTATTTGTGCCATGTTTTAAATTTAGTCAAGATGACAATGAAATTCTGTCAGAAATATCAATTGTGTAGTCCTTTTCTCTCACATTGCAATCATTTATAGATTTAACATAATGTATTTAAGTTTAGATGCACACAAAATAGTAAGTTTCAATCATTCTGCTGTTTTTGAATAGAGGACAGTGATACATGTCTATAGACACAAAGCTTTGGTCTTGTTACAGGCTAAAGCTTATTTTTGCTCAAGTTGGCAAATTAGCAATTAAAAACACCTTTTATACTTAAAAAGTGCTTTGATATTTTAGCACTAATAAAGTAAAATATCTCTCATGACTTCGTTTGAGTGTGGCTAAATCAAATGTTATGACCAAGTCTTAGTTGACAGTAGAATGTTTATGAAGCACAGCTCTTGTATGGTCTGATGGTTAGGATTCATTCCATGACACGGGTTAAACCACACATTAACCCTGTTCATGTAGTACACTGTTATAGGTGCTAAAATGTGACATATAGAGCATTTAGGGTTATTTATTATTGTTACTATACATTTTCCATTTCACAGATCCCATGAAATGCAGTTTGTTACAGGTATTATTTTGCAGGGGGGTGTCTTTTCCTCTTTTACTGCTCTTCTTTCTCCGTTTAGTCATTTCTCATCTTGCCCGCCCCTTGAATTCACCAAGATTAAACTGATTGATTTTTTTTTCTCTTCAAACCAGCACAATCCCTTCTTTAACTGCCCTTTCTCGATCTCTCTGTCTCCCCAGACATATCCAGGTCTCGTAATGTCAATAATGTAAATGTAATCACAGCTTCTCTTCCCTTCTCTTTTCTTCTCTTCTCTTCTCCCCACTTCTCTTCTTTCCTCTTCTCTTCTTCGTGTCAACATAATTGCAGTGCTTAAAGCTGTGATGTGGTGGAGGATACAGAGGTGGGGATGCTTTAACTCTCAGGTATCCATGAGTCACATCACAACCACTGTTAAGTCTGGAAAGCACCGATCCTTTCCCCTAAAAGATCTTACTCTAATAAGTTAAAGCTGCTCTCAAAATCCCTGTTATGACTCAGTGTTTTGCAGGCGATGTCCTACAAAAATCCCATATAATTTAAGAAATGGATAGTCAGTTTTGGGCAGGTTTGGTTTTCAATACTTACTTGGTGGTATATTTAAAGACTCATTGTATCTTTATCAAAACCAAGGTGTGTTTATGCATGTGTTTGGGTGTGTGTGTGTGTGTGTGTCTCAGAGAATATGTGAATGTGTACACTGGCAAGGGCCACTCAATTTCTGTAACCATGGTAACCAGGTGGTCTGTTTTCCCATGGGATGCCTTTTTGATGACAATGAAGAAAGAGAAAGAGAGGGAAGGAGGGAGGGAGGGGGACAATGAGGAGGTGTGGCTGATTTTCTGCTATCTCTCTTGCCCGAGTAAAATACTGTTTTTTTTGTATCACACTCTCTATAATCTCATTAGCTCTTTTTTGTTATGGGAAACCTTGTTAATCAAAGTTTAATTTGCAGTTAAAATGCTGTCAGTATTGGGCTCTCATCATAACCTTGCACTAAGTAATGGACATACAACAGAGTATTGTACACTGCTGAACCATTTTCTATTTATTGTCCTACTTCCATGTTTCATCCCTCCATCATCCCTGCCTTGCTCCTCTGGCCTCCCCCCTACTTCCCTGGGGCCAGATTCATAAAGCCTTTGGAAGCTATTTTATCTTAAAGGGGAAAGGCCAGTGTTTTTTTTCCAGCTATTGAACATGCAAGCCCTCTGCCAGAAGATAGTTTGATCTGCATTTGCAGGTGACTGTCTAAAGGGAGCCAGAAAGCACAATAAAAAGTCCAGCGAGGCTCCTAATCTGCACACGTACCTATAAAATATCCCAGAGCGAGCCTTTGCATCAGCTTGATCAATGCTATAAAATAAAACTGCTTTCTTTGTACATGCATACACTGAAGAACATCAGGCTTTAAAATGTACCAGAAATGCAGTCAGTATCATGGTGATGCAGCAAATTGAAAATACAAAATTTTCAAAGAAGATGAAGACTTTTTCTTATCATGTTTTATTCAAACATATAGTCCATAGCAACCCTTAAGCATACAATTTAATATATATATTTTTACAATTGGTTTTAAAAAATACATAATAATTATAAGTAATAATTAGTAGATTTTTTTTTTTTAATTTTCTTTATGGGAGGATGATTTTGTTTTGTATCTGTCTCTTGTTCTCTCTCTCTCTCTCTCTCTCTCTATCTATCTATCTATCTATCTATCTATCTATCTATCTATCTATCTGTAAATATAAATATAAAAGATATGTTTGAACATGAGGCAAGATAAGTTCACATTTTCAATATTTAACCAAAATAAATTGAAGTCTGTCTGTGTTTATCATCACTAGTTTTAAGTAAATGGGCATGAAGCTTACAGGTCACAAGAGTCACAAAGTATTGAGGGATGGAATAACACGTTTTTGTTTTTAATCTTATCAAGGAATTTGTTTACAGTAAGATAAACAGAATACCGCTCTGCCAGCTTTATCCTTGAACAGTCTCCAACCTGCTTCTTGTGTGTTGTTACATTTCCTCAGAAAAACCATCACCAATGAAGGTCATTTAGGCAGAAATTATGTTTTCTCCAAAATGCATTTAGCAAAGCAAATGAATAGCTAATAAACCAAATTTGAAGGCTCATTGAGATTTCTGTGTTATTAATAATCTGGCTGTTGTTCTCTCTTAATTGCTCCTCTTTGTCTTCCCTCGATTCCTTGGTTTTATCTTGTTTATGTTACCCAAGTCTCACAGCTTGAGGTATATTGACTAAAACTGGCATACGCACAGACACAGCACATACGCCCACACACACACACACACACACACACACACAGAAATCAAGAGGGAAGAGCAAGAAGGTAGGGAGGAGCAGATACAGAGGAGGATGATATGGGGTAACAGTGGGTGCAGAGAGAAGGGCAAGTCACTAGTGATACTACTGTGTGTGTGTGCCTGTGTGTGTGCGTGTGTGTGTGTGTGTTCAGCATGTGGTAATGGTTACTAAGCAGTAGAATTTAAATGATAGATCCTCAGGGTAAAAGATACGGCTCATTAAAACATTACACATTCACTTTGCTCTCACTGTCTCACTCATTCAAAGGGACTTAAGGTGTGTTTTGTTCTAAAATGAGATAAAAGAATGAACCTATTATGAAATTCCTCTTGTCGAAGAACATCTACTGAATAGGTTTATTCATCATTGACTACCTACACTCCAGCCATCACCGTATCTGTAGCCTCTAGTAAGAATCTCTTGTATTGGCTGTCATATCTTGATCGCTCCCTGTCAACCTGTCTATCAACCTGTCTGCTTGCCTATTTCCTGCTTGCATCTGTCTGTCTGTCTGACTGACTCCCTGCTTGTCTCTACACCTGACTGGGTTTGTTCATGCAAGTCTGATTAGACATCATCTGCTTATTAGTCCTCCTTTCTGTATTGATGTTGTTTTCTCCATTCTTGACCTTTAGAAAGAGGCCCCGATGCCCTTGCTTTGTTTAGATGCATCTACCTTCCAGCTTCATTCCACATGTATTCAAATGAGCATTCACATGCCACACACACACACACATGCAGACAATACCCCCATTGGCTTGTGTTGATGCACAACCTTCAACCAATCACTGTGCCACGTTCATCCTTTCATCCATCTCCTATCACAGTCGGTCCCTGCAGTCTTCCGTTCCTTTTTTTTCCCTACATGTTTGCTTCATGGGTGTAATGATTCCACTGCAGGCTGTGCTTATCCTCGGTGAGTGTGACCTTGGGAAGATGCTTCACTACAGGTCAAACACGTAACTGTTTTAATATTCATTTGAAAAGCAGCGCTAGACATTAATCTAAATATTAATTTCCAGACTATGTAACTGCACTGTTAACTGGGGACCAATGGAACAGGTGATTGATGCAGACTAGAACATCTGACAAGATTGTTATCCACAATCAGTCAATAAATACAGATTTTATTTGTAAGTGTCACAGTGTTCATTAACAAGGAACTGTGGACAACTAAAGGGCCAAAACTGTCTGATGCAAAGAGACTTTCAGTATCAATTATGAAGTCTTCTGCATGTCAATTTAATATATATATATATATATATATATATTGGTCTGTTTTCTCTGTATTTTTAGATTGCAAGTGAGAAACCATGTATTGATTGATCTTTCATCACCATTAGCACCACTATGAGGTTTATGTGCATGTTGTTTAGTCGTAAATCTGACTAATTTTCATGGTTTGCGTTTTTTTAAAAAATGGTTCACAAATTCTTGTCCCCACAAGTACAATAATTTCTCACCCAATTTTAGTGATCTCTTACATGTTTTTATTCAATGTTGGTGAAGGTCAAAATTTTAATTTGTCCAGTACGTTGATTCATTTACAAAATACCTGCAAAACTGAGAGTTCTGTTTGCCTTAATTATACTCTGTGTTTATTGGTAGTTTTCAAAAGTTAGCATGCGAACACACTAAACTAAGACAGTAAATATTGTAAACATCATACCTGCTTAACATCAGCATTTTAGCTGTACTTTTACTGTAGCCTAAGTATATTAGCATGATGATGTTAGCATTTAACTTTAAGCACTGCTGTGCCTTTTTACAGCCTCTATTAGTCTTGTTTAAATGAAATCCCCTCTTAGTCCTAGAACTACGATCATTGCTGAACTGCGATGAAGTAACAGGCATTGGCAGTGCAGATATATACGTTCACCTTGTTTTAAAATTTAGCAAAATTGTAAAACAAAGCTTCCTGATACCATCTAGAGGTTAAAAAGTGTTTGCTTATATCATTTCCTAATCATTCAAGAATCTTTAGATTCTCTGATTTTTTAATAGTTGTAGCAAGTCTGAGGCTTTGCTCTCAGTAGAGATACTTTTTACCTGTCAATGTAAAACCCAACAATTCATGTGCTAATGACACTAATTGAATATTTCTAAATATTCTTTCAAAATTAGATCATGAAAAGCTATCGAGTTGCTACAGGTTCTCAACCTTTCCATCAGGGAAATGGAGCCTATCCTTTGTACAATACAGCATAAGTTTACTGAAACACTTAAAAACATCATGGGAAATTACCCACCAGGGACACCTGAGGGATTTTATTGTCTATGGATTCTGCTTTAAGTGAGTAGGTCGACCAGCAGGCCAGTTTCATAATACACTTTCCTGTAAGTCCATAAATAACAATATGACAGCAGTGAAGAATAAATAAAGAGATACAGTACAGTGTGTTGGCAGGATATCAGAATCATATTACTTACTGTACACTGACAAAGTTGACATGCATTGTGGGTTCAGAAAATAGGCACTGACATTTGCATTGAAATATGTTACCACTAATTATATGACATTTCATTCAAAGGACTGATCTTTCTTTCTGTCTTTCTTTAAGACTGTCTGTCTCTCTTTCTTCCTTACAGCTTTTTTATTCCACTATCTTTTTATAATTTGGTTCTGATAAGTACTTGCTAAGGGTATAATCCACTGCTACCTTTTTACCATTGCCCTGTGTGTGTGTATGTGTGTATTTTCATCCCTGGGGAACTGAGGCTGAAGTAATGAAATGCTCATTACTGATTCAGCTGGAAATGCTAGGGATACATTTACACGCCTACACACACACATACACAGACACACTCACACACTCTTGCAATCCAGACGCTTTTCAAGGTCACCTCACATCATTCGTGTGTTTGTGTGTATAAGAGAGGAGGGAGTGAATGAATGTCTGTGGTATACATACAAATTTGGGGGGGGGGCACAAAATATGGCATAATTTTGAGGATGAATTGATGGTTTTATTCACAGCATTACCTCTTATTACACACATGCACACACACACACACACACATATATTAACTGTTTTCATCTGTTCCTTTTCAACTCTTGCTCATCAGAACAAGCATCCTTGATACCCTTTCATCACTTCATCCACTTATACTGTATACGGAACATAAACACCCACAAATATTTGAACTACCTGAGGTTACCTTTAAAGGCAAGATGAGACGGCACACATGCCTCTCTTCCTCTTTTACACATTAAAAGGCATTGATTTAGTTCTGCTTTACACACACACACACACACACATCCTCTTGATCAAAGCATAACTAACATGTTTCTGTGACACACACTGCGTTTATGGACACTCACATATTGTCTGCTTTGATTAGAAAGATGCTGTGCTGTCAGTCGGGTTTTGTTTCAGATGGCAGACTGGGGCAAAGCGTGAAAGAGAGTTAAACACAGTAATGCTGAGGTTTGGGTCTTGGCTTCTCTGGAGTGGATGCTTTGGGAAAGCTCGTTACGGATCAGGCGGCAATAAAAAAGCATTACTGTGTATGACAGCATAATGCATTCAGTTTAGCCAGATGGTCATTATTGTCAAAAAAAAACTGTTATTATACCATTATGGAAATGGTGTAATTACTGGTTTTATCTCAGTTGTGTCAATTACGGCAGCATTACATTGGCTAAAATTTATCTCTTTGTAAGTAAAAAATAATGTTTATAAAAATATTGAGCCAGTTTATATTTGGATTCACTAAAATAATAACCTAAATAATCAAGTAAAACAATCACTTTTTCAGAAATCACCATGAGTTGGTCACCATTCACACTTTTGATCTTGTGCCTATTGATTACAATATTTACTCAAATGGTCACACACATAAGCTACAGCAAAGGATTCGAAAATGGTTTTGAGTCAAACAATATTTATTTCTGTAATTGACATACAAATATTTGCAATTTTAGGGAGATTAAATAATTATCTATCTAAAATTCCTGCACAAAAAAATTTCACAGAAGATTTATGACTTTGTTTTAACATATTATTTCTGATTCACCTGTGTCATTTTGCTTGTCATTTCTTACCCTTATTATATGGACCACTGAAACTATTTATAATAATTTACAGAATTATTAACAACATATCTTTTCTGTCTACATGGCATGAGCACATAAAAAAAAATTGTGGGTAATGATACCTGCTGCCAAAAGAATTCTGTAATTTATAGTGCTCCTTTTCCAACAATAGGACAACTAGAAGACTATAAAACATGCCTTTGGTAGGTATGTGTGTGTGTGTGTGTGTGTGTGTGTGTGTTTGTATGTGCATTTGCGTATCTGTGTGTGCGTGTATCTGTGTGTAAGTGTGTATGTGTGTCTGTGGTGTGTGTGTCAGGGAGAGATTTGGCAGCCAGTCTGTTTCCTGTGGGTCACAACAGCTCTGATTTATGGCTCTGCTCCACCTGCTCTAACTGTCACCCCAGGGCATTGGCTTTGCTCGAATCCAGCTCAGTTTTTATCTTATTATTTTGGAAAAAGTGTCTAAATTACAAGTCCATAGTGAAGGAGACACATTTGCTTGGATAGCAGAGAATGATCTATCACATGTTTAACCAGCTCTCCCCTTCGGCCAATACATTTACAATACATGGTGACCATTTTTGTCTCTTGTTGTGAGCCGTCACCTTGGCTCCTCTGGGATGCAGACTGTGCATGAATGGAGGTGTAAGCTGTTCATAAACCACGCATCACTGAAAAACTGAAACTTTGATCCACAAATGCACTGACCCCGACTCTACAGTCGACTACTGCAACTATAGTATCCTTCAAAATGTCATTCCTGCATTCTTATTATTGCACATGCACACACACACACACACACACACACACACACACACACATACACACATTCTAATTACTCATTGCTCTAAAGGTTAAACGACCTCAAGAGTATGACCAGTGACACTGTTCATTACTCATTTCTGGTGTGTTAGTGTGTGTGTGTGTGTGTGTGTGTGTGTGTGTGTGTGTGTGCATGTGCATGTGGGTATGTGTGTGTTATTACATGTTTCTGGCCAATCTGCCATATGTGACATGCTCTGGATTGTTGCTAAGAGACAAACACACCAAAGGGCATTTAAGAGGAGACTGTGTTGCCACCAGCTTCAGAACACACACACATACATAAACACAGACAAACATACACAACCATGGATACACATATGCAATGTTACCTTCCAGTTTCAGTATTGCAGAAAGCTGATAAGACAAAACAAACCCTTGAAAGTTTTTGAATAATTTTTTCACTATTTTTGGTTGCTTGCTTTTTTTTTTTACCTACGAACAGAAAATCTGTTTCAACTATATTATATATTAAAGTGCAAATCAAATCAATCTTTGCATGTTACATCCTAACATAAAAAGTACTTGCACTTTTCAGATTGTGGGGAGGAAAAAAGTAAAATATTTCCCTTGCAAGACCAGTAGTGCAGAGGTATAAAGTAGCATATACTGGTGGTACACAAGTGTATCTTAAATTTGTGCAGTACTTGATTTAAGATACTTACTTACTTAACACATGGGAAATGTTACGTGCTTACTTTAAGATACAAGTAGTTGCATTCTACCACTGCATTTACTCTTGTCTTATTTCATTTATTAAGTATATATAGAGAGAAATTTCTGTGTCAACAGTAGTTGGCTAATGGCTCAAAAAGTATTTTTGTTCATCTAAAGCAGTTTTTTAACTCACTGATTTTTCCTAATTCCTCCAAAATGATAATTTAGCAGCCTTATTTACTAGTAGATACGAGTGCAACTCTGTTAATGCTCTTCATTGTCAACAATTAATGAAAATGTTCCTTTGGCCCAATTAAAGAAAGGTAACAAATCAACTTGCCATTTTTTCACCGAAACCAGCTGACTGTAGGAGAAAAAGAAGGTCAGTTTGTGCATAATTCCATTTTAATGGCAGTGATGACAAGTAGCAGATATTGTGCTAAAATTGAAACACAAACATGTCACAATAATAAGATGCAGTTTTGCATCCTAAATAAGATCACTCTAGATGTGACACAAGGTTGTCAGGTATAATGGGAACAGATGGACATAACAGACACACACACACACACATATAGATGAGCCCAGTGTCCCATATTGCTCCATGCAGCTATTAGTTAAGAGAGAACAACATAAAGGATGAATTCCTTATTGAAAAAATATTCTGAGGAAATTGTCTTACAGATGTTCAAAAACAAAAACACATTTTGCATCTCAAAGTATTTTCCTCATTGTTTGGGTCTCTGTCTGTGTTTTGAATTCCCATCACTTTGTGTGTGCATGCTAATGTTTCTGTGTATTTATATGGCTGTTTTCCTGCTTTCTGTCTGCTATGATGACATGTAATATTTGTGTGAGTGTGTGAACATTAACATCTCCCCTCATTCCTCAGTGACTGAAAGAGGCTCTTTGTCTATTGTACTGCAGGACAATGTGCATTGTAAGAGACGGAATCAGATTTCTTCCCAAGCATGTGTGTGTGCATGTGTGTGTGTGCGTGTCTGTGTGGGTGTGTGGTGTGTGTGTGTGTGCCAAGATAGGGCATGCTGTGACTGTGTGTGTGTTCCTTTTTTTGACAGCGCAGGTGAGTATGAGAATGGCTAAATGCCTTTGTGTTTTCTGTGTGAGTGTGTGTGTGTGTGCATGTGTGTGTGCGTGCATGTGTGTGTGTGTAGCTGGCGGCATAGTCTGTCTCTCTCCTGTCCTAATCCACTCCCTTACCTGAGTTCCTCCCATGAGAGGCTTGGAGCACTGCCAACAAACACACACACATACACACACACACACACACACATACACACACACACACACAAACACACACACACACATGCACACACACATGCGCACACACATGCTCATACACTCATGCATGCAGACATATGAAGGCATTAAAGCAGCTGATGAAGTGTGACCTTATGCCCATTAAAATGAAGCAACATTTCCCATGTGTTAATGTGTGAGTGTTTGTGTTTAAGGTAACACTCACGTTTGTGTGAAGCTGTGGGTGGGCGGGATGAAATCCATAAATCTTTCAGGTCAGCCATAACTGATGCAGGATTTTTGGCAGTGATGAGTAAAAATAGAACCAGAATAGACTTTCAAAAATCTGGATTCAGACTGTAAACTTATGGACTGGTTTATGCAATGAGATACTTTTACACCAGGTTTGTCGAAATGAGTGCCAAAGCCTGAACAAGTATTGGTATATTTAGTCAACCTTCTCCAACACTTTCACTTGTATAACCCGGTTACGGTAATACAGAATCATATTTTCCCATGTACAAGATTATACATGTTCTTTTTGGATGATGGGTGTTTAGTGCATTTAGAAACCAAGCTTTGAATGCCTTAACACAGGACAATAAATGGAAAAAACAGAACTGAACTGAAATATTAGTTAAAAGTAAAGATAGGTCAGGCAAAATGAAATTTTTATAAAACAACAACTCTTAAATTACCTGTTGTACACCATTTGCTCCAATTAAAACTTAACTAATTAGCATATTAGCAGAACAGTTTAAAAAGATAGCTGAAAATAATTCATAAATGATTGCTTCTATCTTTCTCAGGTGATGAGACAGGTGATACATCCAGCGGTCGTAGTCCGGCAACAAAGGACATGGCTCCACCTCCTCCTCATCGCAGAGTCCCTCCTCACCGCATCTCACCTCCACGGGTAAATGATGGCTGTTCCTCCCTTTGTATCCATAATCTCCTTCCCCCATTTCTATCCTCTGTGGATCGTACTAAACCATCCATTGTTACATAACTTTGTATCTTTGCACAAACTCTCCACCAGGTGGCTGTTCGAGGCTCAGCCCACACGTTGCCAGTCGAAAGGTTACCTTTGACCCTCGTGACCCTGCTGCTCCTACTGCTGTCACCATGGGAACACCGCTGATCACAGAGAGATGGTCCCTGAGACTGACAGAGAAAAAAAAAGACTGAGACAACACTCATAATTTTCATGGTGAAGTTGATTTCGTGGAGTTTGTGAAAGTGGAGGCCGAGCTCTCGATCAATCGGCTGGTGGGACAGGCCGTCCATTCATCACAGTTGCAGGTGCACAGCATCATTTTATGTTACCTGTACTGACCTCTACATTTGTCCATTTTTTTTTTTTTTAATTAAACTGATAGGATAGATTGCACAGCACTACTGACTTTTTTGAAGAGAGATGTAAATACAAATATATATATATTATATATTTATATAAAGAATTTCTATAGATAACAATGGCTTGATGTGTAAATAGAGATTAATATAGAACAGAGCAGATTGACTTGGATGTTAAGGGATGTTTGGTTCGACCTTTACATTATGTATCCCCCACTGAGATTAGGATTCATGACAGCTCAAGTTCAGGCCGGAGACCTCCACTGTTGTTATGACTTATTAATGTTGAAGAGAACTCAGTAAAGAGACTTATATATATAAATATATATAAGCTGGGAATGGACATTGAGACATTTTTGATAGGCAAAGCAACTAATTATGTGATACTTCACACCAATTACAGATGGTCATGCAGCATAATGAAGAATTTGACAGTTTGGCCTGTAAGCTGGTGCAGACTGAATCCCATCCGGCACTTTTTTTTTCACACCAATATGCTCTCTGTTCATGCAAGCTGGGTGATATTCTTTTATTTCTGCAGCAAGTATGCTAAGAGTTTTAACTGTGTAACATTTTTTTTTTATAATTTCTCAAAAATTACTCTTTTATTGCTGAGATATCTCACAAAAATCCATTTTTGGGCATATAATAACTTTTATTATCTAGGTAGAACTATTTTCTTCTCCAGATGTACAGTGTGCAGAGTTGTAAAAGCATTACAGGGAGAGATATAACAGCTTCTATTTCAGCTTCAATTTCACTTTTGAGCTGCCAGAGTCCTCCTCGGCAGAAAGCATATCCTCAGCAATAAAAAAAGCACCTTACACAAGAAAAGACTAAATACGAACTGCATGTACAAGCGAGCCACAACCATCTGCCTGTCACACTGGTTTCAAAGGGCAACTGGTTTCTGAGCATTTTAATTAAAACTGCAACAAGATAACGGATGAAATCCAACAAAAATAATATTGTTATGGCTGCTTATAAGTCTGATACCCGTACATGTCTCCATGTCCACTGAAGAAAAGATATGAAGTGTCTGGAGACTAATCAGAGTGCAGCTTAGCTCAGATCCAAACATGTGAATTAGACATAATATAAATTAATTAGCTCCATTAAGTCCTTCCAGCTCTCTGCTGAGTCACAAACCCCCTGAACTGCACGCAACTGCAGGACAGACAACTGGAGCGTTGATAAAATAACGTCAAAACAGAGTGAATGAACCAGCTGAAGGACACTTTGTTTTTGTCACTTTCTTCACTGGGACTTCACTTTTTAGTCTTTGGTAAAAAGCAGAAGTCCAACAGAGATGATTCTACTTCCATGACCTGAGACAGTTTTATTTATGAAGGGATGAGACAGATAGATAAGACAACTTGAGAAATAACATCAGGGGAGCAAAAGTGTGTGTGAGGTATCTTGGCAGTGAGCCCAAATATCATGTTAGCTAGCAGGATGCTTTTACAACATGATCTTTACACAAATGTGCCATTATTTGATTACTTTTTTAAACGTTATCCCCAACTGACATGAGTTATTGGATTCAAGCCCACCCCTCCATCTCTCATAATCGTTGCTAAGCGACTTACATAAGCAAGCCACTGTCACACAACAATGCACATATAGATCAGTGGATATATAAAATGGATGGATACACAGGTTTATGCTGTTTTAAAACTTCTGGACAAAATAGGAAGCCTATTGAAGGCAATTTTGAAAATGTAACAAATCATTTGTAGCAAGAATATACACTTAAACATACTGCATATGTTTATAAACCTTGTGAAACATAACGTAATAATGAGTTACAGCTCTGTGGGCTTATAACTCAAATTGAATTATCTGGAAGTGAACATTTGAAGATTTGGTGTCACATATTGCAATTATGTGGATACCCTGCTTCATCTGGGAGCTACAAACTTCTATCTGTGAATTGCATGCTGAAATGTTGACAAAGTCTTTGCAGTGAATGAGGTGTGAATCCTGTTAGTCTATATTTGTATACGAGATGGAGCGATGTTATATTGAGAACACAAATGGCTCCTTGTTGTTCCTCTAGTGTGCTGCTCATCGTCGTGAAGGTTCTCAGCGTGTGTGTTGAGGCAAACTGGAGGGAGCTGTGCTGTGTCAGTGTTATTTAAAATCATTAAATTGTACTTTTATCCAGGTTTAACTGCTCTTCTTTGTTTAGAACTTCTAATTTTTGTTGTTGTAATGTAGCAGCATGCAGGAACACTGGGATGCAACACACAACTAGTTAGCTACAGTGCTATGGTTTCTCTCTCCACAATATTGTGCAACTTTAATACACTAAACCGGTGACTCTCGTGTGAAACATAAATAAATCTGCTGTAATACACCGTTGTCCTGCTGCTCTGTCATGTCATTAATCTCCAGTTTAATATCCTCAGTAATAAACTGTTTTCAAATATACATATATTGTGCTTTGTCCTTTATATGAAAATGTGCAAGTGTCTCAGTGAAGCATGTATATGGGACCAACAAACAAGTGCAACAGGATGCAAAATAGCAGACCTGATTCGTAAATAATAATGTTTATTTACACATGGCTACCTGTGTAGTTTGAAATATGGTTACAGTTTAATTTCTGAGCTGTATTTGCGGCCAGGCATGTTCATACTGCAAATTAAAAATATGGTTGTGGAATTTCTGTCATCCATCTTAACATAAAATAAAGGTTGTTAAACACACACGGGTTGTTTTTGTTCAGCACTGTATTTTAATATAGAGCATCCACCATATCTGGGCCGTTAAAACAGTTTTGAGCAGAGTTTGGAGCCATCGCCACCTCATGCGTACATATATATATATATATATATATATATACGGGAACGCAGCTCCAGCTCTTTGGCCTATGGCCCTTTGAGAGATTACTGTGATTGGATTGGCACGGTCAGGAAGTTGGCTCACATTGCTTGGTTGGCTGAGGAAGCTGCCAGGGGATGATGGGAAATAAAGACATCATTGAATGCAAATTGCTGAAGAGGAAGACACCGACAGAGAGAGAGAAAGAGAGAGAGAGAGAGAAAATGAAGGAGACAGATATGTGAGAAAGTGGAGGGTTTCCATTTCTCATCGCATTTTGGCATAATATAGACCCACCCAAAGATTCTTTTTCTGTCTCACTGGTGTCTCAGTGGTGTTCCAAGATGTCATTAAAAACAACATATTACAAACATTAATATTGATAGTGATTTATCATTTATTTTATCTATGGGAAATTTTTTATTTTTCCTGAATAGTGAAATGTGTTGATTGGATCAATTACCTAGAAGTGAACTTTCAAGCCAAAGAGGGCAAAGAGCCAGTCCACACTGCACATCCGTAGACACAAGAACAAAGAGACAGAAGAGCAGACAGTGGGCAGGTTGAGAGGTGAAGGAGGTATAAAAAGGAAACTAGGATGAGTCAGGGTTCATGATGGAGAGGAGGAGCCAGACTGGATTTTGTGGGCTGCTGTTTCAACAAGCTGGTGAGGTTGTTCTGCTGAATGTTATCCTTCCTCTGTGCCAGCAGTAATGAGATCACGGCTCTGATTATTGTAACCCTGTCCAACAGTTATGATTGAGGTGTGCGCTTTCTTATCCAAGTCGTTGTTTGCAGCCTTCGAGACATACTTCTTATCAGATTGCTGACATTCATGTTGCAAGTTCTGCAAGATTTTAGAGCTGTTTTATCTCCAAAAAATATGACTAGAGGCTTTCTCAGCATTGAGGACCATGCAGCGGTGCAGTAATCCTCCAGGAATCTGTTTTATTGACACAAAGCAATACAACTAGATTTATAATTGATTTATAAGGCTCTATGAGACAGATATGCATGCCCTGCACTTTGCTTCTAATATCCCTAAGGTGTTCAAATCTTTCAATTACTCTTATTGTGAATGTGCTTTGAATGTGAAAAGTCCATTGTTTCCCAATGTTTGTGGGTGTTGGATGGATCCTTGAATATCAATGACTGTTGACAGAATCTAAATGGCAGAGGTGTGACACCAGTCTAAATTTGGATTGGATGTTTAGGAATCATTTAGCCCTGAAAGCTGATCAACTTCACAGTGGTTGGCAGACGTCTTATCCACACTCTATAATGTCAACACGGAGCAGCTCTGTTGGAGCAATCAGGGATTTAGTGTCTGGTTGAAGGGCACTTTACCATCAGTGTCTGGGTGAATGGTGAGCTCTGAATCATCAAACTCACCTTAACACACCAATATCATCCCAACCATCCTTCTATACTCTATAACACCAGTTGTTGGTGAGTTTTTTTGGTATTTAGAAAACATGCAAAAAGTTGTTTTTTTTCCAAAGAGAACTGTTATTATTGTGCTTTAAGTTAGAAAACAGTTGCTTCTTCACACATCCAAAATATACAAAGCACAATTAATATTTATTTTGAGTTGTGTGTATGGCTACTCGGTTAATGCAAATCAATTAGTTACCCTCTTCATAGCTCTGTTTTTGTCTCCATATGGAGACACTGTCTTCACTTTACTAGCTTTTTTTTAGCTTGTTAGCATGCAATGTTTTGCCAACAAGCACTGAACCCAAAGTGCAGCTGAAGCTGATGAGAGTGTCATAATTTTAGTGTTTTGTTCCAAACCAAAGCCAGAGTCCCTAGAAAAATATAAATGGAATGCCAAAATTGTTGTAATTTTATACTGTGGGTTAATGGATTTGTAACAATTTTCAAACCAGTTCATTCGATAGTTGTTGAGACATTTTTCACTGAACTCATAGATGTCAATCTATGAGTTCAGTGAAGGGAAAATTCAGAGAATCATAATTATTTAAATCAGTAGGATTTGTCCATGGGGTGGAAATGCCAAATTACTAGACGGATTTTGATCATTTCATTGAATTCAGAGATTCAAAGGTGACTAGTTTGTTTAATGTAGTTTTTTGGAGTTTTTTCTAAGCTTCAGACTATTCAAGTAAATGAGTTTAGTGTAAAACTAGTCTTTATGTGAGAAGATAGTTGGTTAAGTAAGTCATACGAATCCCTGCTCAGCCAAAAATGGCACTCTCAGTCACCAGTAAGTGGAGCTCCAGAGCTAAAAGCTACTGATTCCTGCACTGGCTAATGGTCATTTAATAGTTTAAAATGAGACGTATGTGCTGGAGATGTTTTTTTATACATGTAGTTGAGATATTTCACTGTGGAACAAAGCAGTCAGAACTGCGGTGCCAGCTGAGCTAACAAGTCACAATCCTCTTCATTGTCTGTTGTCTCAGGTTAACTTTAACTGACATTGGCCTTCAGCGTTAACTTCACTCCATTTTCAGGTTGAAGCAGGTTCACATTTACTTGGAAGCCAGCCATTCATTCACTCCCATGACATTATGATAATGTTTATTGGCTACAGCTCAGAGATCTGATCTTGATGACAGACAGTTTGGATCAGGGTGACAAGCTTTTAAAATTTCTTAAACTGTGTGATTATTGTTAGTGGGTGTGCGTACAGTGGACACTGTGTAAAGGGTGTTACTGTGCAGGTTGGCCTATGCTTTGTGACAAACACATAGAGTGCATGCTGTGCCAAATACAGATTTTTAAAAACTGATATTTATCATATCCCGGTTCAGTCCTGCCTCTACAGATGTTACCAAGAATGACTGACCTGAGTTTAAATCGGCAGAGAAGGAAATACGCGTCATTCTGGCTAACAGACATGAACAGAGACAGAGTAGATGGGAAAAATACTACACTAAAAACACTGCAGGTCACAGCAAGCTAAGCTGATTAGCCTCCAATTATTTTCCTTCCTGACTTCTTTATGCTCTGATAAATCTCAAACATGCATTTGGAAATGAGCCCTATGATGTACCTGTATGATACTCATGTGTGTGGATGTGGAGAGCAAGGTGCAAAGCTGTGGTTTTTCAACTCTTTGTGCCCAATACATGTCAGAGGGCTAGCTTAAACTTCAGGCAAGCCATACTCATATCTGTGCAAAATGAACATGTATTATCAATCTTTGTAAATGTTTTTTTTTTCATTTGACAGTACTTAATAAAATTTAGTATACAGCTATTTCTGTGTTACATTCAGTTTGAAACTTGGAAGTCTTAGCTCAAACCAGATTTGCTTTTGTTAAAATAGCATAAGCTATATCTATCAATGTTTTTTTTTTGTTGTTTTTTCTTTTTTTATGGCCAAAACAGTTTTGATAAAGATTATCAAAATCTGGCTTCACCACTACATTTCCAAAACAGTAAGATATGATTCTTACACATAATCTGAAAGCAGGTACAGTATGAATAAAACAGATATTTCACATGTTACTTGTGTTACTTGCATATTGTCTCTGCTAACTGGTATAAAACGTTGTCTTTCTCCTTGAGGGCTAAAGTGGCAGCTATGTGCCAATCTCATTTAATACATTAATCCCAACAGTGCTCGCTGTGCCAAAGTGATAAATCTCTGGGTGGATTAACACTTGCCCTGACTTCACACTGTAGGTGTTTGTGTGTGTGTGTGTGCTACGTATCTTTTGAATGAAGCAGCCCGTGAAGATGTGCCCGACAGCTGACCTGAGGGTGTGGCCACTGTTCTTTAAAACCTGCTAATCTAAAATCAGCTGATCCAGACTAAAACAAGAGTTTGACCTGAGGTGGTTCTTCTTAAACAGCAAACCGTGCGCGATGTGTAAACTTGTAAGTATGATGCCTAAGTTATAAGTAAAAGCTATGACATTTTATGCTTCAATTCAATATGGACAATTAGCATAAATCAGCTTGGTTAGGGATGAATACCTTCAGGTGCTTTTCCTTTCATGTGTCTGTGAAGGTCTGTGCTTTAACATGTTCTGCTGACAAGAACAAACAGCAAAGCTTGGACCTGAAGTGCTTTGAAATTCATATATCAGTGATTGATGACCACCCAAACCACATAACAGATAAATACAGTATGGTCACATGATAATTCCTGATTTTCTGAGCTGATAAGGAGCAGCTGAGCTCACCTTAGGCTTTTCTCACGGAGAGCGTTTTGATGTTAGACAGTGGTTAAAAGCACAGGTGTAAACAATAAAAAGACTCAGTTTGATTCTGTTAAGCTGCCTTGGTTTCAAACCCTGACCAATACAGACGAATAAAACCAAGATTTTGCAATTCTTGGCTAAAATATTGGGTTCAGTGTAGACTACATGGCCAAAATTACATCTGATCAAGTGTTTGACTTTTCTTCAGGACTTTTTTTTTTGCCATTATAAGTCAACAGTTGAGAGGTGACTGGAAAAGGAGAGAAAGAGAAAAGAAATACCACAAAGAGCTCCAGCTAGAATCCAACCAGTGACATTTCTGTTTATGGTCAGTGTCCTAGTGTCTTAGTGACCCTAAGATAAGTCTCATCTTGAACATGTTAACATTTAGCCCCATGTGTATGTTGTTGATGAGCATAGTAACTTGTGTCTAAAAAAATCTGTAATAGGCTGCATATGTTCACTAACGTTAGCCTGCCAAGTTACATGAAGATTCATTTCAAATGCTGACAAATTATTTATTTAGTGGCATGTGGCTGCTTAGGAGGAAAATAAAGACAAACAGTTGGTCAGAAAGTGAAGCTGTTGAGCTGCTGATGAGGACTGTGTGTTTGATAAGCAGAGTTGAAATTGCAGGCAAGTGACGGATTGGTGGGTTGAAATAGAGGTTAAGTGGAAACTACATAAATTTATGTTTACTACAAGGCAAAGGTGTAGAATTACATCTAAGCCAAAAATAAGCATGTAGGATTTTTTCATGGAAAAAAAAATTCTAAATATGTAATTGTGATGAACAGAGATCAGTCTTTTTTTGATTAACTCCATGCCTGGAGAGGAACTTAAGCACTGACAAGGCCTGCTTTGTATTCCAGTTCATTCTGAAGGTATGGGGTCTTAGTCAGGACTCTGTGCAGGTCAAGGTCTTCAGCACTAAAGTGAGAAAACCATTCATGGACCCAGCATTGTGATCTAGGGCACTCTCATGGTGAAACACACAGAAACTTTCCCAAACCTTTGCCAAAAAGCTGCAAGCACACTGTTGTCTGAAATATCCGTGGTGCACTGTTTAGACTCAAGAAGCCTCAAAAACCAGTTCAAGACAAGGACATCTACATACTTTGTGCCATGTGCAACGTAGCTTTGAAGCCGGCACAAACAGCATTCATGCTGTCACCTTCACGCTCCTTTGCTACATCCGATTAAGAAGTCATCGGAGCATATTTAAACCATTTGTGCTTTAAATTCAGCCACAATTGGATTTAATTTCAGCTCAACTTCTGAGGTTTCAATCAGATATCAGTGATGCCAGTGACCTTTCCTGGCCAGCCTTTACTCCCAGCACTGCTGCAGGAGAAGATGTGGGATGTGAGGACTGTGAAGCGTCTGACAGCTCATCGCTCATGTCCACCAACCCGACCAAATTGAGCTGCAAGGAGGCTCTTAATCCCTACAGCCAGTGGGGGGGGGGGGGGGGGGGGGGGGGGGGGGGGGGGGGGGGGGGGGGGGGGGGGGGGGGGGGGGGGGGGGGGG
>JAQMCX010000045.1:9058829-9093510 GCA_029814765.1 Acanthurus leucopareius | reverse complement strand
ACACACACACACACACACACACACACACACACACACACACACACAGACACACACACACACACACACACAGACACACAATCTGTCTCTATACTCTTCTGTAACTTTTGTTCCGTCTCATTCCTGCTTCCAACTCTGCATTGTTTTTCTAGACAGGCTCAGATCTACGAGTGCAGGGTTGTGTGTGTGTGTATGTGTGTATGTGTGTGGGGGGGCTGTTAGGGGGGGAGCATGCTTGGCAAGATCTGTTAAAAGCAGAGCTGTGAATCTTTCATGATGTCTGATGCAGTGACATCAGAGATAGAGGGAGAGAGAGAGAGAGAGAGAGAGAGAGACAGAGGTGAGGAGATTCAGAGGGGAGAGGATGTGCGAAGAGGAGACCAGAGGGAAGATGAGAGGAAGGAGACTCTGTCCTGGTTGCCTCTGTTGTCATCTCTCCTACTGCCTCCCTTCAAAGACAAGAAATGAATGTCAACACAACTGATTTGATACTGATCCTGGTTCCAGCGCTCCTCATTTGATCAGTTTTGGTCAGATGCTTTTTTATGAAACATGTAAAAACATGCTTGTGGAGGCAAAAGGAAACATTTGTGTCGGAGAGCTGACTCTGGCAATTTTCCAATCAGTGCTCTTCAACTGAATACTTGGAACAACTAATCTTTCCAGGAAGCGCAGTAAGAGCACGTGCAGTAAGAGCTGTGCTGCTTTCCTAAACCAAAAACATGAGCAAACAAATGACCCACGTGTGTTTACTTGCTCTAAAGCTGCAAATGATAGCATGTTTAGCTAACTGGTTTATTGGACACAATAGTAATGGTGGATAACTTTTAATTCCAAAAACCAACATCATTGAAATCATTAGCTTATGGGGTTCCCAGTTTAGACTACATCTCCTACCTGGATCTACATCTACATACACTCCATCTCATCTACCCCTTTACCATGGTCTTGCATTTTATCAGAGTTAAGACTAATGTCCTGTGTGGGAATTTTACATTCTAACATGTAAATTTTACATATTTAGCTGGCTAGCTAGCGAGGGCTGGTAAAATTGACAGTTGATGTCGTAGACGACAAAATCAACAGGTGATTTGTCAAAAATGCTTCAATTATTTCTAAATCAAAACCAAGGTATTTCAAAAATGACCATGATTGTTGTCTGCCACTGCATACTTGTAAATTACATAAGTGTCAGGCATAACTAATAATTGCCTGAAAATGAAGCAGACAGGAAAATTAGCAGAGATATTTCTATAAGATGCCAGTACACAAATTTTCTTTGTGATAAACTTTTCCTTACTGAAGCTTTTTGATATGGGTGAATTTTTACAGCTTGTTGATAATGTTAAGTGATGCAGCATTTTATTTTTAATGTATGAACCCATGGCTTTTGTCCAGAAGGGGGTAGAGGTTCAATAAATTCTACTGTGGTTAACATATAATAAAATAAATCTGATAAATGCAAGGTCCCAGTATCCCTATGACGATCACTTAAAATATGGCAGGGGTGGTGGAAGGGAAAAGAAAAAAGCACTGAGAAGCAATAGTGCAAACCGTTCGATGCCTCAACATCAATCTTTGCACCAAAAATCAATGTGGTACAAACCACCATCCTTTCCCCGATAACCTCTGCCTTTCTTCTCCTCTGCACTCCCTCCTTCTCTCTCTCCACCCTCCAGTTCACACTTCTTCTCCTTGTTCTCTCTCTTCACTTTAATATTTACTTCCTCCTTCATATCAGCCACTATTTTTACTTTATCCTCCTCCTCCTCCTCCCAGCCCTTCTTTCACTCCCTCCCTCCCTCCCTCCCTCCCTTTATGGGAATGGAGCATCCATCTGTTTTCCAAATGAAAAGATGAGCTGTTTGTGTGATGTGGTGGACTCGGTGGTTGCTTAGTTGCTCTATGAGTCAACGTTCTACATGCATATGCTCCATGGGGCCCTCAACATTGAGTGTGTGTGTGTGTGTGTGTGTGTGTGTGTGTGTGTGTGTGTGTGTGTGTGTGTGTGTGTGTGTGTGTGTGTGTGTGTCTGGATTAAAGGGATGGAGATTTATTGATGGAACATTGTGAAATGAACTGGTGCAGAACTGGTTACACTGGTGGTTTCTGAGCTGATTCTTCAGCTGCATCAAGAGACGCCTGAACAATGTAGATCCAGCTTGTTTGTTCAATTAGAGCTGAAATGAGTAATTGATAAATTGATTAGTCATTTGACAGAATATTTAACAGGGCTGATAACTAATTAATCATTAAAGCTATTTTAAATGCAAAAATGCATCTTGCAATCTCCTATTAAAGCAATATGAATATTTTTGTTTTTCGAGTGTTGGATGGGTAAAACAAGCAATTGAGACTCTGCATTCTTGATTTTTAATTCTTAATTAATTCTCAATATTTCCCTATTGTCGGATATTTTGTAAACCAAACATTAATTGAATGATTTAGAAAATGAGTGGAATAATTAATCATGAGGACAAACACTATTTTCAATACTGCTTTATTTACTATGGATGACTTAATGTTCAGCTCAGAGGTAAAACAGCGCGGTTGTGTTGTTTTCATTTGTTATCACTTACCTCAACTAAAGAATGAGAATCAACTCATTATAAGTTAAACGCTACATATATGTAGGTGTGTGGTGACTAATCGTGCAGTCAGAAGGCGTCACTTTCACTCAGTCAGAGTAGAAGCATTTCAGTAACTTCTTGCTATAGTAAATTGTGAAGACAGGAGTGGATGAGACATGTCGACTTGTGCGTTCACCCTGCGTTTCAGCTCCCGGCTTCACATATTAACTGTCATGCATTGTGGTTTGTAATTTCAGGGAAGGACACAGATGCAGTCTCCTCACAGGGGTTTTATCTAGACTGATGTATTCAAGAATGTACACTGAGGCAGCACAAGGCCTCTGAACGCCCGATTCCTTTCAGTGGTTATTACAAGTTTTATTGGATTCCTGTTATTCAGGTATAAACTGCAAAATTTAATACAGTAAAACAAACATTAGTGTTTATAGAAAAATACTTAATTAAAAAAAGCATTTTTCAGTTCATCTTGATAGTTCTGAAAAGGTTTTTAGAAGCTTTTTAGAAATATCATCATGTCATTAACTGATTATTCAATTATTATACACTAGACACACCAAGTAAAAAATAATAAGACCTGTAAATAGTAAGTTTAAGCAATGCAACTGCATCCTCCATGACAGTAAAGTTAAATGAATACCTCCTAAAACATTACAATCTTCATGATTCTAGGTTTTTGTAAAATAGAGTTGGATTAGTTTTATCTCGATGAATCTTATAATGTTGAATGGTTAGCTGTACATTTGTTCAATTTACTGTGCAGTCATTTGGGGTGACATACAGCTAAACACAAAATCTGCTGTTTTCCTCAAACCCCAACGAAATTTTTATCCATTTTATCGCTTGAATCGTCTCTGAAGAAGAAAACGTAAAGCAATTCAGTGCTTTTGTATTTAACAAGCTGTTTATGTTGACTTTAAAGCCACTCAGTGTCCTAACTGAGAGGTCATAACCGCACACACATGCAGAGCCAGAGTGCTGATAGGATCAGCAGTGGAGCGTATTATCAGCGGCAGATCTCATTGAGTGTGACTGGGTGTCTGTGGCAGGTGTATCTGTCACGGCTCGACGAGGTAAAACAAACAGAATTGGCACCAGTTTCCAATGGCAACCTGGAACAGTGATCATCTTTGATATATCACATGTTAGCGCAGTGAAAAGGTGATTGATTTTAATGTTGAGGAGAGAGTATAAAGAGGCCAGATCAATAAGGGCCCATGCTGTCGCTTTTCACCTGAGTCCAAGTGTTTGCTCTGTGTCATGGAAAGAGCAAGTCGGTGATTTGTTGACATTTCTATGGGAAGTCCTTTTTAACATTTAATCAGTGGAGCCGACTTGTAGCATTTTAATTTCTTTACAAGTGAAAATGACATTTCAACGAGTAAAAATATGACATTTTGACTAGTTAAAATGTTGATTTAAGATATCCATTGAACAACTATGACATGTTACTGTTTTTAAAACATACATTTATTTTAAGTAAACAACTTTAAAGTTATCAAATTTAATTGTAGATACCAGAGGATATTATTAATATCATTAATATCAGTGAGTAAAATGGTCTAAATCAAAAAAATTGCACAAAAAACATAAAATTCATGTCAATCTCTCAAACTAAGCAGTGCTTTTTTTCAGTAATGTTTGAGAGCATTGTTTCTCTGTTATTAAAGAATGTTTATGACTATGAAGCCATTTTTAAAAAAGAATTTAAATCAAACTTGTTCAGTGCCATGATATATGTTTTATTGCTCTGATTGTTTGTCAGGCTGGTTTGGTTGCTCATATTGGTGCTAGATCAGTCTAATTATGTCCAGAGTCTTAGTGGTCTGTGCTTGTTGATGAAGCCCCTTGGAAACAGCAAAATACCTTAGAGTTTTCTGACTAATGAGCATTTGCGAAGTCAGACGATGCTAAGCTAATATTTCAGACATCTGGAATCGCATTCTTACTAGACACAATTAAAAGTCAACACAATAGTCATATTCTTACATGGTAGTGATAACGGTAGTGGTAGTGATATTATCAATATTTTGATTCTTGACTGATCATAATATAAAAGAACACAAAAATTAACATTTACATTAGTGATAATTGATTTGTAGATTTAATTAATTTAAATTACAACATGTAATTTTTAGTTATTGAAAATTTTTTGACGACTCACACTTCTAATACGTCAAAATTTAATTGTCAAATGGTCAAGGTTAACGGTCAAAGTTTTTTATCGCAATTAAGTTATTGATATCTGTGATTAACTCTTCCGCTGGTAAGAAATGCATGGCTGATATCATGAATTAACATTTTGACGAGTGAGAAATGAATTACAGAAATCTTTAGTTAGAATTGCTAAGAGTCACATTATTACACATTTTTATGATATTCAAATTGCAATAGCTACCACTACTGATTAAAATTTAAAAAAGGCTTTGCCATACATTTAACACTCTCTCACAACTCTCCCTGTCAGCCTCCTGGGATATCAGTAGAAGTGTGGCTGGTTAATGGGGAACCTGAGACTAAATGCTTCATCTGAAGGAACAATCCATCACACTGTGTGTTTTCATGGGCTTCTGTGCGTGAGGTTCAGACAGAGCCCTTTAATTAGACATGTTCCTGTGAAAATGCAAACTCTGTGCAGGCGTGCTGTGCTTGTGGTTCAATGAGCTTTACTTTGCTTTCTACAGCTCGTACTTATGATCATTTTAACCTCGGGAGTGTCACTTCTGAGGCTATTTCATGTTATGTTTTATTGTTATTTTTATGGCATTTCAGTTTTATTAGATAGTTTGCCATCGGGAGTGCAAGAAAAGTTTATTTGATAGAGGTGGCAAACTGCATAAAAGCTGCACCTTGGCTCATAATATTTTGAAGACACAGCCTGCGTTATGTCCTGACAATACACCCTGGTGTCCATATGAGTTTTCCGAAATGTTCCACACTTTGTGCAGCAGCTTCTGCGCAATACTTACAGGTCCTTGCCCAGAGGCACCATGGGAGAGATAATGATGAATTTCTTTGAATAGATTTCCAAGCAGACAAAGAAATACCCCTTCTGAAAATTTAAATAGCTGGTTTGCATTTCAGTCACTTTTTATTTTACATTACTTTTACCAAAAGTTGTCGGATTTCACCAAAAAAATAATTTGATTTACAAAACTCCACACTAACAATAATGAAATAGTCTGTTAAGGGTCAGTCAGTAACATACCAACTGCATAATTCATGAGCTGCAGATTGGCACCATCGCTGGTCTTGCCCTTTCCCTCGGCAAACCATGTCTAAAAACCACATCTATCAGCTCACAAACTTGATTGAACTTGACGACCCTGAAATAGAAAAGTTGCAATTCTGGCTTTTCCAGTTGTGATTGTAAACAGTTCAGACAGGCTTGTGCACAAACAACGTAACACAAATTGACTATTGAGATGTACCAAGCCTGAAAAATGGACTGCATTGCTGTTGCACTTTGCACTGTGGCCATTTTAGCATTTTTTTGCATTTGTTGGACTCTGTAGCAGGACGATGATGTTCTTGTTCTTAATGCTACATCAACAATAATAACAACAATGATACTAATAAGAATGATAATAATGCAAATTCTTGTTCAGGACCGGACAGTTATTGTTTTCTTAGTAGCACATTTTTAACAGCTGCCTGAGAGCTACAGTATGGAGTTACTTTTTCAACTGGGTTCAGAGACAGCAGCTTGTTTGTCTTTGTAGGCAGAAGGCTGTTGTTGCTTTAGTCAAACTTCCAGCGCCATTGATGCGAGAGTCCAAAATAACCTGGTGGCTGTTCTCCCAGCAGCTCTGATCAGGCATTCGCTGGCACATCCATTTATTTAGCTCCTCTACTGCTCTGACATTGTAGATTTGACCTGGAAATGGCAGACTGCAGGCTGTGCCCTAATGTTGCCCCATCCTCCGGGATTTGATGCCCCCTGCTGAGAAAGAGCATTGAGGGAGAATCTGCCAGTGATGTGCCCCTCTTTAACCCCTCACCAACCCCCACCCGCACACACACACACACACACACACACACACACACACACACACAAACTCAAATGACGGCCTCTCGTTTGACACCTTCCCATCACTGCCACCACCAACACTGAACTGTTTGGATTAGGGGCTGATGTCTAATCTCATGATAATCCCGGCCTGTTAATCTATGTGCTAGTAGTTCTTAGCTTGCAGCGTGACAGCAAATGCACTGACCTTGCCACTGAGGGAATAACACACTCTCACTGAGTTATTCCATATTTGTTTCTGTCTGTTTGACTCTTTCTCTCACTGGTAAAACTCTCTCTTTTTTCTCTTAATACTTACGTCTTCTTCTGATTTGTCATAGGGCAACAAAAATCTGCTGTTTACTGTCAACCGTAATGAGGGTTGATCCTGACAGTCAGAGATAGCTGCCTTGACCTTTGCCTTCACCAGAATTATCCACATACTTGCACAAATGTGCAAAGTCAGGCAGTGACTCCCCTCAGTGTGCCACACACCAGTTGGCATGTGTTGTGCTTTTTTACAGACTGAGTGAAAGGGAGTAAAAGTAGTAGTTAGTTTAAGAGCCTTTAACTGCTCCTAGAAATTACATAGAATTATGGTATTAAATGGCAAAGTTGGTGCCATGTGAACACACACACACACATGCACACAAACACTTTCCGGGCAGCAGACGGGGCTGGACTGTGGGGCGGTGGGGTATTTTTGGTGCAGTAATGGTGTAATAAAGGAAAGGTTCACCCAAAACACTGTTTGCTGACAACTCCCTCTACTTTTCTCCACCTCCATACTATATCTTTTTAAAAATCTCTCATTCTTTCATTTTTTAAAATTCTTCCTCTTTGTTGAATGTCTGTTTTTTGCTGATTAAACATGCCCATATGGGGAACAATAAATACAACATTTTATAAGTTAAAGCTATTAGTAATGTGTCAAATACAGAATGAGCAAAAAAGAAAGATGTTAGCAATGGGACTTTATGCTAAAATAAAATACGAAAGGATCTTAATTGTCAGCCACAAAATGGCCATGCCAATTGTATGGTTCATCACTTTGGTTCAGACTGAAATATCTCAGTAACCATTGCATGGATGCAGTGAATCTACAAATTTATGTCTCATTCAGAATTTATTGTAATAACATCCCCTGACATTTACTCGTTTCTCATTCCCCATCAGTTGGTCAATATTTACATTTTTTAACATTTGTTTTCTGATTAAATACTTGTAATAAAAAAAATAAAAAAATAATACGACCATGAGCCTCAGATGCAGCCCATTATGTATTTACTACTACATAAAAAATGTTGGTATGCTTAAATGCTTAACTAAAATTATTAATATGTTAAACATTATGCCTGTTAAACACCAGCATGTTAGCATTTTTAATGGGAGCAAGTTTGCAAACCGATGTTAGCATTTAGCTCAGTCACCAGTGTGCCAAAGTAAAACCTCAGTGCTGTTAGTACTTCTATGAAGTTCGGATGAATTAAGACTGCAAATAAAGTTGACAGTATTTCCAAAAAAAAGAAGGAAAAGTGCAAAAAAAAAGTGTTTTAAGTTGAATTTATTAAATTTATGGACTTGTGATTATGCTGAACAGACATACACACTATGTAACTGGCAACAGGAGTTTAGCCTGGCTTTTATTTGAGGAAATATGGTATTTTTATTAAAAATAAGATTTTTTCCTTGACTGATCAACAACTTAGTCTATAAAATGTCAGCAAAAAGCATCATATTTTCCCAAAGCCTAAGCTAACATCCACTCAGCCGCACAGCAGGAGCAGCATGTTAGCAGAGCAGCAGCTTCAGTCAGTGTCTACAGAGGATGTGTTCAGGCACAGTAATGAGCATATGTCACCCACATTTTGGCTGAGTTCAACACACAATCATTACAGTAAGGCTTGAGAATGGTGCATAAGTCTTTATGTGGTCTGTGCAGACAGCTGCACTGAGTAAAACAGCATATATTTGTTCCGTTAAACGCACATGGAATGAAAAACTGAGAACTGGGACTGTGACACCTTCTGTTTTAAGAGAACTTTAATATCACAACACAGTTATGGTGGTTGTATTACACCAAAAGTTAAAAGTCGTAAAAGTATTCACTTTATGAATACCATACACAAGGGAAAACAGCAAGTACTCACACTGGAGAGGCTGAAAACAGGAAATCTTTGTTGTGAAACGTTGTCATTTCTGCCTGAAAGAGATTTAAAACTAATCAGTCATCAAAACATGAACCAATTGATTAGACCATTCATCATCTTACCTTCACTCTGAGAGCAATTTCAGGGTATCAGAGGATTTTCCCCCCATTTCTTATACTTGCAGATGACATGCAAATATTGATATAAGCTGCAAGACAAGCAGCCTCATTGATTTGCATGTTGACCAGAGCCCTAAATAGCTCGGCTTGCCGGGGGTAAATTGTGATGCACTGTCACAAAACTGCAAAGGAGGTCATTTTTGTGTCAATCAATTATGCAGTCATTTGTCTGAAACTGTGAATACAACAGCAAAAAAAGGAGAGAGCAAGAGAAATGTGAATTTAGATCACAAAATCACGGACAATAGATATAAGCTAGAGATTTATTGGACACTTGGAAGTGTAGAAGCTGTATAATTCACTCCATTTCCCCTTTATTCTCCCTCTGCTTCTGCTTCCGTCTCCACCGATGATCTTTCACTCCTCTCTCCTCCTCTCACCTCTCCCTCTTCGTTCATTTCCATTTTATTGCTTTCTCATCCCTCCATCTCTGTCCTCTTTCATCATTACAGCTCTGTGCCCCCCCTGCACCTCCCCAGCTCCCTCTTCGCTTTCTAGTGGATAGTAAAAAAAGGTAAAAGTGTACTTTGGTAGGAAGGCCATGTGGAACGCTAAATCACATACAGGTGTCCTTAAATGGTAAAGAGAGTGTTAGGTGGAAACACACACTCAAACACAAACTCAAACACACACTCAAACACACACACACACATGCACATGGACGCGCCACCAGCCCCTCATTTAGGTAGCAGTAATTTGCCGCAGTAAGTGACAGGGTTATTGTAAGACGCTCATTAAGAAAGGGAAGCAGCGAATAAACGTCTGACTGAAGGGAATAAATTCAAACCACTGCTCCACTTTTACTGCTCAGCAATAAGCTGCTTTGATGTGGTGTGTGATGGCAGCATTGGGGCAGACTGAGGGCGTGTAAGTGTGAGTGTGTGTGCGTGTGTGTCAAAGTGGTAGTTACGTCCTAGAACACAGATTTTTTACATCTTATTTGTAATCAGGTCACTGTATTGTGTTTGAGTTTTGCTCCGCATGTGTCATGTTCACTGTACTCTGTGTGTGTGTGTGTGTGTGTGTCATTTGCAGCTTCAAGGGTCAGAGGTCAGAACAGTTTCTATGAGACTGTTACCGCAGTAACACAGTGCGAGGTCACTTCCTATGACAAACTTTCATCTCAGCAGGAGTGGGAGGGAAGAAAAAAGAAAAAGGAAGGATCTGTGGATGAAAGGAAGGAGGCAGTGACATAAGAGGCAATGGAGGGGTGGAAGGATAAATGATAGGAAGGAATTTAAGGAGAAGAATTAAAAGTAAAGGAGACTGAACTACAGGATGGGGATATAAAAGGGTCAAAACTGGATAAAAAGTGGTGAGAAAATGCCAAAGTGCCTTGTTATGTTGGTCTATTGGTCAGTCAGTACAGTTTTATTCCATTATATAAGATGGTAAAAATCATTTAATACAAAAAAATGTACATAGATTTTCAGACTCACACACTTTTTTTATTTTAAGAGTTAGATTATATTTAAGTTATTTAAACAGTTAGATAGTGTGGTTTAATGTTGGCCTGCCAATTGATCCACCATGTTATTTAAGACTGAAACATCTCAGCTGTTAACGGATGGATTGACATGACATTGCACTTTGTACAGACATCCTTGATTCCCAGACGATGAATTCTACAGACTTTAGTGATCCTTGACTTTCCCCCTCATGCAATTAGCAGGTTGACATTTTTGTTCTGGAGTGAAATGTCTCACCAACAGTTTGATTAATAGAATAGTGTGCAGATATCCATGTCCCCTCTAGGATGAATCCCAATAACTTTGGATCCCTTTTAATCCAGAGTTTGTCCTATCAGTTACTCAGCGAAGGAATTGCGGAGATCTGAATAATTCAGCAACATTGGTAAAATGACTAGAAACTTCTTGTAGACAAGCCAACACTTTAGCTAGATTATCTGAGCTACACCATTTGAGGGTCCTGCGTTCACATTGAAAAAAGATGTTTGGTGCAATGCTTTTTCTCTAGGTGGCTGCATTTCTGCTGCACTTGCTGTGTTGGGACACTTTATGTATATGGGGCCTAAAAGTGAGCATCTGCAAAGGCCAATTATAAAAATAAGAAGTGTGACCACCTCATTATTCTAACTGCATCTAGAACTGTAGATCAAAGTTGAGAGAGGAAGTTGTTGTGATATTTACAACAGAGAGTTTGGTTATTAACATTTTTCAACTTTATCTTCCAATCTGTTAAGCTAATGTGAAAATTTCTCTTAACATCTGGACTTTTTTTCTCCCAGTCTGAATTATACGTATATTTTTTCTGCAATGTTTTAAATGGCCGCAATTAACTTGGTGAACACATAGCTTGTATTTCTAGTAAAGATAATGGCCCAAACTATGAATTTAAGAATATAAAACTATGAAAAACTAGAACTATACTTTAAAATGCAATGAAGTTATTATTAAGTACTTAAACAGCTACAGGCTCCTTCAAAGTGTTTGTTTCATTCTTTGTAATGGACAACACTGATGCTCACCCCGTGGGAGAGCTGTTTGTCAAATTCCCATTTCCCTTTGTCAGCAGCCAAAGCATGTTGAGCAACAGTCTAACATCTGGAAACTAGTCATTTGTGAGACTTCGGTTATGCTTTACAGTGTGCTGATTCAGCTCCAGCAAATACTGTCCAACCTCTTAGTCTACAGTGTTGGTGCAGGTTGGATGCATGATGGAGCTTCTACTGTGGCTGAGAGTGTAATTGGATTTACACGTCTCATTTAACCTGCTAAATGCCTCAACAATCTCAGATATTGGAAACATCACTTGGGTTTCTCAAGTAAAACAAAACTGATGTTGTATTTTCCATGCTACAGAAATTGTCTTTAATTACTCAACAATTAAAAAAAAAAAAGTTGCTACCAAAACAACTTTTAACCACTTCAGCAAAGTTCAGCCACTAAGATACTTAATTATCATTAAGGTTATAATTGCAAAGTCTGGTTGTGTTTTTTTTGGTCTCGAGTCAGAACATCTGAGATAAGTGATGGTGTTTATTTGGTTTTACTGCAGTGCTCCACACTTTCTGAAACACCAAAAACTGCAACACTACTTGCATGTGTTAATATCTGTATTGCACATATTAAAAGCTAAAGTGAGTGTGTGTTTGGCGTGCATTAGTGTGTAAGTGTAAGGTAGTCTGATGATTAAGTGTGTGTTGGAAAGATAAGAGATTATGTTGTGTGTAAATTCCATCACCACAGTCCGCAGCCTCGGGTTGTTATTGCTGTAACATTACATTAACATTAAGTGACATGAAATGCCCCCCCACCCCCTCCCATTTGTGTGATATGTGTATATGTATTGGATAGATACATATGAGCTTACACATATTATTTTAGTAACTGGTGTGCGTGCTTTGATATACAGTGACTCGATCTGCTTAATTGCATGTCTGGTGACCCTGATCTGCCTAATCAAGGCCACAAGGGGAGTTCTGTGTGTGTGTGTGTGTGTGTGAGTGTGTGTGTGTCTGTCTTTGTGTGTGTTTTCTCTTAAGCTCCTGTACAGTGCTGTAAATCTGCCCTTTTGTATTCACAAACATAACTCTTACTCTGTTTGCATGCATTTGTATTCTGTACAGTGGTTTATGATTCAGCTAAGACAAACCAAGACAACACTTAACCACTGAAGTCGTGTCAAGTCAATGTTATTTTTACTGAATCATGGAATCACAATTCACAATTTGCCTCAAGTGACTTTTAATCTGCACAGCCTCTGTCCTTAGACCCACTTGGATAAGAGGGTGATCTTAGAAATAGTAACAGAAGAGGGTTTCCTCTTCCAACATTGACATGCACTAATTTTACTGCCAGATGTTGAGGAAACAAGCCAAAAACTGCAAAGTCATTGAACTAATTAACAAGGAGCAGCCTGGTTTTCTAACATAAGGAGTTAGCAGTGCATTTAAGTGAAGTGTGAAGTGTATTTTTGCTATGATTTCCTGCAATATACTCAAACCTCACTGTTTCTGGTCATGTTTGAGGTGTCCTCAAGTATAATTTTGACTTACGCAGTCAACTTATTGTAATTTCTTTTCCTGTGGCTTTTAAAATCTTTGTCTTGCAATGTTTTCACAAAAAAAGTAAAACTCGGAGTGCTAGGTGTTGATTAGATTAGCTTAGCATGAAGACTGAATACAGAGGACCTGACTCTGCTTCGTGGTCCTCACAAGCACTGTGATTAACACAAAATATTTCATTTGTTTAATCCACACATAAACGGTATTGTCAAAACATCAATTTGCAGTCAAGGGAGCCATGCTAGCCCTTTTCCTGATGCTATTGTGTGACCACACATTTTGTGTGTGTGTGTCTTTCCCATATACCAGGCAAATACCAATCTGTCCCCTAATAGCAATATTTTAAACATGTCCTTCTTTAAGGAACTCTGTCAAAATATCTGTCTCCCACCCAGTTGTACACTTGGTTGCATCCATGGTTAGCTAGCACACACAACTTGGTTGTCACATTTTTGTCATTGTTGTTTTTAATTATAGGTAAAGGAGCTCAAATGACCATCCACCTCATGTAATTCTATGCTGTCATTATAATATGACTTAGCTTTTCATTTGTTCAGTTTGTTGAGGTAAAAAAATGCAGTAAGTAACAAATTCTAGAAAGCTGAGAAAGAGGGACAGGCATATGGAAATATACTATTTTTTTGTCTTTTTTTTTTTTCAGAAAGTAACAAAGAAGATATCTTTAAGAGGTAATGTTAGCTTACTAGATAAGCAAAAGCTAACACGTCAGGTTATGGCAAAAACTTATATTGTACACTGTTCTTTTTACACTCACTGTAAAGCTGGAAAAAACAGAATGATGAAGCTGAGGCAATAAAACAAGTGATAATATGGGAGATACATCTCGGGATGCAGATCAGTATGAGAGGTAATACTGATTGAATTCGACTTTAGTTTGAATCAGGTCAGTTTAATGCTCCCTCCCCTTGAGCCCAGCTACAGTATGTCCAGCTTGAATTAGCTTCATTTGGGCACTACGGCTAATAGCATAGCTGATCTCTTAATTCCAGTCAGGGATAAATCAAAATCATTGTGGTCAGGTTGTTGTGTCATCTAGTAGAGATACACAGCTTGTGAGCAAAAGATCTTCCCATGAACATGAAAAAATGCATTTCACCAGAGGGAAAATACAAATTACACATCTGTTGCCATTCTTGTTTCTGACGTACAAGTCAGCAGAATGGCACCGTAGCATTATTAAGATAATAACAGTCAAGAGAAACTAATTAGGCCAATTTTAGGTGTCAAACAGAGAATAATAGGCATCTGCTGTCAAGTTTTTTCAATACTTTGTAACAGCAATGATAGTTTTGGGTGTGGCCACATGTTCAGTTTTTGGCTTGATAATGAATTTTTGTCTTCATGGGAGTTCAACTTTTATTTTCACTGTAATTTTCCTTTAGGTTAAGTGACTTGGTAAAGTTTCAGATTGGAAATGGTTCTCTGCAACATCAGGCAGAAAGCTCGTCACCCCAGAGGTGTTTTTAGGCTCCTGTTGGTTTTGATTTGGCTCATTGCTGCCCAGTTGGGTGTCTTTCTTGTCAGCCTGTAGTGTGGTTCAGGATACCTTTTCACCTGCTTGATGCACGCGCTGAGGTTTGCTCTTACTTGTTGAGACGGGTTCAGGTGTGTTTGGGCAGCCACAAGGAATGCAGGGGGGCGTAACACAGGGAAGAAAGTGAGAGGCAGATGCTTTTGATGAGAAAAGGAAATAAATGGGCTAACCAATGTTGTTTTGATGTGGTCTCTATGGGGACAGGTGGAAGTTGTTATACGTCTGCAGGCAAAACCAAGAAACAAGTTTCAAATTCCATGGATAAACTATTGATTAAGTCCAAAAACACCCGGCAGCAGAACAATGTTCTGCAGTTTCCCAAATGCGGCACTTGCTGTAGCTTTAAGGAGGGCTGTGGGAAACTCTCTACTTGGCATAATATCTGACAATGAATTAATCCCCATAAATATTACATCAGACGTTTCCACATAATCAATACCAGAGAATCCACCTCATCAGGATTCCAGCTAATCTAACAAAATGTGTAAATGATTTGTCATAAAACAAGCAGGGTTTCCTGAATTTTAATAGCTTTTGCCTTGACCACATCCCTGACTCGGGGCTTACGGAAACCAGACTGAGGTCATAGGGTTGACGGTTTGAGTCCCTGAGCTGCTGGTAAACTGCAAGAAGAGAAAGAGAAAGTGGGTGAGCATCGGCCAGAAATAGACGGCTGTGATTGAACCTGTGAAGGAGCACTCAGGGCTGGTTTTGATGATGATTAATATAATGGGAAGCAGAACTTAAATGGACAAGAGCTAGCATCCTTAGATGACCTTTCCCGGATACATAAATATTTAAAATCTGAGTGGACAGTGTTTGTACAAGAGGTTTTTAAGTGAGATTAATTCTTTATGCCACTTATTTTTGTTTTTATCTTTGACACAGTGTAATAGCAGGGGCCACTGCCTTGTCTGAAGCAGCACACTTAAGTTTCGTCTTCTTTTACAGAGCTGAGGTCAGGCTGATCAGGTTCTCTGTAGAACACTGCAGATGTTTATTCACTGAACTCTTTATATTCAGAAAGAGAAACTCTACTCCATCTTTTACTTTCACTGCTAACAACTTTAGACTATATGTAAATTCACCAAAGAGGAGGCTCTCCTAAAGTGTTCTTCATTGTGAATAGCTGATACATACAAGCAGGAGCAGCACACAAAGACCCATAAAGAGCACTGAGGGTACATAGCTTGATAGAAAGATTTTTGTTGATAACCCGTGGGAGGTTATCTTCTTCTTCTTCGCTAGTGCTCTATATCAGTAACTTTGTGTGTGTGTGTCTGTGCTCCTGTAATTTGTCTGTATTTTTGTGATGATGATTTCTATTTTGGACCTTGACAGTGAGACAGTTGCTTTTCTTATCCTAACAAATGTCTCTTTGTGGATAAGAAAAGATTTAAAGCAGCTCTAACTGAACATAGGGAATGGGTGAAGGCGTTATGGATGAAGTGGACGGGATGGGGCAGACAGTCGGTCGGTGGGATGAGATCCAGAGATGCTTCACATGTTTGAGGTTTGGTGTCCAAGCAATTAGAGGTTGGGGTAAATTTTCTGAGGTCATAAGATCCAGACAAGCCTTAGGTTTAGGGTTTGGGTTATAGTTAGTTGTCATGAGGGTTAAGACAGAAGCATGACACAAAATAACCAACATTTGAAACCGACAAAAAAACAAGCACTCCCTCTTGGGCAGCAATTGATCAGATGTACTGAGTACACATCGTTTTCAAATGTGTTGAATTTGAGCACCTATTAGCTACCAGAATCTATTTCTTCGTATTTTCAGGCTGAATTTGGATACAAGATACATATCTCAGTATTTTTTAACAAACTGGTGTAAATGCTCATTTTTAAGCAGGCTGGTCAGACGAACTAGACATAAATTTGCCTTTATGGCATTTTTCTTAAGACACTCATCTAGAGAAGCTGCACTCACACGCAGTGAACACTCACACTGATACTGATCTCTGACTCTTAGTCATAGACGCTCACAGTCAATTCACATCATCGCCACAGTTTCATTATGATCCCATCAAATACAGACTGGCAAGGCGAAAGCAAAGAAAACCTTGAATTTGCTCTTACCTGTCTCTGTTATATAGGGATTGTGTTTGTGATGCCAATTTATGATGGAAAATCTGGTCAGTGATGAGCTGGAGGATTGAGGAGATGAGGAGATGACAGATTTCATATGCAGAGGTGTTTATTGTAGAACTTGACATCAAGGAGACCAGTATTAGCAATATCAATAGGTTATCATGAGTATTACCACAAGTGATCTTAGGCTATCTTTACAACGGACTCCATTAATAGAATTGCTGTGGAAAGAATGATTCTGATGAATTAGACAGGCATTTTAATTCTTGTGGCTTGCACACAAAAGTGATACCAATTCCTGTTTGTCGTTACAATTCAACGTTGCGATTTCTGCTGGAATTCAACCTGGTGTGACAGAATGTGATCATGTGCAGCCCGATTACCTGCTACGTGTGAAACCAGTTGCATGACATATGTACAAATATGACATATGTAAGGGAAATTATTCTCGACCACATTTATAGACCAGTGTTCTAACCCTTCACATCGTATGTGTGTGTGTCTGATTGTGCGTGTTTTAGCGTGTGTATGTTAGTGTGCGCATATCAGCGTCTGAGTGTATGTGTGTGTGTGTGTGTGTGTGTGTGTGTGTTTGTTTCCCTCAGGATGTGGACTTAACTAAATATATGCTGATGCTTGAGGGCAAAAACAGCATGAGCTACTAAATCAGCAATAGAAACTGGTTTTATTTGACTCCTCTTCCCTCCTCCCCCTCCTCTCCCACTTTTCCCATCAGCACCTAAAAGCTTTGTTTTGCCTCAAGGTTTTTATTTAAAAGGAGTCTCTACTATTTTGATAATCTCTCGTTTTCACTCAGTGGTCGCAAAAACGCTATTCATTTTCCTCCACGCAGCCCTTGAGCAAGGCATTTATTCTGGTCCTCTTAACCTCTATAATGCATCTGTCTGCAAGTGTTAGCATGTTTGCAGCTTTGCTTTTTGTACATGCGTCAGTGTAAGTATGTGACCGCTGTGCTCCGCTCTGTCTTTTTTTGAGTAAATTAAGTTTTTATAGCAGGATGCCAGCTGCTTCCATTACCCAGCAACCCAGGAATGCAGTGAAGCATATGTGTGTCTGTGGTAAACGCCCTGCGCTGTCTATGTTGGTTAGCAAACCAACAACAAAACGCTAACATTAGATACCGAGCATGAGATGGTGTCTGCTCTCTCGGCAGCACATATGTGAAGCTGATGGTGTGGTTTTAACCCCCAAGAAGAGGAATCTGTCTTTATTATAAAGTCCCCTTAGGACTCTCTTTTTTAGAAAGGTGACCTGATCAAAAACAGTGTTGACGTTGATTGAAATCTGTGTCACACTTCTCTCCTGTTTAGCATATAAATAATGCTCAGTTTATGAAAAGAACGCAATAACTCGAATCATTCGACTTGATGGGTCTGTTGTAACTTATGCTATCAAATTGTGCAGGTGTGGCTATTCATTTTCACCAGCATTTCTTAAAGATATTTTCTTCAGGTGTTTACACGAGCAGGTTATCAAGAGGAGCTGATAGCAGATCTCTCCGAAAGCTGAATTGACAGGATTGTGGGAGAAGTGTGGAAATTCACAGCTAAAGTGTGAGGATGCAATTACCTTTTTTAAAAGTTTTTTTTTTTATTTTTCCCAGTGGTAATTAATGAAATGCATAACTCATTAAAAAAAAACAGGTGTGATTAGCAGATATTGGTTTTGATTGATGGTGTTCAGAGGAGTAAAGCGTCATATCTCAGAATTACTGACTGACCTGCACTTGACACTTGAAGACCACTGAAGGAATGAGAACTGACTGTTCTGGTTGATGTATGGAATGTGTGTGTTTGTGTGTGTGTGTGTGAATGTGTGTGTGTGTGTGTGTGTGTGTGTGTGTGTGTGTGTGTGTGTGTGTCTGTGTATGAGAGTAAAAATCTAGCTCCACACTAGTATTACACTATCCAATGCTGCCTGTCATTTTTAACAAACGAAAATAGAAAGTTTTAAAACATCCCATAAAGGGATGTGAGAAAAGAAGTAAGGTGATGCAGAGGGTGCGATTTCCTGTACTATGGCTGCCAGTTTGTCTGTTTCAGTCATGCACACACACACACACACACATACACACACACACACCAGCCAGTTCCAATGAAAGATTCATGGTGCAGTGATGATGAAGGCGTCTCCTCTTCTGCTCCACTTAGCCTCGTGGACAAATTATACCCACTCACACACACGCACACATTAACACACTTACACACAGACACACACACACACACACCAACCCAGGAGCAGTTAAAAAGGAGAGCAGTGATGCATGCAGCTTTGGGGTACTTACTTACCTCTAACCTTCCCAGACATGGGGACACACACACACATAGAAACACACACATGCACACGTTTACATACATCATACATGGAAACACCCACACACACACAGGCACACACACACAGGATGTCAAGGCTGCTGCAGACTGCTTTCTTGGCTGTCTAGCAGAATCAGTGTGTGTACAGTATAACTGTGTCTAGGTGTGTGTGTGTGTTTGTGTGTGAAAAGTATCTTTATTTTTACTCTCCCCTCGTGGGAGTATCCCCAGAAGAGCAGAAAAAACAAGCTTAGGTTGGGTGTGTCATGATTAGGGTTTAGTTATTGGCTTGAGGGAAGGAAGAGTCAATAAAAACAAATTTTATTATTCTTAACGTTCGTCACTGCAGAGTTTCTGTGTTGAACTTCTGGCCTTCTCACTGAAAGTATTTTTGGACATGTTTGCCATTATTTTGATAGCACAAAGGAGGGAGAGAAAAACAGTTAGAACATAACTAAATAATCATGTTTAATCACGTCATAAGTGCATATTTAAAGTACTGAAGACATGTCAAATTCAGATTTTACATGTAAAACAAAAAAGATTAGTGTGTAAAATATATTGGAGTTACCTTGTAGCTGATGTAGAAAACCTCTTTAAAAAGGTTGTCATAATAAATTTCACCTTCACAATATTAAAATGCCTCTTACATGCACATGTGTGCTTGTAATAGAGTGTGTGAAAGTGCTACTTTTACTGAAGTAAAACATCTAAGCTCATCTTCCATCCCTGGTTGGATTCAAACCGGTGTCTTCCTTATTAAAACTTCAACAGACCTTTATTTCACAATTCTAAGTCTGTTATTGCAGTGACTCTCTGTGTACATACCGTCCCAGAGAGAGTGTACAGACACGTATACAGATTCTGAGTATACAGTGTTAGTTGGCACACAAACATGGTTGCTATATATAAATCAAGTATACTGTATAAACTGTACAGAGTGGTTTTCTGGTTGCTACCTAGATATAAAAGGATTCTCTAAGTGTGATTAATGATTCATGCAGTTGTGTGAGAGGCACTCAAATCCTTCAATAAAGCCAAAGTAGCAGGACCACATTGGAAACACTCTCCAGTCTGGCTTTCCAGTTGTAATTAGTAAAATAAACAAGTATTTGTGGAACAATGTACACTACCTAAAGTATTCATAATGGATAATGGCTACTCTCACAGGGCTAAATTATTGATGGATTAACAAAAGCAATATGCTGCAGAAGGGTCTGATGACTTATTGTTAGGTACTGGTAATGTGTCATATTATTATTGCTGTATGAAAACCAAAAAATACAAATTTTAGGGGTTTTCTGCTCTTAGATTAGTTCAAGGATTTCATTTACATCCGTAGTTCTTAGGTAAAAGGCCCCTAAAAGGATTGCTTCTTGTTTGACAGGATAGGAAAGCACTAAAAAACAGAATTTTGTTTAATTTTTTAGGCCTCTGAAAATTATTCAAACAAAATAAATATCCATCCTGGGCTTATGTGGTCATAACTGATCAAATTAAACTTATTAAATGGTGTTAGGTGGACTTCACTTGCTTTAAGGGGTCCATAACAAGCTGAAGAAAGGTTGGAAATCACTGTTCCCATGGGAATTCAGTTTTTCTGTAAACATTTCTCCTTTCTACAGCTATTTACTAGAGCTGCTCAGGTACTAATACCAGTAGAGGAAATGCTATAATGCTGGATCAGGTAATGGTGATTACACAAGTCTGAACTGAACCGATCCCACATAATTTATTCATTAGAAATGGGATCCTGCTAATTCTCAGCAGCATCCTGTACACCTGTACGCAACTTAACAAGCACATCCATGCATAATGTACAGAGTTAGCAATGCACAGTTCAAAAATACATCTATATTTCTATCATTTCTATTTGTTTCTATGAATGTACAGTTGTAAATGTACATATACAGAGAATTAAAAATGTGAATTAATTGAAAAAAAAAGAGTAAATTAATTAAGTTTGTGTCTTCTTCACTTTGCCAGGTGAACATCTGAGGATGTGTCCTCAGGGTCCCACCTGTTGTACCAGCGTCATGGAGGAGAACCTGGCTGGTCTGAGCGCCCAGGAGACAGAGGGACTGATCAGAGAAGCCGGCAGGTCGCTGCAGGCTGCCTTCAACGCTCTCTACAGGAGCTTTGACAGTAAGAAGGGTGTCCGTGTGTGTGTGTGTGTGTTTGCAGGATAGACACTTCTTGGCTGAGCTCAATACCAAAGCTTTAGCAGTGGGCTCAGAGGAGTGTGACAGTGTTATGTTGTGTGTTTGTGAATTTGTGTTTGGTACAAGCTCTGACTGCGCTCAGTGCTCCCTCCTGCAGCTTCAATAGTGTCTAAGTTTGTGTGTGTGTGTGTGTGTGTGTGTGTGTGTGTGGGTGTGTGTGCGTGTGCGTGCGTGCATGCGTGTGTGGGTGTGTGTGTGTGAGTGAGGCAGGATGTGTTTGTGTCCGGTGTGTCAAGGGGACCCCTGACTGGGTGTTATAATGAGAGCGGAGTCAGCCAGACACAATGAAACGTGATAAGCCGATCCCCTGATCTCAAAGAGACGCATGCACACACACACACACACACACACTCACTCACACACTAACACATACACACACAAACAGAGGGGTGTCCCCTGGGGCAGTGGCTGGTTCAGCTAATGAGCAGTTGACCCACTGAGGAGCCGCGTCTGCAGATCACTGCACATCAAGAGAGGGATGGAGACAGAAAGAAAGACGGAGAAACTGCCTCTGCTAACAACTGGGAGACACACAAATGCAGCAAGTGAGAAATGTGTCATTAGTACAGAATAGAAACACTGAGAGAAAATGTAAAGTAGAAAAAAAGTAGAGAAAAGAATAGAACAGGGATCAGGAGGAAGACTAGTGAGAGGAGGAGTAGGAGGTGGAGGAGGAGGACAGTATTATTAGTCTGAAGGCAGCAGGCCACCTCAGTAGCAGTAATGTGGCCGCCCATCTGGTTTTGGTTAGAGCAGGCTGGCACTGGTACACAGCCTTTGAAGCAAGAGGGAAAAGCCCAGACCACTATGTATGCTGCAAATACAGTTAGCTCACTCCCCCCCCTCCCCCCCCTTTTTTTTTTCTTGACCTCGCTCTTGCTTTGTGTCCATCTGGCTGCAAAGAACATTTCAAAGGAACCTTTAAAAATGTAAATAAATGCAAATCATATGGGCCAATTAACCAGAGAGTGAAGAGAGTTAATTATTTTCCTAACTATGAAAAATCAAAATTTCAGTTGTTCTTTATTGGAAATTGCTTCTATATAATAAAGCTGCACAAATCAATATTTTTAATAAACAATTGGTTTTATAACTAAGTGTAATGTGAAAGAGGCCACTAATTGTGACAAATCCAGGCAGAATTATCCCATGATGCTACAGTTCATCTCTGCACTAGAGTGCATTTTGGTGTCTATCAGATTTTTTTGGCGGTTATTATGATGAGTAATTTTATCGATTTGGTTAGCAACAAACAGTGCATTAATAAAAATAGCCTGCTGGAGGGCATAGTAAAGCAATTAGCAGCTAAAGAGCCTGATTTTTTTTATTTAGGAGAAGACGCAGAGCAAAACAGAGCAAAACATCGTGAATATCGGACTTAAATTAATAAGGTGGACAAAGACATGAATCTGATGAAATAATATTAATAAAGACAATTTAATAGGCTACTTATGTTTCTCTGTGTCTGCTAAATGTGAAAATAGGCAACTATTTGCAAATACATTTAACATGTCAACTTTACAATCAACTCCTCTTCTGCTATCTTTGCTTTGTCTTTGCCTTCAGCCTATTTCACCGAGCTGCACGGCCGTTCTGAGCGCTCCCTGCAGGAGGCGCTGTCTCCACTCGGCCCACTGTACTTCCAGAACACTCGTCTCTATGGAGATCTGTACGCTGACCTGAGACAGTACTACCGTGGCTCTGCCCTCAACCTGGACGAGAACCTGTCAGAGTTCTGGTCCCGCCTCCTGGAGCGCACCTTTAAAACATCTGCTCCCACAGATGTGAGTACGGACACAAGTTCAGCTATGAAAGTCAGCCTCATTTTGAATGAGAGACTGGTGTGCGGTTCACAAAACCCATCACTTGTGTTCATTCACATTTCTGGTCATTGTCTTCAGTCGCTGTTTCTGTTCTGCTGATGAACAGACTATAAAAATGATGAAGCAGAATAATCTTTTAAAGATGACATTCTTCTCCAGATGGTTTATCATCAGTCATCCCTCATTTCTCTTCCCCCCAAATTACTGTCAGCTGTACACGGCATGCTATCTAATGAAGGCAAAAACAGCCCAAAAAAATACTTTATAGTAACATATGTCTCCTACATTTGCCTCCTGTCACCTCTATCTGGCAGGTCAACATGTCCGAGGATTACCTCGAATGCGTTGCTAAGCAACAGGAGACGCTGCGGCCATTTGGGGACGTCCCACGGGACATGAAGGCCAAGGTTATCCGAGCCTTTGTCACCGCCAGGTCATTTGTCCAGGGGCTGATTGTGAGCGGAGAGGTGGTCAGGAAGGTCTCACAGGTAAGTGTGTTCATGTGTGTGTGTGTGTGTGTGTGTGTTCCTGTCTGTTTGTGTGTGAGATGCATGGACAGACACAGTGAGGCAGACAGAGAAAGACACAATAAATTGGTGTGAGAAAAACTGAGAGTGAGTGCTTGTGTTATAGTGAGAAAAAAACTGTGTATGGTGTGTATGTGCATGTGTGTGTCTGTGTGTGTGTGTTTACTGGGCTGAGTCCAAGGAAATCACATATGATGGACACATGGTTGTCACGCCCTAACTGTCAGAGAAAATGTCTCCACCTTAAAGATGAGAAACACAAAGATCATCAAAAAAAGAAGTAAATGAGGTGTCAGGCTCTGCCATCAGGACAAAACTCTCATTTAGAGAGACGACAACACTCATGTCAAATTATGGGTGTGATGGTAGTTTTTCTTCTTCTAACAGTCTGAGGTGTAGCATGTCTGATGTGCCTTTGTGATTGTTTTGTTGTCAAAAGGCTCCTGTAGACGTTTGACCAAGCTTTTATGGTCACAACAACACTTCTTTACACTGTCCTTTCCTCACATGTGCTCTTTGAGTAAGTGTGCTTGACTTCCCATGTTAGCTTCACTTCATATCTGCAACTTAGAGGACCAAATCAGAGTTTTTTTGTGTTTGAACTTGAATTTTCAGTACATTTCCAGGCTTTCTTTCTTCTCTTCCCATCTCTACCTGCTGAAGTATTCAGAGCACATTCTTGGGGCTAACTTGAGTTGTGTAATTGATTGATTACGAACATCATATCTGCATTAATGTTTATCAAAGCCACATTATTGATATTAGTGCAGACTTTTCCGATCTGTCAGCACTAAAACCACATTACCACGCAACAATAATGTAACACTGACAAGAATTAATGCCGACTTGTTGTTGACAGTGATGGATTATACATCCGGCAACTTGCAAGAGTCTCAGAAGTGATTTTCATACTGTAGAAAAAATAATCTAGTAAAAAAAAATGCATCCATTCCAGATATCTAAAACTTTACTTCATACAGCTTAAAGTAGTCAGCAAAAAAGTGGATTAAATCTGGCAAACATACTGAATCAGTCTCTTAACTACCTCATCTTATTTCAGAGTTGAATTTAGCTTTGACTGTCTCTCAGTCTCGTCTCTGCGGGGAAGCAGTAAAATAACTCCACTGTGGAACTGGACACCTTTCAAGAGCTGCGTACATAATCAGAAGCTGACAGTGTAACAGAAACCATGTAATGTATTAAGACAGACAAGGAGGGCCGTCATTGTGATCTTAGTCCGGTTTGGGTTTCAAAAGTGTTACAACACTGCCCTCTACTGTTTAGAACTTCCCTTGAGCTGTTCCTTGTTGTGCACTGGATATAAATGTCCCTCTGTCACTGCTGTCCCTGAGGATTGTGATGCTAACTGTCCTGTTGAACCTCCTCAGGTTTCTCTGAGTCCAGAGTGTGTAAAGGCCCTGATGAAGCTGGTTTACTGTCCCCACTGTCACGGCCTGGCCTCCGTCAAACCGTGCTCCAACTACTGCTCCAACGTCATTAAGGGCTGCCTGGCCAACCAAGCTGACCTGGACCCTGAGTGGCAGAACCTCATAGGTAAAACTGAGACTGTGATGTGCTAGAGATAATCCAGATTTAAATGGATCTCTGGAATTGATTTTATATTAAAACAACTCGAGTACATTTGTTCTAATCAATGTTCTGTCACATACAAATACTTAAAGAGAATTTTGGGCATTCACCACTTTTGCTCTGAGTTTTTCTCTTTGCAGTTAACATTATTTACAATTAATCCTGATCTGTTGTAAGATTCTCATACAGTTTGCCTCTGCAAGCGTAAAAAACAGTAATTTGACTCGACATAATCACAATGCCTGCATCTAAATGAACAGTTAAAGTATGATTAATGAATTATGAATAAATTAAAATAAAACATAAAACACAGTAACACTGCAACTGAAAAATTAATTTTCTATTTGAAACAGGATCATTTTTAAATCTCAACTTTTTACAAGAAAGTTTAGTTCAAAGAGTTAAAAAATCATTATCATTATTATTATTATTGTTGTTGTTCTTTTTATTGTTTTTATTATTATTAGTAGTAGTATTAGTAGTAGTAGCAGTACAATTGTTAATAATAATAATAATAATAATAATAATAATAATAATAATAATGATAGTATTTTATTGGAATATTTCAACACAGTAACTTGCAGTACTTACTCTTTTTTCTTTTACTCTTTGGTAAAAATTTTGTGACAGAAATTTGTTCACCAATTGAAATAAACTGATGCTTTGACAATTTTGTAGTTGTTAACCGTGTTAATGATCAAATCTTAAAATTTGCATCTCTTATGATTAGGTGTTATTTATCACAATTTTTCCAGTTTAAAACGATTTTGAAGAATCTGATTGGATTTTGGTAGTGTGTTTGAAATGTCCTGAAATCCACTGAGTTTTCATCATAATCTTAAGTTCAGATAAGAATGCAGCTGCAGATTAAACAGACTTATTTAAGCATATGTGTGAATAACTAAACATGCTTTAGATGTGAGTATAAAATTGGGAATAAATGCAAATACCAACATGATCTATGACGGATTACAAGTAAATATCATAAATATTCTGTTCGTACTGTGTAAAAACAGATAAGTGACTGTGCTGACTGACATAATTTCTTGCCACCACACTAATTATTTATACTACTGGAGTAGATTTTTAGTAATACTTATGATGATATTAGAGAAAACACATCGTTTGAATGAGTGACTTGTTGTTGTGTTGTGTTACCTTTAAATACATAGTTTATGTACCAGTAAAGTGTGATTAAGTGACTTGAGAGAAAATCGGCTCATTACTTTTTCTCCTTGCTTCCTCAGACACCATGATCCAGGTGGCATCTAGTTTCAGCACAGAGCCCAGTATCGATGTGGTTCTCTCCTCCATCCCTGCGCGAATCTATGAAGCTGTCCGCTCCCTGCAGGAAAACATGGACACATTCACAGCAAAAGTAAGACGTCTCACTTTGTCTCATCACTTAGTGAATTTCAAGGGAGCATTTTATTCAACTTAATATCATGTCTTCTGTCCTGCGCCCTTAGTTTTATTTTATTTTCATAATCCATTATTGTTTAAATTTGATCATTAAGAAACCCACAGAATAACACAGAGATGTATTATCCCCATCTAGCATTTACTTTGAGTAAACCTGAGGTAGAGACTGTCAATATGCTCAAGCACCACTACGTTTTACTGGTTCATGGATTCATCCTTCAAATAAAGCTAGGCAGCATTATTGAGCAGCTTAGCTCCCATAATATTTATATTGATGTATATATCAATGTCCGTTTAGTGAACAGGCAGTGAGTGCAGCTACAGTATAAACAGATTTGATCTTGTATCTAAAACCAAGCTGTTCTCACACTTTCTTAAGCTGTTTATTTTCGAGCTCTGTCTGTTTGCAGTATTTCAATATGTACATAAAAGTAGGTGCATTATTTTAAAGCATCTCTGCCCCTTCAGTACTTATCACTGTAGGCAATATAAATGCTTTATCCTGACACGAAGGCCACGAATGGAAAAATAAATCTAAAGTCTAAACGTTCTCAAAGTTTAAAATGCTTGTCTATGGTGACCTCTAGTGGAATTTTTCAGTTTGTGCAGATGTTTTACAGACTAACTGTTAATTTGATTTAAGACCATTAACTTTACACTTTAAAACTCCCAGTGCACATTTTTGTGCTGATGTCTGTCTGTATCTATTTTTGTCTGTGTGCAGGTGTACCAGACATGTGGAACTCCAGGTGAACCAGGAACAGGAAGTCCCACCGTTCATGAGCAGAGGAAGAAGAGTGGCTCCCTGACTGCATCGGAGTACAAACCTTCACCAACTGCTGGACTCAGACTGGAGATGCAGGTGTGTGCATGTACATATACCAGCACTTGTTTTAATGTGATTTCACATGAATGACTTGAAAACATGGCAGGATTTCTCTGTGGTGTTCAACACACAAAGGTCAAGAGTGACATGAGAGGAAAGGATAACTAAAGCATTGATTTTGTAGTGTATGAAAAGATATTTTAGCATTTATCAGTACTATCCATGCTTTAGCCTCAAAAAATAAATATCAAGAAGCATTATTTACATCAATTTTATGTACTACAGGTTTTCTAAAATGATTCGAAATGTAACTATAAACTTTTTTGATTAGGATCTGAGATGTTGCATGAGACATGAGACTCACCTGTGACCTGCAAAACAAAAACAAAAAAGTCTCTGTCCTCAGGTGTCAGATCTGTCCAGTAAGCTGAGGGAGATGCGGCAGTACTGGATCCAGCTCCCCGTTGCACTTTGCAGCAAGCTTTCAGCAGGAGGCGCCGGCCAGGATAAATGCTGGAATGGCATGACCAAAGCAAGGTGAGGAAGAAAAACTGCTCAAGAACTTGTTTGAGGTTTAAATGTGACCACTGACGAAAGCCTTGTCCTTGCTTGCATTATTATTTTTATTAATAAATGCATTATTTATAAATGCAACTTTTTCTTAACAATTTGGCCACACAAGGACACAGAAATGTCTCTGAGAAAAAGATCTTTGGGGAAACTCCAGTGCAGGTGAAGATATTTGCAGTGTTGACATAAACTGTATATAGGGAGTCTTGGCCTGTGATGACAGATTATGTGTCATTATCTCCTTTGTTTAGATTTGGCAATAAAGTGCTGGTGCTAGCATTGCTAACATTGCTAGCAGGACATTTGACTTGTTTCACTGTAGCTGTGGATCTTGTTGTAGACAAAACTAGTTGTTAACTTTAGCTGTAGATGCTCTATCAAAAAAAAGTTTTTCCCAGGCTTCTGATTGGCCAATATGGTTCCAGGATAAGAGTTTCATCACTGTCTATTGGTTTGACAGACAGCGCTTCGGTTGTGTTTGTGTTTTATCATATGTAGATTTATGTAAAACAGTGCTTGCATGGATGGGATTTTTCTCGAGAAAGAAGGAAGGAAAAATCTTGTTTTGAAACACACTCGTGTACATGTGGACTAGACCTAAATCTACCCTCTCTGTTGAGTCTTCAAAAATACCCTTTAAATCCAGACTTTGTCTATGTTTGACTAATGTTCAAAACAGGATTTGCTCTTCCTTTTATTGGTGAAATTGACAAACAAACTGCAGAGGAGCTTTGTGAGTCTGGACCCTTAATCTATTTTGTGTGTTAAATCCTTGATTACCCACCAATTTAAATACAATCACTGAATCCATGTTGAATTAATATTGATTCAGCATTGTCTATGTCGATAATGCCAGGCTTTTAAAACAACCCCTCCTCTGACCTCTAACAGGAAACTGGATTGTAGAGTGTTGAATAAAATATTTTCCAGGTCTGAAAAACCTGTTCAGCAAAACTTTTATCCAGGCAGCATGGAAACAAGATGCATGACAAAAAGGAAACTCATATTCTTTAGCACCTAAAGGCCTAAAGAAATGTCTAAATAGAGGAGAATAAAGCAAGGAGAGCAGACAGCAAGGTTTCAATAAAGTTGCTATGAGACGGACTAGTTCTCTTACAGCTGAAGGCCATTGCACCCTTTGTGCCATAACAAAAGAGTAAACAAGCTTCTCAGACAAACTGAAAAACAGCAGTTTATGGAAATTTATTTTAAGGTGTTCTGTGCTCATGTTTGTTCCTCATACTGCAGTTTGAAAGCCTGTATTGAGTGATCAGCACCCTGCGGCACAAGCATTCATGGCCACACACTTACACGGGTCAAAGCATTTTCAGCCCCCATCCATCCATGTGTACATGGATTATGTATGTGTAGTCTAAATGTTCTCTCACACTGCTCTACATGTAAATTCACACACACACATGCACACATTGCATGCTTTAAAGTGGTTGGACTCCAGCCAGATGAGATTTATGCAGGGTAAAACATGTAAACATATGACAGTCTAAAGACATGAGATATATGGTGTGTGTGTGTGTGAGAGAGAGAGAGGGGAAGTTGCCGAAAGACATGAAATATGGATGAATAGCTGACTGTGACTGACAGCTTCAGGAAATATGAAATTTGTTTGCATGTCAGTGTGGCAAGAGGGGTGAATGATGACTGTGATGAACTGCTTGAGACTCTACAGCGACACCTTGTGGATTTCTTGAGAGCTCAATAAATGTCAGAGAAAAAAAAATACAACTAATAAATTCTCAGAGTGGAAGATGGAATAAAGGCTTGGAGTACGGAGTTCAAATAGGGATATTTAAAATTTGAAGCATCTTGAAGAGCAAAAATTGAATTCCACATGGTGTGTGTGTGTGTGTGTATGTGTGTGTGTGTGTGTGTGTTTGTATCCCTATCTTTATGAGGACAGTGGGTTTTGAACTAAAGTTTCGAACTTTGAGTTGGCGAACTCTGTGAAATTGAGCTCGTCTTAACTTCTCCATTTGCCACATCTTTAAAGGGACATTTGATAGTTAATGGGTGCGTTTTCTTTATTTCCAGGTTTGTCTCGTTTACTCATATGGGCACTGAATCTGGTCTTTCAGGCTGGAGACGTTCATCCTGCTCATACTGACCACAGAGATATTTTACCAAATAGACTTTTAATGGAAGACATGGGGATTTAGAATTACGCAGCAGGGGATTTCATACTAAACATACCAAACAGAATCCAACTTTGATTATCTAATTATAGCTGATCAGGCTTTCTATTTGTGTACTTAGAGAACTTAAAATGCTGCCTGCCATCTCTTCCACTGAAAGCTTGCTAGGAAGGAATTTCTTAATGACCAGTATGAATTGGAAGAATCATAAAGCAAGCAATAATGTTATTAACCTTCATGTGGGCACCCAATTAGACTGAAAAAGATGTGAATTTATATTAAGACTTGGTTTAGGCTCAAAGTTGAAGCTGGATTGAGGTGACAGTAAGGGCAGGGCTTTGCAATAATAACAAAAACAAATTACTCCTCTTTATTTAGTGTACATTGTCTGTCATTAGGGGTCCTCACAAGTTCAAAAGCCCAAGCACCTGTTTGTATGCTTTTTCTTTGCTTGTGTGAGTTTTTTATAATGAACTGTAGTGTATCTACTGACCAGCGTCTCATCTGATTCGTACGAGTGGGCACAGATGTGCATGCATGTGATTTCAAATAAGCAGAAATATTCAAAAAGAGTTGTGCCTCGAAACATTTTATCACCAGATGTTCCCCCAGTACCCTCAAACTAAAGGTTATGCCTAATAACATTGCTGAACATTCTTCTCTTAATCCTTTTCATCTTGAATCAGCTACCTTCCAGAAGTGATGGGTGACGGCTTGGCCAATCAGATCAACAATCCAGAGGTGGAGCTTGACATTACAAAGCCAGACATGACCATCAGACAGCAGATCATGCAACTTAAAATCATGAGCAACAGGCTGAAGAATGCACTGGACGGCAACGACGTGGACTTTCAGGACGCAAGTGGGTCCATTTCTAATACATATGCTCTAAAAATACTTTACCGTGTCAGTTATTTATACGTGACACCCCCCAACCATCTATATATGTTTCTCCCTTTCACAAATTCGTATAAGCACACACATAATCCTGTTTCACACATGCAGTGTTACCATTAAATTTGAGGACATCTACGTGCTGAGCTGTCTGTGTGAATGCACATGTCCGAATCATTCAGCCCAGAATTTACCCTGCCAGCTTTCTTGTACTATAAGTGCATGTAATGCCGGATTAAGCCCATGTGTGAATAGTGCAGGTCATCACCAGGGAAGTCACATGTGGGTGTATTAATGATCTCATGCTGCTGCTGAGAACACACCCAAAACACTGCAGCTTCCTTTCTCAGGTGGGATCAACTGAACAAAGTGCAGCTGCTCTTTTCTCTTCTCTAATAGCCTTTTAACTCTTTCGTTGATATTGTGACTATGTCAAGATACAGGCGACATCGGTGTTACTGCAAAAAAAGTCATAATTACTGATTTGTTAGAAGCGATCCAGGCATCTGAATACATCTACCATGGACAGTTTCTCACACTGTGTGTTACATGTCATGAGTCTTTGCAAAACCAGAGTTTACGACAACAGGGAGCTGAGAACCAAATTCTCCTAACATATAATTAAAAAAGTAAATTTAAACACTGATTCTTGGAGGTCAAATGGGCAACACTCAGTAATCACAAATCAGAATTATGAACGATGGATAACGATGGTAACATGATAAGTCACAAAAACAAAAAAAAGACTCACGTAACTCTTGTGGTTTTAAAAAAAAAAAGTAATAAATAGTTACCCATTAAAAATGTGTTTCCTGTCCCTCCCCCCCCACATGACCTCCCCAGGTGATGACATCAGCGGCTCAGGAAGTGGGATGTGCCTAAGCGGTCAGTGTTCTCGAAGCAGACCAGGATTGTATGCCTACTCGCCAGACAACAACCGGGTCAGAGGTGCAGCCGCGTCTCAGACCCGCGTCTGTAGCTTCATACTCCTGCTCCCATTGGTCGTCCTGCTGCTTCAGCGATGATGGACCACTGCTGCCTCCAATCGGACACTGAAGGCGAGAGTAGGGTGGAACTACTGGAGTGACAAAAGGGGTTTGTTGGGGAAAGATTGGAACTTCACTTTGCCAAAAAAATGAAAAAAGACATTTTTGGGAATGAACTGACATTTTCTTTGACCAAGAGGAGTGAAAATTGACAGTGACAATATTCTTTGTTTTCAATATGTCGTAGTTTGGGTGTGATTCATTCATATGGTGATTTGTTGAGCTGGTTTCAATGGAATCTTGCGATGAGGATGCAAAAGAAGATGGAGACGAGGATGAAGAAGAGGACAAAGTGAAGAAGGATGACTGATGATGATGATGATGAAGATAATGATGGGGTTATTGATTGTGATTTATTGATTTTCAGGTCCATTTACAATTAGCTTCCAGCTTGCAGTCAGCAGACGGCTCGGTGCCCAATATGTGGTGCGTTCAACAAGGCTTTTTTTTAATTTATTTACTTTTTTAAAACTCAAGTCGAGGTTGTCTTCATGAACAAACATTGTGTAAGTTGTAAATGTTTGTGTACATTAGCTAAAAGACTGGCACCATATTGAGCCATGAATGTACAGAATAGTACTATATTTGCAATGAATCCCCCCATAATCTGTGATGTAGTCGTCCAGATGTTTTGGTGTGTGTTTGCATAAACAGTTACATACAGTAAGATTTGTCTGAAATATAACAGGTAAATAATCACACTCCTGAAATGTACATGATGTTGTGATTGCAAGATTTTACCTCACTTTTAATGTATCCGGAGCCGTTTCAGAAGAGAAATGAAATAATCACTTTCATAACAAATCATCACCTTTGGAAAGAAATGAGTGTCTCATCAAAGCACAGACAAGCTTGTTCTTTAAGTTCTGCAATTTTTCCCACCGTGGGAACAGAAAAGTGCACATTATTCTGACACTCAAGCTGCAATTACCACAAAAATCTCCACAGAAAAAGCTTCGCAACACAGTAATGCTAAAGAGGACCCCTTGTTGAATGCACACCTGCGTTAAGTAACTGATTTAAATGAAGTCTTAGAGGCAACACATGGCGTTTATACAGTGGGTCAAACCAAAGCACTTATTACACTGTACACTTTTTTACTTTTTTTGACAGCAGAATTTGCCCTGAGTACATCGAACTTTAGCGACAACCCTTTCATCAGGTTTCGTAGCTGCATAATGTTCAAAGAAATTGAAAGTTTTTGAGTTCAGCTCTTGTAAAAGTTCAGCTTTTTGTACATACAATACAGGATATTATGAAAGTATTGACAACACGTGTACAATTGCCTGGTGATAAACGTGTACTCGGCATGCCTTTCCTTCAGTCTATTCTATTCTGGTACATATGAGACTCCTGATTCACACGAGTCTCTCGCACATATACACACTGACACACACTGGGATTGTGTATTGAGCTCATTTTTTTATTGATCAGCATATTTAATCATGCATTTCATTCATTAAACTCTGTTTTACCGTAGCAGTGGATTTTTCCATATACATTTTGACATGATCATTATTAATTAGAATGGAGTGTCATCATTATTTAAAGGGAAACTCCACTGATTTTACACATTAGTTTACTCATCTTGACCAGTGCTACAAAGCCTGTGCCCCCAAACCCCCCGAAAAATACTTTAGGTCTAAAAGATTTGCTAAAGTTTGGGACAATAAGCCTGGTTATATGATATTAGATCGGACTTGAAGGCTAAAAATGTATAACTGAAGCCTGAAATGCAGCCGCAGGCAGCTTGTTTGAAAGGTGTTATTGTTTGCCAGACAGACAGGGTCAAACAAAGAGATGCTATTGAGTTGAATTATTGAAAAAGTATAAAATCCAGTATAAAAATATTTCTTCCTCTTCTGCTTCAGTTTTGACCATTTTAGCCGCATGAGGAGGCACAGCTCTGTTGGGATGGCAGTTTGTTGGTCGGTCCACCGCAAGCTGTAATGTCCCAAAAAAGTTCTGGCTTGAAGGCCGTGAAATTTGGTACAGACATCAGTGTTCCCTAGAGGAGGCGTGCTAATGACCTTGACATTTCCTCTAGCAGCACAATAAGGTTGACGCTTGTGGTTTCAGCCTCTGCTGTCCTCTGTGTTTTTTTTACTAATTAGCCAATTAGCTTGTTAGCAATTCGATATTTGCTTCTAAAATGGTGAACACGGCAGAGATACTGTACCCGTTTGGCATCATTCAGTGTATTAGCATCGCCACTGTGAGCATGATAATACGCTGAAGCTAACATTTAGTTCACAGCACATCTTCAGATTCTTAGTGTCTTAATGCGAGTCCCACAACTTTATCAAAGTGCAGTAAACTGAATCAGTGGAGTAACCCTTAAAGGCCTTTGTGTTCCTGTCAGTGTGAAGTCACCTGATGCAAGTTTTCATGCATGTATTCAGAAATCCATGCATTAGCCACATATGACCAAGCACTGATTACCCGTCTTTCCTCATCTGTGCCTGATGCTCTGTGACCATAAGCTGCAGACATGACTCACTCCCTGGCTGTGTCTCCACTGCAGGACCGGGCAGGGACGCATCCACTCACAGATAACAAATCTGGGATGATTCCCCTTCTTTTTCTAAAAAAAAAAAAAAAAAAAAAAAAAAAAAAAAAATAAAACAAAATTAACAGCGGCGCAACTGCTATAAAAAAAAAAATAGATATTTTTAAAAG
>JAQMCX010000045.1:9022086-9058729 GCA_029814765.1 Acanthurus leucopareius | reverse complement strand
TTTTTGTCTCACTTCACGCCCCGGGCGGGTCCCAAACAAATAAAATAAAAAAAAACTGGTTTTTTCCCCCTAATTTTTCAAAAAAAAAAAAAAAAAAAAAAAAAAAAAAAAATCACTCAACTTTACCAGCTGCGCTACGGCTATAAATAAACATATAGCTCTTTGTCACAGGCTCTGACAAGCCTCATGTGGCCCTGCTGGAGAATTAACGGGGCCACGTGTTGTATGTGGGGATGACAATCCTGCACCAGTCAGTCAGGGGGTTTTTGGTTAATGAATGATTTATTCTCTTGATGCATTTAACGGAATAAAACAGGGCAGCAGGCACAGACACAAAGACTTCACTACAAGCATCTATTTTTAAATGATGGAAAAGTGTTAAATGTTTCAGTGTACTGGGCTCACATATTATTATTATTTCTGAACTTTGACAGAGCGGACCCCATCTGAGCATCTGTCTGGATTTACCCTTTTTCCACATCACATGTCTTTCCTGCAGTGTGTCTTGTCCTGTACTTGTGAACGATGTGGAAGTAGAGGTAGAATCTGAGCTGAATTTTACTGAGATGTGGGAGGACACGTGTAGCAGCCACAGTCTGACGCCATGTTGGTTTTAATCAGCTGTGTCTAGACATGATTTATCGACGCTCACCGTTCGGGCCTGAGCTATCTGTCCATGATCAAAGTTTGCTCCCCATTCTGACACCCCAGGAGAGAGTTAATACTAAACAAAAAGCTCCACAAACTCTTGCTGCACAAATGCAAGGGATGTAACTTAACTCTGGATTCACTTTAAACATAATTGTTCTACTCATGTGGCAGCCAGCGGGTCTATAATCGATTTTTGGGTCGGTGACTCAATGCTGATGTGTTTTCTAAATGATTTGAAATGCCTCCAACTGCTGGCTTTAAGATAAGAAGCATCTCCATCTTTTTGTCTGCTTCTAAATTCACAACTCTTTAAGATTCTGGTCGATGTGTACAGGATGCAATAGCCACTGAATAAACGTTGATTGTTGTAGTGGTACATGGTGCAGTGTCATAAAAGCTTTTGACAGCTGAAAAGTCATGTTGAGAGACTGTGAATGGACTGTCTGGGCTGTAGAATACACTGATCTGTGCTGTCTAGCAGGATTTTTCCCGTCATACAGAGAGAGGAAACTGCAGGAGATGAAGGAAACGAGAGACAGAAAAGAAACTTCAAGAGTAAATTGATCCGTGGCCATCAGGGGCTGAAATGTATCTGAGCTTTATTTTTTCAGTAACACTGAGCAAAGTCTTCAGAAATTTCAAACTGCAGTTGTCATTAAAACTTTCAGATTGTTGCTGAAGCCTCTGCTGAGGGCCAAAAAACTTTTACAGTGGTAGTTCCTTTTAGTTCACTGCTCCATAATATTGCCTCTAGAGATGCACCGATTCAGCTTTTTCTCTCCAGATACCATTTCCAATACCTCAGCTCAGAGTGTCTGCCTGAACCGAGTACAGATCCAATACTGATGCTCTCTTTTTTCCCGATTTAAAACCTGTGTACCTCGCTCTCCGTGAAAACCATTGAACTCTTTTTAATGTAAGGTCAAATTGAAGCCAGGGATTGCCATTGCACTAATAGCTGAGTCTGCTGTGGCTGAAACAGATGCTGAAAACATTTTATTTTATAATGACATTCACAAAGAAGCCTTATTTATTTTGGTTTCGTCAGAAGTTGTCCAAACTCAATCCACTTGAAGAAGTCAGTATATGATTGGATCAGCTCATACATAATCTCCATAAACCTCTTATACAAGCAACTGCTGCACCTCCTGTGGGATGATGGAAATATGAAGAATGCACTGACTGTTAGGAGAAAAGTTACATGAATACGAACATGTGTTATGTGTATTGATAGATTAGATTTTTTTTAATTAATCATTTCCAAAAAGAACCCCCAATCCAGGGCAGCCCAATAATGTAATACTTCCTGTGAAACCTCATGTCTAAATTCACCACAAGGGTTAAATGATCAAAAAATGGTTCACTCTGTTTTGATTAAACTGGGTTTTAAAGTGTGTAAGTTGGTCACGTAGGCCAGGAGGTTACTGGTGAAAAGAGCTCACTAATGAAGCCCACACAGGTGCTTTCACTCACTTTGATTAGACCCCTCCGCTTTACGTTTGATGGATGGGTGCTGCTGTGCTCAGGTCATCATCTAAATTGTGTCTTAGGTTGAATATTCTTCTTTTTTTTTTTTGCTCATAGTTCCTAACTGAATGAAATGATCTGGAAGTATTTAAGTGGCAGCTGGAATAAGAGCTGGCTGAATCCTCTAAATGCAGAGCAAAGGTGCCTCAGCGCTTCCTTTCTAATCTCCTTTACATTAGGGTTCACTGGACCATTCTTTACAAAGGGAAGCAGATAATGCCATGCCACAATTCCTTGCAGCAGTAACATTAAATGCGGTGCTCCATTTTTAAGTCCGCTGTGGTATAATTACATAGCCCAGTACAAGTGCAGTCGGACTCTCTTCCCATCGAGGTCAAGGCAAAGTGTTTAGGAAAAGACAGAGGACACGATTCTTTGACTTTTACACTGCAGCTTTTAACTTAAATGTCACGATGAGAAAAGTATAGATGTAATTAATACAGTTTTTTTCAATTTAGGTTAATCAGACAGCCATATCAGTGCACCCACAGCAGGGCCCTAGCATGTGACTGCAGCCTTTTTCTTGTTAAGACGAATATAAATGTCTGCTGTTGAGAAGGAAGCAAGCAAGTTGTTCCATTCAAACAAACTGAAATCAACCAAACATCTGTATGAGGTGACCCAGGGGCACGTTTAACACTGGTGATGGGCATTAAAAAGAAGCCAGAGCTTGAAACCAGACACATAAATGTAGACCTTTTGTCGCAAAAAGTCAGAGTGTGGAGAATAAATCCTAATAATCCACAGAAAGTAATCTAGACATGCTTGCTGTTTGCGTTTGCTGGCCTTAAGAGAGATTACTGGTCGGTCTGTTTATTCTTGAAATGACATACAGTCTGTAACTGGCATTCTGCTGTGCCTCAGCAGGCTTTTAAAGGCCCTGCACACCCATGATTTGCAAAGCAGTCCTCATTATTTTCACCCCTTTTTATGACCTTGTGGACATGCACAGATTTCAAACTCTCAGGATGGGACAATGTACACACTCAGCATTTTATTAGAACCACTCAGCACCCACCTTCACCCTGATCATACGTGTCAGAAGCAAAAAATACTGCATTTTTGAATATGTTGCCTTCATTAGCATATGGTTTGATGTTGTTGAAGGTTTCTTAATAGAGACTATTGACTCATAATGTGACTCACTTGCCCCACAAAAGTCATGTTTTAGCCCAGCACCAGCATAAACAAGAGTTTAACAACATACAACACTGGTGAAGTTTCTGAATGAGAAAATACACGTCTATGGTAGAAACAACCTCAGCCCTGATGAAGACAAGAAAGATGAAAGAAGAAATATTTTCATTTTGATTCATTTAAACTGTGTTCTTGATCTCAAATTTAGGAGATTTTCACACCCAAGTTGTTTGATCCATATTTTTGAACTTTCCACTTTCTTTTGGACCAAAATTAAAAGTCTGAAACCTTCTCCAGACCAGGTTTCTGACCAAACAGCTGGGTTTGGGTCTGATGAAAGGAACTTGAATCAAATTGAACCATGATGTGGTTTGTTTCCAGTATGAAAACATTTTTATTAAGAAGCTGCAGCCTTTTGCATCAATCACAGCAAATTCTGCCGGGTATCATGTTCCTGTTCTGGATTAATTCTGTAAAGCAAAATGCAACATAAATGAGAAGTGGTAGTATTTGGGAAGAGAGGAAGACTTAATCCTTAATTCAACTTAGGTCAACCAATATGATCAAGAATCATAAAAAGGCCTGTAAATGTTTCACAATAGAACTTCACTGATACATTAATGTATAGATTAATAAATGGTCAAACTGGTCTTGACCATCGCCTTAAAGTTGGGAGCAATACCATAACAATAATGCAATTGCAATGAAATGAGTCTAATCATTTAGCTTTCATCCATCTACAAACCAGTCAGGGTCAATTATGGGGTCGAGCACCTCTCAAAGGTTATGTCGACAGAACATAATAACGTTTTGCTGTCTCTCATTATCATGGCATTAAACCAAAACAATTAAGACCAATTAATCACAATGTAAAATAACATGAACCTTAAAAAAGCCTTAAAGTTGTAAGGCTGTGAAACCCCCCTTGGATATGGAGTTTTGTGATGACAAAAGTCCGCAAAGTCCAAAACATTAGGAGGTGTGTGGTCATTATTGATCTATCTTTTCCACCTGATACAAATGTTATTATTGAAGCATATTTAAAAAATCTTTAAAATGACAAAAACACCCATCTCATCCAGTCATAACGAGGCACGAACCATTGCGCACGTCTCTGTCAGCATCAGCTTGACTTTAAATATCAACTTTACTGCTATGTTGCACTTTGACCGCTGGGTGTCGCTGTTCCGTCATTATTACCACAATGCCGGGGCGGGGGAGACCTGACCATTGGGCATTAAGCGGGTCAGGTGGAAAAGAACGGGTGATTGGTTTACGATCCGCCGTACTCTCTCCTGATTGGACAGGGAGGTGTGAGAGAGAAGAGGTTGAGAGGAGAGAGAGCGGAGATCCAGCAGTAGTCTATCCGCTTCAGTCCCTGCTGACTCTACCGGTGCAGCGCGCACTCGCTCACTCACTCACTCACTCACTCACTCACACACACACGCACGCACACACACTAACACACACGCACGCACGCACGCGCACATACACTGAGAGCTGAGATGTGACTGTAAAAACCAGAGGAATACAGCGTGTGTCTGTGGGATTTTTTTTTTCTTCTTCTTCTTCTGTCAGCTGGATAATGGGAGAGGACAGGCGGGGAGAGCTTTTGGCCATGCCGGCCACTTGGGTTGCGGTGCTCCTCTCTGTGATTACTTCGGTGTGCGCAGTGGAAGGTAGGTGTGCAAAACGGGGGCTTTTTTTTTTTTTTAGTGCTCAGATGATGCAGGGCAGGCTTGAATTAATTTATGCACTAACTGTGTTTAAAGCAACGCTGCGCTGTCAACTCACCTGTTTATGATCATCCTCTGAACACAGACTTCAACTTTGTGTCTATAAAGCTTTCTGACTGACAGTTTTATTGTGATGCTTAAGTGATATTTACGACAAGATTTATGACGAGAAGTTGTTCTGTTCGTCAGGGTGCACTGGGTGTGTTTTGGGGTTTGTGTTGTTAAATACCTGTCAGCAGTAGGATTTTGGAGCACAGGAATGCAACTGTGCCTCATTCGAGGTTAGAGATAATGTCTCCTTAATCATTTGTCACAGCTGACATATGAAAAGCGACCTGCAGGGTTTGTGTACTACTGTCTCACCTTCTAAAAGTGCTGTTCATTCTGCATCCATACAATAATACAATAATCTGAAATAATTTTAACAGCAAAATTGCCTTTTAATCATTTTTAATGATCTTGAGGGACATAAAATCCATATAAAATGCTTCCAAGCATGACAAACAGACACATTTTTTTAAATTATCAGGTGTTATTTCCTTTTATGAATAAGTCTTTATTTACCTATCGTTGTACCTAAAGATCTGATACAAATTTGTTGTATCATCTGAAATCATTACTGTGTTTCTCCCTCCTGGGTGCACTGTTGTCGCTCTATTAACATGCTGCTGCTCACCTGGAGTGGCAAAGTGAAGCGTAATTATAGCTCACAGGTGCTCAGCTACTCCATGTAGCCTCTGCCTCCTCCCCTGCCTCCTCCTCCTCCTGCTCCTCCCCTACATCACCTCTTGCTCCTCCTGCTGTTTCCCCCCCTGAAGCATCATCTTGCCTTGCTCTTTTCCAAACATTATCTCCATCCTCCTCTGCTGCACGTCCTCCTTGCTACTTCACCCAAAGCACCACCTGCTGCTGCTGTTCTCAGAGCATCAAATTTTACTCCTGTTGCTCCCACTCTTCAGCCAAACATTACACACTCCCTCTCCCTTTTCCTCTCTCCAGCATCACCTCCTGCTTCTTTTGCTTTACCTCCTCTATGACCTCCTGCTACTTTCTGAAACATCACCTTCTACTGCTCCCTTCCAAACTGCTGTAGCTGCTCATGCTGCTCCTCCCCTAGGCATTATTTCTCCCTCTTACATTTCTCCTCAAGCATCACTGTGTTGTTGCTACAGCTTCTTCTTCCTGGGCATCACCTCCTGATCCCTGTGTTGCTCATGTTCTTCCCCTCCTCATTCTCATCATGTAGTTCACCTCGCTTCTACCTCTCTTCTACTATCCTCTTCTCCTCTCCAAGCACTACTCCTTCTCCCATTGTTCCTCTCCAAGCTTCCTGCTGTCACAAATATCACCTCCCGCTGCTCCTCTTTAAGCGTCTCTCTTCCCTTTGCTTCACTGATTGATCCCCACTATTCCTCGTGCTCCTTCTTGCTATCCCCAAACTTCATCTTGTGGTGCTTTTTTTGCACTTCAGGTATCATTTCCAGCTGCATCATCAAATGCTGTTGTTGCTGCTCCTCCTGCATTTATCCTCTGACCTCCTACTTCTTTTTCTTCTACTCCCCAAGCGTTGCAGACTGTCAGACTGTCCCTTTGCTCCTCTGCAAGCATCACCTCTTGCTTTGCTGACTGTTCTCTCTCCCACTTCACCCACTGCTCCCACACTGCGTCCTTTGCTCCCACGCTACACCTCCAACATCCCTAACAAGGACCCATGCTAGCTCATTTCTCTTCTTCCTGCTCTCCTTCCCAAGTATGTACTGCTGCCCTTGTCTATTCCCTAAGACCCCCCCCCCTTCTCTTCTCTCTTCTTATATTCTCCTCCAGTTCATTCCTTTTCACCTTCCTTTTGCTTCCTCTCCTCCTCCTCCTGCAGCAATCCTCGTCAGCCTCCACTCCCATGTCCTCTACTGTTTCTCCTCCTGCTCCTCCTCCTGCTGCTGCTGCTTCTGTCCCTTATGGAAGCGCTAGATTAGTCTACTGCTGTGTTTTAATGGAGCGAGTAATGACGGGCTCCGTAGTGAGTCTCCCCCATTATGAGACATGTAAATGTGGTGAAGGGCAGGTCTATTTTGATTAAACAGAATCCTGTGTGTGTATGTGTGTGTCTGTGTGTGTGTGTGTGTGTGTGGGAGAGAGGGGTAGGGGGTTAAGATGTAGAGGAGGGACAAACAGGTACAGTGTGTGTGGTGGGTTGTTTTGTGGTCACGGTGGCTTTTTCATGGTAAGTAGGTGCCTAATGAAGTGGTGAATAAGCTGATCTGAGTCTGCTGGTGTAAAATAGACCCTCTGCTGACACACTGGCTGCTGTTATCTCTGCTCTGTTTACCATTTTCCTTCAGAAACTTTCAGACTTTTCTAGAGCCAGTAAAGGCGGTCATTATCAGGAAATCGCAGTACAGAAATGCAGAAGATATGCTTTAGAAATACTGTTTGTGATTAGAGTTTGTTCAGTTGCAAAAGATTAGTTTAATATTTTTTATCATCTTCTTCATTGTTTTATTGTTTTTTTAAGTACTGAACAAGTATTAAAGATACCTGTTATATTATCACAGAGGGCAAGTCGATTTATTCAGACAGCTTTTTCTGTTTAAAAGAAATTTGCATTTGAGAGGCTAGAACTTCTTTTTATCAGTTTTGCTTGGAAAAAAGTGAATAGTTAAGCTAACTGATTAATGATCTGATTGTTTTAGCTCTTATCTGTTGACATGTATTACATAATGGTTGGGGAAAACATCTCTTTAGCTTTTATTCCAATTCAATTCAATTCAATTCAATTCAATTTTATATATATAGCATCAAATCACGACAAAGTTGTCTCAAGACACTTAACATATAGAGCATGTCTAGACCATACTCTATAAATACATTTATATTTCAGATTTATAGGAACCCAACAATTGAAAGCAATTCCCACATGAGCAAGCACTTGGCGACAGTGGCGAGGAAAAACTTCCTTTTAGTAGGCAGAAACCTCGGACAGATCCAGACTCAGAGGTGGGCGGGATCTGACGGCACCAGTTGGGGGGGGTGGGGGGGGACAAGAGGGAGAGGGGAAGAGAGATAGATAGAAAAGGGAGAGAAAGCAAGGCCAAAAGCGAAGTTTCCATAGACTGAAACAACAAAGCCCTTTAATCAAATATAAATTAATACATGATGATGAATTAGTTATAACAGACTGTTTAAACTCTTATCAAAACATCATTATATGGTCTAGAAACTGGCTTGTAATGAGATGCAACTAATACATGTTTCCATTTTAAATGAAAGTTATTGTTTGTAGAGTTTTAAATAAAATGAAAAAATGTTGATTATAATTTCCCAGACCCTGGGGAAATGTTCTGAATGTTCCTTTTTATACATGAATATCTTTCCAAAACTAAAAGATTTACAAAGGAAATCTACAAATAATCACAGCTGAAAAGCTGGAATCAGCTTAAGTTTAATATCTGCCAGAAAAATGACTGAAATGATCAATCAATTGTTATACAATTCATTTTTATATAGTGGCAGATCAATTTTCTGTAGATTTCCCAATCCCTACATGAGCATAGTTTTTAGTGTATTATTCTTAGTGATGTTGTTTTATGTTGATTTCAAATTACAGATTTTTACTGTCATCAAATATATTTTGTATTTTATTTTGAGACTATTTTCATTTCTAGTAAACTTATGTGTAAAGTCCCACTCGTCAGTCATCACAAAAACGCTGTCATCTCAATCAAAAATTTAGTTTCAGTCAGACTTTGGTGTTTTCTTTGTGCTTTTCTGTTTTTCCTGAAATATCTTTTTGGCCAAGCCCTGCTGGTTGCTGTACATACACTGAGTACTTTGCTTTTCTTGATCATATCTGTTGTTTACAAAAGTACCAGCAGCTTTTTTGTGAAGTGTAAAGTCAGGCAGTCTTTTCAGTTTGGAAGCGAGTGAGGGTGCAGAAAGGTGGGCAGAAATACTGAAAAGCTTTGCTATCATGAACATATAAACTTGTGTAAGGAATACGTCATCGCCGCCGTTTGCTGTCATCTATGTAGCCTGAAATGGCTGCACTAATACAATGCCCATTACATTCCCTCAGGATTTACACCTTCTCAAAAGGTCCAGATTTCAGCACAGTAATCCAGTATGTGACCCTGTAACTGTGAAAGTCAAGGCAAACCCTGACCCAGCAGATACTGGTGGGTTTCAGTGCTACATATCCCACAAACAAGCCTCAGGAAGGGTGGAAAAGTCATCTGCGTCTGAACCAAATGCCCCGTCAGCAGCAGGCTGTGCCACTGAAATTGCTGATTTGTGTCAGTGTTGAGTGTCGAGGGGTCGAGGAGTTAATTTCTTTTGACTTTTCCGTGCGAGAGCCACTGTAGTTGGAGCCCTATTTAGAAATCCTGAATTTGTGTGCCACCTATTTTGCTGCTGATTTTGTATAACGTATATCTTTTATTTATTTATGCACCTGCAGATGAACTATTCCTGTCGTTTTCCCTGGAGCCTGAACATGCACATGCTGTGTCCCATCTGTCATCTTGTGGGACTGCTAAAGGTTAAACACTGTAGATCCTGTTTTAGATGCTGGTAATAACATAACAGGATATATTTAGCAACTTCATTCTATCTCCGTGCATGTTTTTTTTTTTGTGAGTGTGTGTGCAACAAATGATGAACAAATGATCTACTCAAGGGGACCCATCACACACTTATTGCCAAGATATGCAGATGACACTGCAATGCCTCCACTCACACACTCATACATACACACATACTGTACCCTGCACCACGCTCTGCTTGCTCATGTTTAAAAGATATGGTTTCTGTATTCATCTGGTGACAGGTTATCAGTGTGACAGACAGATAGTTGAACTGGGGGAAAGTAGGAGCTTGGGAGAAAATCCGTCACACCAGTCCTGAAGCTTCTGCACCATTGTTTCCCAGTCTATTTTTCCTTAGGGCCTCCCCTCAAGTATGAAATATTTATTTCCACAAAGCATTTAAATTGTTTACGAATAAATTTGGTGTTGCTCTGTAAAGCACTTGGAACTTGTGGAAATATTTACCTCAGAGTCCTGGGGTTTTTTTGGTGCACTATTTTCCCACGGAAAAAAATTGGGCATCAAGAGGCAATTTCCTATCAGTCAGTCTGCTATTAGACACTATGCTTCTCAATACCCACAGGCTATCAGACTTTAATATCACAGTTTTCAATGGCTCAGGAAGTAATTTCTTACAAAACATGCTCAATGTTTACTGAAATGTGACTAATAAGTTCTGCTGGTGTGAAAAATATATCCTTAACTATGAATCTTCACACATTGGCTGTGATTTTTCACACACCTCAACAATCCTTTCCTTATATTCAAGGAGGAACTCGTTTGTCCGTTGGGTCAATGATGAGTCATGTCTGTTACTGAGGAAAAAATGTATTTTTAATGCATACTTCTGGCAGCATTTCCATACCAAATGTTTGGGTCACAATTTACATCTCTTTCTGATTTTTGTCATTGAGATCTGAACAACATGATCTGACACTGTCTCGTATCTGCAGCTGCAGTCAGTTTTAAGTAGGTTTTAAATTACAAGTGGTTTATTTAGTTGAATGCTGTCTATTAAAATAACAAAGGATTTGAATAATTTCCATTCAGAGCGATATTAATAGACTAAACCCCTTCAATGCACAGGTCAAATGATTAAATGCTCATGCTGTTTGGCTATGAAACGTCTGCCTCATGCAGTTTTTTTTTCCTTATTGTTTCAGAATCTAACAATCCAAAATGTGTCAGATAAAAATTTTACATCTTTTTGTAGTCAAGTCCAAATTTTTGTTACAAACTTGAGACTTAAGTGAAGTCTAACCTCTAAAGTTCTGGCATATACATAATTAAACACACATATATATGCATAGACTGTTTTTGGCATTTTGTACATGCAGTATATGGATCTGGTCCAGAGCAAGAAGATCTAAAACATGTATTTGATAGTGTTAGAGCTGAAGCCCATATGCAGCAACCCACCTGCAGTGCTATGTTTTTTGGCCACAACAAGCTGTAAACATAACATTTACACATTACCACCAGTCTGCTGAACACTTGTGCAAACAGTTGCCTGTAATTACATCCAGCAGATTCAGAGCAACATTAGGTTTCATTTAAAGTTTCTGTCCACCTGATAAATAGTTCTTTTCTCTTCTCAGCTGTTTTTGGCCTCCCCCGAAAAAATATGCAGCCATTTAACCATCAAATGCTCGACTATGTTTACCAGATAATTGCTTACTTTGTCGCTCTGGCCTTCGATGCTGAGCACGTAGTGTATGGTGAGTTTATCAGGGTTTTTTTTTTTTTCTTGAATATAGCTGCCTGCTAGAAATGTGTTTGACAACTAGAGACTAGAAGACCAAAACAAAACCAAAGCACTGATCTAAAATTCACCCTGGAGCTGAGGGAATGCCTACATATTGCAAGCTTATAGGCGAGAAGTCTCTTCAGTATAAAACCTGCCCAGTAAATGTATCGTTTTTATCATCAACCGTCAATCAGCGTCTAAACCAGCTTCATTGCAAACTTTTTACTACATTCACTATTTCTCCTCCACAGCTGCCATTGCTGGCATGTTTAAAAGCATAAATTGATTTTAGCTGCTCAGAGTACAGAAGGCTTGCAAATTATAAAACACTCCACCACCCAAACTCCTCAGGTTATTTGCATAACAAACCAGTCTAAATAGATTATATTTCCCTGACATGAAACGATAATTGATACCATTAGAGAAAGAGCACTGGTGGGCATAAAAGGAATGAAAGAATCCTTTGTTTTCACCTAAAATTCTCCCCTTCCTTTCACTTGGGCCCATTATACTGTCACTTCAACTAATTTGCAGCTCAAAGAGTCACATCAATACACCGCTATGTTAGACAGACGTCAATGGCATGCTCTTTGAGTTGTTCTACCTTCTCCTTTTCAGCATGCAAGGTAAGCAATAGCATCAATTACCCTTTGTTTCAGGCAAAGGAGAAATTATTTCTCTATACTCTCACTGTAGAATTTACCAATAAAAAAAAAACGCCTCCATTTATCTTGACCTCAGGCCTTTGGCTTACATATTTTCATACCAGCAGCAGAGAAGAAAAAACAGGGGGGATGAGAAAATCTAAAATACAAATTTACTGCTTCTATGGCAGTTCAGGCATAAAGGGAAAGAGAGATTTCTTCAGATTGCCTTTCCTAAGTTTTAAAATACCACAATGACATCATTCACAAGGTGCATCATACATATTATTCCACAGTTCTGGCATCCAACATACATATTCTTAAGAATTGGTCTCTGTTCATATTAATATCCCAATTATGTGCAAAAATAATGAGCTCAACTTTAGATTGAGTGCAAAAAATATAGATCAGGGCTCCAACTATAATTCCCAGTGTTGTACAGCCTGTCAGTAATTTGGTGGATTAATATACTAATCAATTAGGTTTAGAATGTCAGAAGACATTGCAAACATCCAAAAACATCAATCACAAGCTCCCAAAGCTGAGGGCGACTCCCCCCAGCAGTAAAATCTCAGCAAAATGCTTTTATTTTTTATAGAAACTGGCAAAAAAAAGAAAATCATCACATCTGCAAAACTATAATTAGTGAACGCAGCTTAATAAATTCTTTTATCGTTTTACATTTCTTGATTTTATTGAATCAGTTTATTAATTACCAACTGCAGTTTCAATTACAATGAACATTTTATATTCATCAATGTTAGGCGGTACAGTTTTACTGAAGTCAACACTGAAGTTACAGTTATTAATCTTAGCAATTCTCTAAAAATGTTGAAATTTTGTGGTGGCTGTAGCTCAAGAGCTAAGATCAGTTTCTAGTGATCAGAAGGTCGGTGGTTTGGATTGTGTGATTGGCTAGTGTTTGTTACTTGGTAGCAAAACTGACACAGTTAGGGTTAGGAAAACTGTTGGGGTCAGGAGGCATAGCCTTGGAGTTAGCCTCAACCAAAAGAGGAAAAATGTTCCACCTGGTAACTTCTAAATTGTCTTATTTACATGTTGAAGTCACTGTAATCCAGAGACCAGGCTTTTTTGTTCAGAGTTGGAACCTCGTTTAAGTCCTTGCTTAACTGCAGACAGATAACAAGCATTGTGGCTAATGTGTCCATGTGAGCTAGCTCTCGATGGTTAGCGAATAAACCTCACCTGACAAACTATTAAACCATAAATTCTCATTTTCTTTGACAAAGCATGGTGAAAAGATTTCCTCTCTGCCTTTTCACATGCCCACATCAATCACCGTTATCAGGCTCAGTCAGGGCATCTGTGCCTAGTGAGGCACAGGGTGGAGCCATCAATTAGCTGGGGTATTTCTAATTTTTAATCAATGAGATATGAAATACAGCAATTATGTGCAGTACTGTGTATGAACCAGGGTGATGTTTTCTAACTTCCCTTTTTCCTGTAAAAGGGAAGGTTAAAGTTTTGATTTTTCTTCCTTGTTTCCATTATTGTGGTCATTGGTAATCTGGGCTAAAGATGACGTGGAGGGCCCGGTAGTTTCATACTGATACTGTTGGCTGCCTAAAGGTGAGGAGCATAAATTTATGCCAGGGGGAGAATTTAGTTATGGTTGCTCACCTTCAAATACTGTTGGCATTTAAATGTTTTAGTTCGCCATGTTCCTGTTAGAATCAATTTTTCCCCCCTCTGGTTTACCTCACCCTACGGAACAATTAAGGCGGTGCCAGGAGAGGTATATAAGGCAACTTAAGCATTGAGTTGTAACTGGTCTCAGCTTGCTGTGACGCTGTTATTTCAATGATTTTTCAGTTGATTTGCTCTTTGGTAATTTTCTCAGGACTTTTGCTTTTTTTTATTCTCTTCTGTTCCTTTGCAGTGTGTGGTTAATAAAACCAACGCCTTATGTACTGGGACAGCTGCCTGCTTAGCTGTTATTTGATTTAACATCTTTTTGGTCGGATTTAATGCCAGACAGCCACACTAAAATCTTACATCTATGTAGCCAAGCAGTAAGATTACACACGTGTCAAAAATAGAAGATGTGACATGTGGATGAGGAGACTTCTGAAGCATTTTTTTTATGGACCTGCAATACCCTTATAAAGAGTAATGTAAAAAGATTAGCTTGCTGTTAAGTAATTAAAAGTACTGAATAGTAATGTAGTCAGTATTTAAAGGACATCCTTCTACTCTATTCTAATGTATTCGTCCACCCTGCATGCTGCATACTGCAGCTCTGAGCTTTAGACCTTTATAGCTCAGCATATGATTGGACATAATGGCCCATTATTTATTTGCAGGTTGAGAGTGGGCCCTCTGCCAGCCTCTTCAGGGTTCCTGCTGTTGGCATATGGTCTCACAGATAGCCATGCTGGATATTAAGGACTGTGTCACTGTTGGAGCAAAAGAAAAGAGGGAAAAGGACATAATGGGTGAGACAACGCACATCAGTGTTTTTGCCTCACCTTGAAGAGGTCGTTGGGGTGAAAAAGGGCGTCATCAGGAATTTTAAGCAGTTTTGATTCGAGGAATGTAAATGTTGCGATCTCAAAATGCATTTAGGAAAGAATGAACCATTTGGGTGTAAACATATTTGGGATAAAAGAGTTATTATCTGTGATAAGTAGTATCTCAAATGCCGTATAAATGAACCGATTAAAGCAAAGATTCAGGTGTGACTTAAAACATCAGTCTAGTGTCCATATGATTGAGTAAAGAGGGTTTTGCTTGCAGTAATCTCTCCTCCTGTTGGTACTAATGGTTAAGAGATACTTCCTAATGGGCTCTCAGTATAAATGATGAGTGACAAAAAAAAACCCACAGTCCTTATTCAGTGAAAGAATGCATTCAAAGGTTTATAATAGCAGCTAATAGCATCAGCGATCTCAGTTGGACAAATCAAGATGATATCTGTCACTGTTACAATCTTCAATTCCCTCTTTGTGCTTCCCTGCAGAGCAGTTACCTGTTGAGCTGCAGTGGAGGGATAGGGAACAAAAAGAGATGATTTTGTACTAAAAAGGCTGTAACTTTGGAAGATACCCACCTGATCTGTCTAACTAAGACTTCTGAGGCCTAACATTAGTTTTAGATGAATCTTGTGTGGATTTTTCATCATCATCACCTACATTGGAAGTGCTTTAGAGAGGGATCTTTTAACTATTGGTGTAAAGAGAATGATTGATGCAGCAAGCTAAACCTGGGCTAGGGTTCATACAAGGACCTTACTATTCCTTTAACATGGACCTGAATAACCGTGTTAATGACCTTGAATCATTTAGTCAATATGATTGAGTTGAGCGCCCAATGTGATCTTATCTGACAGGCAAAAAAACAAAAATCATTCATTTATGATAATAAAGAGAAAATCTTAATCTCTGAGAAACTCTAATCAACAAACGTCTGACATGCTTCTTGATAAATTACTAAAAGGATCAACGATTAAAAGAATTTTACCCTTTTATGTATTATTTTTACAACATTTCTCTACCTGCACAGTCCTTTTTTCTTCCTATTTCAGTTTAAACTTTATCAACTCATGGTAGGTTGACCAAGCGTCTGTGTTCTTTTATACCCGACTTCACACTTGCTCGGTTTCATCCACACCTGCCTTTTACAGCCACAGGCATCTGTTCTGTTGGCCGCTAAGCTGCTCTGCTGGAGCAGTGGGGCATTCAGCGGCTCTGCTCAGCAACAGAGGGGAAACTGACCACGGCAAAAAAGAAAGATTACCGTTCAGGTCCGACACGTGTACTCCCGGTGTCTGGTAAAATGTCACACACTTGAACTGTGCACCGAGCATGACCCCACATTTCAAGCTTTCTTGTGGTTTCACTGTTTTGTTTTTTTTTTCCTCTTCTTGTACTCCTTATAAATTCAACACAACGGGGGCAAAGCAGAAACCAGGGCAGAGCAGACAGGCAGGAGAGCGACGTAGGCAATTTTAGTTTGACAGTTTTACTCTGCGTGACAGCACTTTTGATAGCAAATCTCCCGAGAGATGGTGAGAGCAAAAGAGGGTTGAAGGAGGATAGAAAATGAGTCAAAGCAAGAAAAATACATAAAATCGGAGAGGATGAACCCCGTGGTTAGTCTTCTGCAGTTTTATATATGAAGCAGAGAGTCAATAAGTGTCAGGTCCTGCCCACTAGGGAGCCTTTTTAATGAGCTCTTTGTATATGAGTGACTGTTAGCAGGCTTGTTATATACACTAGCATTTTCTGACTGTTACTGCATTTAGATTACATAGCAGTGAATATATACATAGATATACACAGGTAAGCAAAGTATAGCAAGTATGCTTCTTCTATTAGCACCAGACTTCAGCCCTAAACTGTTGATTCATCCACAAACAGGATATAACTTTGTGTTATTGTTATTATCCTTCAAGGTATAGAGAGAGACAATGACATGACAGCTGACCATGAACTATTATCAATATTTACAATGGAAACATACAATTCACTATGCCCTTTAAGCCACTGGATACTTCTGAGCTTTAACATATTGCTTCATCCCAGAGTGAGAAAATGAATTTTTTATTTGGGTCCTGGCCTAGTGAATTATTCAGAGTACATACGCCATTGTCGGTTTACTTGATGGTTTGTGCGAAATCTCCTCCACTGGAACACTTGACAAACCCATGTAGTTTTGAGCAGAATATACCCAAGTGATCACAACACTTCACATTCCTTGTTAGGGAAGTTCTCATTTTATTCATTTTTTTCAGTCACAATATGAACACTGCAAAAATAGGTTTTCACATGTTGAAATCAACCTTCACTTCAAGATTAATAGTAGCCCTTAAGGCAGACAGATGCACCATAGGCTGTATAATAAAAAGTGAACAGAGGCAGCATGTTAGCTTGTTGTTCACTGCCGAGCCTGTTTGGAGCAGAGTTGTTAATGTTTGTTCGTGTGTGTGTGTGTGTGTGTGTGTGTGTGTGGAGGGGCTAAGCCCTTGGTGAAGAAACAGGGCAGAGGATACTAATGATTGTGTGAAATATTAGCAGCGGCTCAGTAATTCTGCAGCGGCTGTGCACAGCGTTTAATTAGCACAGCAGTCAAGTCAAGTTTCATACAATTTACATTAGTCCATTACAGGTGAACTGCTGCTAAATGGGTAGAGAAGAGTGCGGTCCAAAGAAAGAAGGCTTGGATTTCACATCACATGACATGAAACAGCCATTGAACCGTGGGACCGAGGCAGGCTGATCAACACTGATCAATCAATACAGAGTAAAAACCAACTAAGCATGTGCAAACCTCTGAAAATATTGGCTTTGTGCAGACATAGACAGAGATCCTCTCTGCCTGAGCATTCAGCTAAAGTTATTTTAATTTGAACTCGCTCAGCTCATTTTCTTGTTTCCAAAAGATCTGACATATTTATGCTGATTTTATTTTAAAGCTTGGTTAAAATATAAATTGCTACTCAAGATAAATATCACATTGTTTCAGTGTCAGTTTTATAAAGATGCTGAAGACTACTCTGCTGTCCACTCAAATGCAAGAAAGAAATGGAAATAATAGGCCCACTTGCAGCCACGTCTCAGAAAAAAACAGGCCAAGATAAAAATTACAGTTTAGGGACCTGATAGGGATGCTGTGAGCTATAAAAAAGCTGTAAACAAAGTGAAAAAATAGGCAACCTGTATGATAAATATCACTTGTCTTGACTGTTTTTATATGATTTTTGTCTCAGTATTCAGACATGACCCCATTTAATTGAAAGTCCAATGTGTATATCACTCACACAAGCTGCTCCTCTGAGTAAACTGTATCTATTGAAAAAACTTGAGGAAGGCCCCAGCAAAAAGTAATGGTCAGTCTCAAACCCAATTTATGTTTAATACTTAAAAAAATATGTGCTCCAAGAGCCACTGAAAGTAAGAGACAGCAGTTAAGGGGGGCAGAGTTAGAGATGAGAGGGGGGAGGCAGAGCTTCAGAGAGGAAAAGTGGAGTTGGATGCAGCTGTTGTGCTGCAGTCCTTGGGGTCGATCCAGGACGAGACACTGCACATCTCTTTGACAGCAGGTCAAACTGTGTGTGTGTGTGTGTGTGAGAGAGAGAGTGAGTGTGTGTTAAAAAATGCACTCAAGTGATGTCATGTGGTTGACTAGATACCACCACTTGACTTTGATAACCCTCACACACACACAAATGCATACACTTTGAGCTTACTCATACAAACACTGCATCTTCTTTGCATAGATGATGATGATACACCCGTCAAAGGGATATTGATGAGACTGCTGATTCTGATACAAAACTCTGTTTCATTTCTAAAGCTGAACCTACGAATTTCGAATGTCTTTTCTCTGAGTTAAACTGAACTCAAATTTTACCCTGGCCTTTCCATCCAACCCCCTTTTCCTTCCTCAAACCCCCACTCAGCAACTGATCCTCCTCAGGTTTCAATCTCAAGGAGCCAAGAGTCTCCTCTCAGGGCCAAACATATCCTTCACATTGCTAAAATTGTTTGCACATGCTTGGTTTACCTTAGCTTACATGTGGAATTTACATAATCATCCTCACTGACTCAGAAAATAGCTGCGGCAGGTCAACAGCACAGGTGCCCTCTTGATGAACTCGGCCACTGGCTCTACACCTTTCATCACAATCTGATCTCTTCACCTCTATGACACAAATCTGATGGGTCTCTGAACAGAGGAATGGATTTTTTTAAGAGTTGCTCATGCCTGTTGCACTTCATTTCACAGTACCTCTCCAAAATGTGTAAAAGTGGCCTCTTAGCATTTAATTAAGTAGTGGAGAATCTGAAATAGCACATGTTAAAACACATCATACAGCACTCAAAAACATCCATTCCACTGTTTGGAACAGCAATCAAATTTAATTTAAAAATGCTTGCAAGCACACTTTCATGGAACCCGTTTGATCATTTAACAAGTTAATTTGTTACATAATAGACTATGTAAGCCCCCTTATTGAATTCTCTTTCCAGCTCTGGTGCTAAGTAGTTATTAATGGTATTTTTTAAAAATGTATGACATAATGGCATGTAGAAATGCAAAGATATAATGTAGATAGATTTTTGTAAGTTTCAGTCTTCTATCATCTTTAATAGCAGACAGGATAAACGAAGAAGAAAGTGCCAAGAAACTGGCATTTTTTCAGTTTACTTCCAAAAGTGAATAAAAATGCACTTAAATCACAAATTTTAATAATATAAATAACTATGAATTCATAACTGCAGATTGCAGACTAACATCTCAGCTTGCCCCGTTATGGTTGAATTAGGAGAGTTATTAGGAAAGTTCAGAGACGTCTTGCCCAACAGCAGAGGAGGTGAAGACACTTCCTTTTAAAATATGACAAATTTTTCTCAAGTCTGACATTTTAAAGGACATAAACATAAGACACATTTTTAAATGGATGGGAATTTGGAATAAAACTGAAAAAAAAGTATCAGAAACAAAAAGAAGTTAAAATCTCCAAAGTCAGTGGTGTATTACAGAGTGCTGCAGGGATCAAGTGTTTTGTATGTCAGCGCGGTAATTAGCATCTCCCTGGTTTCCTGTAGAAAAAGAAAAGTGGGATTTTACCGTTGAATTTTGGATGATTGCAGAAAATAAGCTCTGTGGTGAACTAAAGTTGAAGATACATAGACATTTTTTTCAACCAGATAAGTGAACAACACTATTAGGATTTTTCAAGGGTAAAAAAAGGGTCAAATTAATAGTTTAAGAGCGTCAGTATAAACACAAAATTACTGTAAAGGCAGGAGAGTGAGCAGATCAGTTACCATGCTCTATGTAATGACACTAAATGTCCTCATGAACCTCTGTGGTCTCATTTAGCCACTGTTTAGCAGATCTTGTTTCAGGTATCTAATTGAAAACTTATTCAAAAACACTAACTTTGAGACAAGTAAACCATGGGTTTAATAGTAGCTGGGATTAAATAGAGCACAGTATACAGATAATAATTGGTATAAAAACCCAAACACAATAAAAATGCTCCATATAAACACCTCAGTCAGAATAAACTGTCCCAAACCGAATGAAATTTCATTTGCATAAAGTTTCATTTGGTTGCATAAAGGTAGTTTAAACTCTTTCATAAACCGATCAATGGAAGAGTTGCACCATGTAAACAGAGCAAAACAGTGTGCCTTCACAACTCATTCATGCCCTGCTCTTATCTTGTTGGATCATCATGAGATATATATGAATATGTAAGGGTGTTGTCATTGGTTAATACTGTTTACTTTACTTGCTATATACAGTTTTTTTTAATTTCTTTTGTAACAGTGGCTCATGTATAAAAAACTGATCTGAAGTCTGAATTTGAAAAGGAACTACTAACCATAGCTTTCAAATAAAGACACTGAAATGAAACGTACAATATTTCTCTTGGATGAAGTGAAGCTGAACCACTGTACAACTGTAGTTGAACTACTAAGAAATGTATTGTGGAAATTTATAGTAAGGAACAGTATCAAGTAAAAGTAATTAGTCACAGGTATACAGAGGATTGTTTATTTGTAATTTAGTGAATTATAATGTTCATGCATGAGATTCTGATTGATTGAATGGACATTTTGCATACAGTAATATGCAGGAATATAGTAACACCAACTGAGTACCGCCTCATGCACCGCAAGGCTTTCTTCTTCTCAGAGGTCGTGCCAGCTGTCACTCCACCTTCACAGTAAGTCTGGTAGCATGCGGCTCCACACTGACATGATCAAGCTTCATACTGTGTGAGCATGTGTCTCTTAGCCATGTTGCACACTCCGAGTTACATAAGGTGTCTAACTGAGCTAGCGGAAGTCTTCCAGGCTTGAACATCTGTCAACAGATTGACCCGCTGATAGATTGAGACTGTCAGGGGAGACGCAGCAGAAGCTTGGTGGCATGTGGTCAGCTGATATCTCGCTCTTTCTCTCTTTGTTCATTTCTGTCTTTCTCTGACTGTCTCCGGGGAGACAAGCGGAGACACATGCTGACATGTGATAAACAGATCTGTGACTAATGGTCTGCTTTAATAGAATACAAATGAGATGATTAAACAACCTTGTTCAGAAAATAATGCTTAAAGCTGGAGTCTGCTGTTTTTTAATTAGCTAGACTATATATTATGGGGGGGGGGATGATGTGTGATTGTATCTGTGGTATGCTTTGATACTGGGAAGTATTGACTGGCTTGCCAGGTCGGGCCTGTCCTTGTTTACAGTACAATGTCAGATAATAATATAATCATGTTAATATATTCATGTTGAAATTAGTCAATCAGTGACATTTTACACTGCTGGATACCAACAACACACCTGCCAACTCCTCAGTTGTGTTGTAGTTGTTTGCTTTTGATGCTTCCTGTGGAAAAAACCTGCATTGATTCCTTAAATCCTTAAGAAGATTTCAAAAACAGAACCCCCAGTGTTTCTCTTTGTTTGGGCAAAGATGCCAGATGAGATTGCTGGACCTTTTTTCTCACAAACCATACAGTGTTATCATTGCAATCCTGCAACACCAAAGGCATTCAAAGAGGAAAAGACTTCAAGTATCTGACAATATCTTTTATTTGGTTGGTGTCAGGGTGTCAGAGGATGGTGATGATGATGTTGTAACAGGAACAATATTTGCATATAGTTCTATAAAACAGTTCTGTGTCATTTTTAGCTAAGACAAAGGTTTATGCCTCAGTCACACCATGCTGATATCACAGAACTGACCTTGTGTCGTGTCTTCACCTGTGTCTTGGCCAAGAAGTTGCGCTTCAACGCACTGCAGAGACTACAGCCGATGGCCAACTGGCACATATGTTCTTCACCTGTGTGGAGCTCTCCAGACCAGCAGGTGGACAAAGTCTGTATCTGTCACTGAAGAGAAAACAGGATGACACAAAAATGCAGATTTATAGGCTGATAAAGGTCGAGTGTGTAGGATTAGTGGTAAAGTTACTGATTGCACCTGCTGTTGTTTTTATTTGGTTTTGGAAGGAGAGGCTGAGAGTTAAATGACAGCTCAGATTATAAAAACCTTGCTCAGAACTTATCAGTCCAGTCATCCAGACACAGAACTGTAACTGCGATAGGGGAACGGCAGAGTGTGTTTTGTTTGCCAAAAAAAGGCTTTTTGGGTGATTCAACATGCTCAGTTGGCTACAAAGCTTCCTAAAAAAGACTGGCTATGGCCAATGATGTGGAACACACTTCAAACTCATTGACTTTATCCTTTTTTTATTATACAATAATGGTCATTGTTTATCCTCTTGTAATTTTCATACGGTAACCATACGCAGTAAAAGAAGATTGGTTTGTAATTATTCATGTTAAATGGCAGATTTACTTTCTGGCTTCGCTACACACTGAAAGTCCAGCGTGGTCATTGTGGGCACGAACAGTTTATGGCACAGCAAGTTGAATATGTCAGCTTTCAACGTTTGTACATCAAAGTTCTGTTTGGTCTTTTTTTTCACAGCCGAAGTTTCCCAGTTTGTTATAAGTTAATTATTGAAAGAACTGGACCACATTCAAAACTGTTTGAAACATCTATTTCTTTGTGTAAATTCAATAATCTTAAGCTTGGATGAAATGTTGACTTGTTGCAGTCTTCACTGTGCTGGAGATGTGTATTTTTTAGTCTCGTCAATGCAGTTATATAAACTTAAGAAGCTGTAATGCCGCTGTGGGTGTATTTGTGAATAGGATGAGCTTGTCACTGTTTGAGATACAGTGTAGATGTACTTAAAGACATGCTGTATACACTGTGGCCCATATCTTTTCAACTGACTTCTATTCAGCTACTGAGTTCTTTTCCATCAGGGTTTTTTTTTTCTGATCACAAGTTGCATCAAAAATCATTTTGATGCCCTACTTTGATGGACTTCTGTGGGCTTGCTGAATTATTGTCAGTTTGCATGTCACAATGAAAAGAAATATAAAATTGGAGTATATTTACTTGAGATTGATTTGATGAAAAATGTGGGGGATTTGCGCTTTGATGTTGGGGCTTGGAGATTAAATGTTGGCGTTTGCGGCTTTAATGCTTCAATGTGTAGCTTTCAGCTCTGCTTTGTCTGATTTCGTGGCCCACTCATCTTTCATTTCTGACTGGCAGCTCTGAGACGTACATGGCAAAAACATTGGAAATCTCTTGATACTCTTAAGCCCCTGCTGGATTTTGTTGCAGAGTTTTTTTGAGTTTGTGAGTTTTATGAGAGTCGAAGTTGTAGTCTTATTTACAGTGTACTCTAGATGTCTTATTATAAGTGACAGTTTCTGACTATCAAACAGACGCTGGTGTGTTCATATTCAGTTCGTTTGAAGTGTGTCACTACATTTTAGTCCAACTGCAAGCTTTTTTTCAGGGGTCTTTTTTCTTATTTTGCCTGTAAAGATAGTTCACTTGTTTGATTAGTTGAACTTGGCCGACAAAAGTAGTCACATAATGTCTTACGTCAAGTTTAATGGTGGCATGAATTTAGAGACGGCAAATTGATACCAGAAATACTGTATTTTGCAATTGAAAGTGAGGTGGGTGTTTAACAGGAAGGGGGAGATTTTATTGGTTGTGTTATGTCAAATTGAAAAACAAAACACCCAGTAGTCTGACCCACACTAAGGGGATAAAAATAAAGATACCTCAGCAGCAGAGACTTCAATAGTAAGTAAAGGTGGGTGGATTACTGAAAAACTATACTCAAGTCAATTAAAGTTACTTCTAAAAGAGTAAGCCTATAAAGTTAGAGTAAAAATTGTACCATAACTACATTTTTACCTACAGTTTGTGCAGCTTACCTCAATGTGCTTGTGGAGGTTGCAGGAGGAGTTTTATCAAGCAGTTTTATCATGTAAGTGTTTTTTTTATTATTAGGTGTTGGTATAAAAGTGTGGCCAGGTGTTCATCACTGGAAGCTTCCTCTTGTTCTGGGTTTTACTCTGCTATCATCAGATCATTGTCAAAGAACAGGTGGTGCTGCTTTTTCTTTTGAGGAGCTATAACTTGCTTACGCCTACAGTAGAGGAGCTCCTTTCACTCTTTATCCCCACTAGATTAAATTCCATTTAAAGAGGACAGATGTTAACAGAATATACCTGGCAAAACTAGAGCTATAAAAATCAGATTACTGTCTGTCACTCTTACTTAAGCAACAGTAGAAGTGCAGTTAAAAAAAAAAAGTTTCAACAGTTAGCTGGCATGTTAACCTCATCAAGCCACTTTATACCTCCAGCATCACATGGATGGTTTAAAACTGAACTACTGCCATTAAATGAAGCTTCTTACAAACAGAAAATGATGACAGAAAGATTAAAAAATGGTAACAGGGCACAGCAAAATACAGGTCAATGCCAGATCTAGATATCTGGATAGATTTATGTGACATTTGTGTGCATTGTGTCGTCTTTGTGTCCTGCAAACAAACTTATTATTCTGTGGTTAAGATCTGTTAAGGTTTGAGGGGGAAAAAACACAAAGGGTTAAGGTTAGGGAGAGATCTTGTTTTAGGTTTAAATGATCACTCTTCCACAGGTCTTCCAGGTTACCATTTAGATAGCAATAAAAAGACATCCATAAACATAAATGGAGTAGAGATACTTAACATGGAACGATGTCTTCAGCCTACATCGAGATACCACAAACAGCCAGAAAACATATAAATGAGACAGGAGGTTATGTTTCCTCCCTGTCTTAATCTTAATAACCCATCCTTGCTGCATTATTTGAATCAGTCAGGACCATGAAGAACAAGAATCATGAGGCTGTATCTGTACCAGTCACACATAAGTTATTTTTATTTTATTGCTCTTGACAGTTCACGAGTTTGTATTATAATAATACATCAAACTAATTGGAATTTTTATCACACTGACGTGAGGCCAGTACTTAGAGAGATATTGTTCTTATTACTCTTACTTATAAATGATCATTTATTATGAATTTTAAAGCTTATAAAAATTGATGCAACTTTACAGAATAATTTCCTGGCGTTATCTATAAAAGAGGTAGTTACCCATTTCTATCAGAGACAAACTCTACTGCTGTGAACAGAGGCTTTGTACGCTCAAATTGATGCCTTTATTTGATTTTAAAGTTGTTTATAAAGTGAATATTTGTGATTTTTTTTTTATTATTATTTAGAAATGATTGTAATTCTTCTTCTTCACTGTTAGCCAGTAACCAGTCTCCTGAATAAGGCGTGCATCAGGGTTGGTGCATCTCTTGCCTCAGTAGTTATTAAATGATCCTTTCTTACCTGAGTTTCATTCACTGAGCCTCCAAACATCTGCGGACATGTTTCAAACTCCGTGTCTGTCAGTCACATCCAACTGACATGACAGTCACCATGTACATAGAACAAATTCCATTTAGACTTTACAACAGAAACCTGGCATATTAACAAAGCATAGATTCATACTCGTCCCTGAATTTTGATTCGATCTGTTTATTTTTCCATGTAACCAAAAAATGACAAATGACTGGTCATCCGTTAACCCCATGTTCCACACATACTTACGTGCACATGATGTTTTCTTTGTCCCTACAAAAAAAAAAGCTGCACCTGTTACCCTCACCCCCCTCCCACCCGTGCAGCCACAGCCGCTTTAGCCAAAGGACTAAATATTCACTTTATCAAACCATCAGATGTGTGACGACGTCTAATGTGGCGTCTGCAGGCGTCGCTCTCCTTTAAAAACAGAGCATGTCAGCTAAAGGCCTGTTCCCCTTGTGTTAGTTACAAAGGCACAAAGGATTCTGCCACAGTGACTGACTGGATGCTTCACACAGCGCTTGTGTCTCTTAGCGAGTGGGTGCACATGTGTGTGTTTGTGTGTGTGTGCATGCGTGTGCGTGTGTGTGAGAGAGAGAAAGAGAGAGAGAGAGAGAGAGAGAGAGAGAGAAAGGCAGGGTTCATCACTGCTCAGCTCTAAAAATAAGAACCGAAAAATGTTCTTGTTTTATCGTTGTTTTGTTCCTATTTTGTAAAAGACAATAAGTTATTTATTTATTTATTTTACAGTGACAAGCACACCATGTTGTCTAAAAAACTCAATATGTTGCAGTTGTATTTATAGTGGCAAACCTCCACTGTGACAAGCAATCATATTCTGGAGAACCACGATACATCTTCTGTGTTTCAAAGCTATAATCCTTCCTTGCTTTTTGAAGACTATATATTTTGTTGACTGCTTTTACTGTGTTGTATTGAGTTATCTAAGATATAGTATGTCTTAGTGACAAGTCATCGAATGATACTATTGCATAGAAATACAGCACTGTAGAAGCAACGCACCAACATTTCTCAGCCTTGATTTTCGGCGACAACAAAAGCAATAGAGAGAGGTGTAAATTGTTAAAATGACCAGGTATCATATGGAGGATTTACAGGCCTTGTTCGGTTTCTGAAAAGCTGAGATGGAAGGTTTCTGTAGGACACCGCGACAAGCATGTCCTCTTTCATCAAGTGAAATCATGACACCACAGCTTTTCTAGGTCAAGGCTGTTAACGACAGATGCAGGAGGAGGGTGAGAGGAGAGGTGAAGTCAGAGGAGGAGGAGGGAGAAACATAAAGGAAGAAAGAAACTAAGTCTGAGACTGAAAAGTGCGTGAGTGTGTGCGTTTTGTGTGGGACGCCTGTTCAATAAGAAATCGTGACACAGATAAGTGCTCATGTGTGACAGCTTGGTTGTTCTTTTTAACACAGCGGCCCTGTGCCTCTTTCAGCCTCCATTCACAACCAAGGACGTGTCAGCAATGAGAAAAACAACCTGATAGCACAAGGCGCTGGTGACGCGCTGCGCACATCTCATCCTGAAGATCTGTTGCTGTGAGACCCCACTGCTTTTTGGGTACACTCGACCTGAAAACATCATTTCCCTTTGAGGGAAGGATGAATGTCTCTAAATCCGTGTCCAATCAGTCTGTGCAGCCTGTTGTCAGGTAGTCTGTTGTTCAGGGTAGCTGCTGCTGATGATTTGGGATGGTTTTATCGAAGGGTCAAAAGTTTTACATGTTTTAAAATGGCTGTCAGCTACTCTGGGAAGCAAACATCAAACAGCACCACTGATAGTGTCGGGCGGTCTCATTCAAGCTCTAAAAAACATCCGTCTGCTGCAGCTGACAATGAGAGTGACCCACAAACAGCAAAGTTGCTGTGTCTTAAAGTCTGCTTGTTAAGCAGAGATGGAGGTTGTTCCTGACTTTATACCTCTTTTGGCAAAATGCGTTAAAATGTGCATAAAAAAAAAAGTGAAGTAGACAAAAGCTGACACCGAAAAATACTTTAAAAGGCGTTACACCCAATTTAGCAGCAAAGAACTGAAAGAGCTGAACACCACAAAAAGCAATTCTGCAACCTTTAGTAAACTTTGACACAGAGACAACTTATCATCTTAGAGAAATATGAAATATGCCTGTGTTAAAAAAAGCATAAACAACAACAACAAAGCCAGGAGGAAGCAAAAAGAACTGCCAACACAGGTCCTGAAAGTGAATCCAATATAAGAACACAGGAAGACATTCAATGGAAAAACACTGGAATAGATAATTTTTAAAATAATTATTTGTTCAAACTCTCATTTGTCCCAAATGTTGAACTAATTTTTTTCAAGCATTCTGTTTTTCTGTTTATTATCAACACTAATATGCTGTCAGGCTGCAGGTTGGGCTTTCCTGTAACTGGTGGCATGGCCAAGTGCTGAAGTCCCTGCACCCTGTCAAAGCAAATAAACAAAGATTAGCTAATGATACACAAGGACCAAGAGCCCCATGTGGCTAATTTGTTTTGTGCAGCACACAGACCAGGAGAAATCAAGAAGCAAATAAATACCTGCCTTAGCAGGAAAACTTAGCAGACGATGAGAGACTGGTAGATGTGATACAGCAGCAGAACCAATAGTTCTTTTTAAAATATTATCAGCAGAAACATGGCCATGATTTGTTGTCCAACACATAACAGACTGTACCCACTGAATCATGAGAAAATGTGGATCGGAGCATCAGAGATATAATGATGGACTTGAGTCATCAAATAACACAAACACCGACTTGACACCTATTGGCCACTTATAATGAGAAATACTTTAAGCCTCGAGAAAACAGTTATTCACTTAGGCTGTAGTCATTTAAATAAAAATGTTTAGCGTAAAGTTTTGCATATTAAATGGAGTTGTGGGCTTTGATGGACAAAGCCCGTACCAGCCTACAGGAATCCCCCCCTTTCCAAGGCTTCACTAATACTGAAAACTACATGTCAAGATACACCAAGATACATATTCAAAAAATCTGTCTGTTGACTTTGTTTTTACTGAGCTGCAGTAGCATGTTGCTGTCGGTTCCCTTCAGAGAGATATTTTTGTTATGCAGAAAGAAGCGTATTCTTTTGAGAGATGCCCCATAATGCAGCTGCATTTTTGCAGGTAAGATGACCAGTGAACGGCTATCTTAGCACAGCACTGGATGTACATGAGATATATCAGAACCTTTTCATGAACACGTCCATTATGTTCAATACTGCAGTCCTTGCATTAATGCAGGAAATAAATCTGATGTTTGATCAGTTCCAATTAACCTAAACAACAATAGGTATGTAAATTATAGAATATATATTTATATATAACGTCCTGTGGATGTATTTCCCAAGATTAAAAGTGTAGCTGCTACTGTCTCCACTGACATCCACTCATCCGCTAATTGAGTAATTATAGGGTAACATTATCCTCTGATCGCATCTAAAACAGTTGGTTTCACTCTTGGTAAGTACATAAAAAAGAGAAACTGCCCCAAAACTAGTGTCATTAATTTAAGAAATGACGGTGTCTTGTAGCTGAATTGGGAAGTTGTCCACAACATCCACAGCTCTTTGTGTAAATCTTCCGTTGCTGCATAGTTATGTCTATTTTTTTGCTGATGCTATGTGTTTTTGAATTGCTGAGCCGTCTCTTTTAAGACAACAGGGTCAGCCCATTAGCCGGTACTTCAGATTGATGTTGAATGTGGAAATTATCAGGTAAGACTTTGCAGGCTGTGTACAAGCCAAAGAGTAGCTGCAGGGAACTTTCGTGCAGTTAAGAGCAGTTTGAAGACACGAGTGTGTGATCCTGAGCCTACCAGGTTCCTGTGGGGCTGATTCTGAAAACCATTTATGACAGGAGCTTGATAAGACTTATGATATACGTACAGTACTTGCTTTTATTCTTTTTTTATGGTCCAAACCAGTTTTTGTTTAGCCGTTTTTCCTACTGTTTGTTTTGTAATTACATCAATTCTTATAGATGTTATTGTTAACCCAGGTGGCGTGCAGAAAGTTGTTTTTTGTAGATAGATTCTGGGGACTTGTGAGGTTGGATTCAAAACAAAGCTGCTCTGCATGAGTTCTCCTTGAGTGTGTGTTTGTGTGTGTGTGTGTGTTTGTGTGTGTCAATGAGTTGTGTTTAAGCATAGACATATATTTGATTTGTGTGAGTGCACATCTGCGTCTAAGTGTATTTGCTCTTGACTCAGTTGTCCTTCCGTGATACTGTGTCATTCCACTTCAACGCCTGATTGGTCAGCAACAGTCTCTGCGGGCGATGTGACGTCTTTCACTCCAGGAGGGCTTTTAGCATGTGTTTGGCTTGTGTGTGTGTGTGTGCACATGCGTGCACATGTTTGTGTGTGTGTGTGTGTGTGCTCGTCTGCCAGTTATTTTTGTGTGCTCCTTCAACCACAAGTATGATGCTCCCAGGAGTGCTTTCTTTCTTTCTCACACATTCTGTATAAACATATAGCACACACACACACACACACACACACACACACACATGCATACTAGCCATACACATCCAGAGGCATATAAATCACGCAATTTGCGTCTCTTAACAGGAGACTGATCTGGTTAGAACATGGTAGGCTAATTAGGATAAGATGAACCAACCTCACTTGCCATTTGACCACCTGTGCTGATACATTTCACACACAAACACACAAAGACACACATGCATTCACACACAGGAAGGGGAGGAGGCAGCAAAACTGAAAAAAAAAATTACGTCTAATTCAGCATCTGTGATAGAAATACGTTTATTTCTCCCTTGTTGGCCACAACAAGGATTTAACAGCCTCTTTGAAGGCTACAATATTGGGCAGATTTACCTGCTGTTTCCTCTGCCATTAAATAGCTTTGGTCTCATTCAGTGGTGTGTGTTGGTGTGTGTTGGTTGAGGAGGTGTGCCAATGTGGGGGGAAGCGGGCGTACTGAGATCACAGCCTCCAATATGTCAAAAGTAATTAGGCTGATCGGAGTGTATACCCTATTATGCACAGAGAGGTGTGTGCTGTGTGCTGTTAATTAGACTGATGAGTAGATGCAGCCTAATAAGCCCAACATAGACTTCTTCTCTTTGAAACTAAGAATTCACAAGGTGTCTTTGCTGTTATGATTGTGTTGTTCCTGTACTCCAGGACAAGCAGTGTAGTTTGTAATTTTACATCAACGTGAAGATTATGGAAACTTTTACTCAATTAAATTTCAATCAAAGGAAAATTTATTGGCAATTTTTTTGATAATTAATGTGTTGAGGGGGTATTTTGCTAATTATTTTCTGGTCTTTGACAGAAAATGATACACATTTCCTTTTTAAACAGCTTGTTTCGATAAATTTGGCTTAAAAAATTATACCTTACACCTTGGATAATTATGGCGATAATTTTTTTTTGCCATTTTGTTAACAAAGCAGTCATCTGTAAGCCAGTGACATATGTTTAAAACCTTGATGTTTTGTGATTTCCTTGTTAAGTAGAATCAGTTAACTAAGGAAAAGATTAGTTTTGATGAAAATTATTATTTCTTGAGAGAGAAAGACTATCAGACATGTGAAATAAAAATATTAAATATTTTGTTTTTATAGATCTATTTCATCTTACACAAGGAGTAAGATATATTTAAAAAGATACCTGCCTCTGCTGCAGTAGTTTTCCAGCACTTGGTCCCAATGCTTAAGCTGTGAGCAGGTTGTAAAAACATGAAATGATGAATCAGACAAGTCCTCCTGGAGTTCCTGGCCTGGTGCAATCAATTTTCAATAAATGTCTTATAAGCAAAATTTGTGTATCTATGCCCGTAAATTGCAGTGCCATTAATGACACTTTTTTAAAGAGGAAATATGGTGGCGTGGTGGAGCACAGCCATTGTCCTATTCCTCTTGCAAAACCCTGAATCAAATCTCTTCTTACAAGACTTTGCTGGAAGCTAAAGCTTGTAAGACTACTTGAGATAATCCAACATCTCTTTTGTCAACATAGTGGATTTTTTTCTATATTACCATTTTTCTTTTTAGCCTCATAAACTTCAAAGACATTTGAACAGGCAAAATATGCAAGGCAGAAATAAACTGCATCTATATTCTGCTATGGATCAGTTTTTGAAATTCTTTGTTGACAACATGCCACCTAACAAACTGAAGCTACAAATTAGACAGTGACAGTTGTCACCGTTTGAGTCAGCTTTGGTCCAACATTTTGATAGTCGACTACATTTTCGCGTGACAAGCATTTCATTTTCCCAAACGACCTTCACTCCCAAGGGAGAGCTGAAATACTGGGCTCTGCTGTAATTAGGCTAGCTCGCTGACAAAAAAAGAAGCACCCAAGGTAGTGGGGGAGATAAAAGACAGGGGGGTAGAGTGAAAGAGAGGATGAAGGTGGGGAGGGTGTGAGGAGGAGAGGAGATAATGAGAGGCAAGGTGACAGAATGAAAGAGTGCAAGAGGAGGAGAGCATGTCAAGAATCAAGGGGGGTTGTTTGCCTGCAGCTGCCTCATGGTGCGATGTCGTCGAATCTTCTCACCATGTTTTATTACAAAGGACTCTGTGTTAGGGTCTGTGTTGGCAGCATGCAAGCTAACCTATGTTGGCTCAAGTGTCAGCGTGTCCGCCGGCTGCAGTGTGTTGCTTGAAAACAGCAGTTTGGTTCACCTTCAAGTAATGATGGAGAGCTAAAAAAGTGCTTGAGAAAAGATCTATTTTAAAAAACACTAGTGGGAGCAAACACACATTTCAAGAAAATTAATCACTCAGGAGTTAATGACAGACCCGCAAACCTGCAAAAACCAAGTGGAAGTTATACTTTTTTAGCTCTATTTGTGATTAAAACACAGTTTTTGCTTGCATGTGTCACTTGTCATGTCGCAAGTCATGACAGTTAGAGTGAGGCATTATACAGTAATTGATGTCATTATGCTACACATAGCACCTTTAGCAAACATGGACGTGTTAATGTATTTTTTTCCCCCCAGGCTGTCAGGCTTTGAACATGCTCGACGGAAAGATGCTGCAAATAGTTTGAAGGGCTGACATGTTTTAAGTATTGCCATCAAAGCTTTTGCTGTCAAGTACTTTTTTTTGTTGTATATATATCTACACATATTTGACATCTTGGCTGCTATTTGAGAAAGCACAATTAGCTTTGTGATGTTCAGTATTGTGTCAGTGTGTCACCAAGCTGTGATTTAATAAGTGTATCAAGGTAGTAGGCTTGTGTGAGATAAGTGTAACAGATAAAGCTAATGTGCAAATTTAGACAGAGATGTGAAGTCGTCAGTGGCACCAAGATCAGAGAATATATGATAGAGTTGTCTGTTTAATAGCTGACTAATTCACCTGCGCAGTAATTTATCATTTTGTTTACCTGCAAGTGTTAGGCTGTAACTCTTAAAGATCCCCTTATCTCAAAAATGATTTTTGTTTTTATTCATGTCCTCTAAAATGTCAGACATTGACTATCTTGTCAAATACCTGTGCAAATTTTGCCAATAGGGAGTAGCTCTCCATAGTTCCTATAAAGGAGGGGATATCTGTGAAAATTCCCAAAACTGAGATTCAGTTGTACACCAGGAAAGTTAGATTTGGTACAAGCAGATCTAAAAGCTATCTTCTGAAAAAGAAACCAAAAACCTCCAGCACAGAGCAAACATGTCAGTACATAGAGTGAGATTTTGCATCAACACAACCAGTAACAGTGCGTCAGTCACAGCTGCATTATAATGGGGCCCACTGCTTTCCTTGCAAGACCCTCCCTGCTCTGCTTCTGAGTTCTTACCTCATTGACTGCATGAGTTGGGCATGACTATGAGCTGAAATGCGAGTCAAGCATAGAATACGTACATATTATGTGTAGCTCTGGTTGTGTCTGTGTTTTTCTTGTGGTTGGTTTGTACAACAAATAGCCAATGGCGGAGCTGATATAGCTGCAGTTTCCACTGTAAACAGCCTCTATGTGACTCAAACTGTTTACTCACAGTCCTTGAGAATTAATGTTTAACAGTCAATTTAAATGGACTATGGTTTCATCTAAACTGGCTTAGCATATGCATACGAAAGTAAAGCAATCAGTGGCTGTATTCTGCTTTGGAGATATTTTTGCTCCCCTTCTAAAATAGAAATAAAGGAATGTAAGCACAGGGAGATTGATAGAATATGAGAATTAAATATACACCTATACACCTTTAAAAGATACAAAACATAAATAAATATAAACATAAATATATTCAAGTAATGATATAAGAAATAAGAAACCTGTGAACGTGTATGTGAAATAATTAAAAGTAATATGAGGTAAATACAACATATACATCAAAATATGTAAATATATGCATCATGCACAGTCTAAATAAATTCTTTATTTGGCTTGACTTGTGAGGCAAGATGACATTCAGATTTTCCTCCTTTTCACATTAGGTCCTATCATATATATATATATATATGATACATATATAAATATATTCTTCATATCAAAGAAGAATGACAGCTTTATCTTGATCAACTGTAGGCGATCCTTGTTCATCCATGTTAGGTGGTTGGATTGTTGGATTGTTTTTGTTGTCATTGTTATCAGGGTGAATCATCTGACTTAAGGGAAACAGAAAATTTGGTGTCATCTGCATAACTATGAAACTTGATTTTTATGTTTTCTAATGACTTTACTAAGTGGCAGTATTAACTATTAGAATAGAAAAGAATAAAATATAAAGTCCTGTGGTACTATGCACATTACATTGTGTTTACAGTGGTGTACTCTCCCTTGCTAATAAAGAGCTAAATGCCTGATAAATATTAATTTAATCTAGTTTCTCAACAACATTCTAATAATTTTAAAGTAAGCTGATATGGATGCTTTGCTTATTGTATTGAAAAATGCACTAAGATTGAGCAGATTTTTTTTTTTTTTAAGTTTGCTTATATAAGGCAGGTTTGAAATTGGTCTACGATTTCTTAAGTCAGTTGGGTCTAGGTTAAGCTTCTTCAATGACGGTCTTACAGTTGCTATTTTTAGAGGGCTGGGAGGTATATCTGTTCGCAGCGATAGGTTCAGCATTTCCACATGCATTGGGAGAATTGGTCCTTGATTTTGTAGAAGTAGAAAGTAGGTAAAGGATCTTAAGAGTTTGTGACAGTTTTCTTCAATTCTGCAACATGTAGCTTGTTAGAACTTTGTTCATAGTAGCCTTTCGCACCATGTATTCTGTACCGCTTTTGGAATTCCAGTGCATGTTATATCTACTCATTGTATCCATGCTGAGTTTCTGATCAGTGCACTTGGTATAATCCTCACATTTAAAAAGGGACGCTTGAAGAAGTTAATCTGGTTGAGTTGGGGTTTCAGACAGTCTGTCAGCATGAGTGAAAGGTATCCTTGAGTTGTTTTCATTGTCATCAGTTATTTTTGGGAAATAGGATTGTGTGCTCATTCCTTTAATGTAGTGGCATGCAAATGTTTTGGTATTTTACCTTTTTATTTATTTATGTGTTTATTTTATGGTGCCAGTATATTAAGTGCAACCTTGATGATGCTCCCTTTGCATTGAAAAGTTATTAAAATCAGATTTGTAAGACCACATAACATCTGATAGAGATGGACAATACCTTGCTTGAAATTCTGCTTTGAGCATATGTGTTGTTTGATGTGCAAAGGTAAAAGAAAAGAATAAAAATAGGCATTGTTGACAGTGTTTCGAACTGGATTACTTCTGCTGTCATTGTTTCATAACATTGTTACTTTTAGTTATGCTGTGTTAGAAATAACCAGTTGCCTTGTTTATTTGTGGCCACTAATCTTTTTTTTTAATCACGGTAAAGTGGAAAGAAAAAGGGAAAAGCATTACAGAAAAAGAGGAATGTGGGATTTAATGAATTTGAATGACATGCATCACTATGCAGTACTAAAGATGGTGTCTGAGCTGACTATTAATTCAAATCATAGCTGTCCTCTTCCTGCAGCTCCCTCTTTTCACCTCTGTACTCCGTCTGTCTCTCTTTTTTTCTGACAGAGACAGTGATGGATACAAGGACAGCGACAGCTGAGCTTGGCTGGATATCGTTCCCTGCCAATGGAGTAAGAACAATGTGCAAAGGTGTACTGTACGTGTATGTGTGTGTGTGTGTGTGTGTGTGTGTGTGTGTGTGTGTACCCTTGGGAAAAGCAGTCTGAGTACACTTACAGTGCTCCATTAACAAGTCTGTCAAAATCCTAATTACAGTTGCAAGGTGACACCAATTAACTGCTATTGATGCAGAATAGAAAAGATTCCAATAGATCAGAGAAGGGCGGCACACAAGAGTCCACAGTGGACAAATTAATGAAATAGAATAAAATTACATTGAATAGAATAGAATTACATAGAGTCTTAAATCGCTTTCTTGAACTCTTTGAATTTTTTTTAAAAAGCTGGCTTGGCTGTTAGGAAGGCATATGTGTGATCTGTACATGCGTATGTGTGTCAGTGTGTGTGTGAGGTTAGTGGCTTTAATTGTGATGAATGGATGTCCCTGCTCAAAAAAGAACAAGGTGAGGAGAGAAAAGAGCGAGTGAGTGAGGGAGTAAAGTGAGGAGGCAGGAAAAGAAAGAGAGAAACAAAATGGGAGGGAGGCACAGAGAAAGTTTAATTTGTGTCAGGTCTTGGTAAACCCATTAATCATTTTAGGCTCTCCTCTCCCCTCTTCCTCCCCTCTTATCCATACCCTCTCCTTCTTGCTCACACACACACAAACGCATTTCTTAGTGGGAGGAGGTGAGCGGCTATGACGAGAATCTCAACACCATCAGGACGTATCAGGTGTGCAACGTGTTTGAGCCCAGCCAGAACAACTGGCTTCTCACCACGTACATTGACCGACGGGCGGCACAGCGCATCTACGTGGAGATCCGCTTCACCGTACGGGACTGTGCATCCATCCCCAGCGTCCTGGGCTCATGCAAAGAGACGTTCAACCTGTACTACCTGGAGACTGACAGGACTGTGTCAGAGGGCATCAAAGGGGTGGAGTACTGGGCCAATGCCCCTTTTCTTAAGGTAATGCACCCAGACACCAGAGCTTTTGAACACAGGAGCGAAGTGTGAAGAGCTGCAGGAAGTGGGAGTATTGCTACTGTGTAAAATTTAATGATAATTTTTCTGTTTCCCTGTACAAGGACACCAATATTGTTGGGCTACAGAGGTCATTATTTCAACTTCAGTTCTGATATTTTTTTGTTATTTGGCATGCTAAATAGCCAGAGACTGGAAATCTTTCATACTTTTTTTTTTTTTTAAATTATATTTTTTCGGGCTTTTACACCTTTATTGATAGGACAGCTGAGATATCGGACAGGAA
>JAQMCX010000045.1:9009372-9022026 GCA_029814765.1 Acanthurus leucopareius | reverse complement strand
GGTCGGAGCCGGAGTCGAACTCGCGACCGCTGCGTGGAGGACTGAGCCTTCCGTACATGGGCCGCCCGCGCTCCCGACCGAGCCAAACGGCGGCCCAAATCTTTCATACTTTTTATGGTGATGAATCAGAAAGGATTCAAGTGCTGGAATTCTTTCATCACTCTCCTTTAGTGCCGTCATTGAGGTCCAGGTTTAGAGAAATAGCAAATTATGGCACTGAAAATTATATGGTATGTAGTCACAAGTGCATTGCTCAAGTATTATACAGCAGATTCAGAAATTGCTTAGTGATTGTAAAATAAGAACTACAAACTACAAAGAACAAGGAGACAAGAACCTAAATGAAGAAGTTCATGTATTAATTTTTCCTCTGCTTTTTCATGCCTTTTCTGTCTTTCTGTCTGTTTGCACCTCACTGTAAGGTGGACACCATTGCAGCAGATGAGAGTTTCTCCCAGGTTGATTTCGGGGGGAGGCTGATGAAGGTTAACACAGAAGTTCGGAGTTTCGGGCCGCTGTCCAAAGGCAGGGGTTTTCACTTGGCCTTCCAGGATTTGGGGGCTTGCATGTCCCTTCTGGCTGTCAGAGTATTCTACAAAAAATGTCCCAGCATAGTGCAAAACTTTGCTTTTTTCCCAGAGGTATGAACCAGAACTAAACGAGAGCTGCTGTTTTCATGAGACTTAAGTGTAAAAGTTGCCAAAATTGTAATTTTTTATGATTCTGATTCTTTGCAGACACTGACTGGAGCAGAGTCCACCTCATTAGTCATTGCAAGGGGAAGTTGTATCCCCAACGCTGAGGAAGTGGACGTGCCCATAAAGCTGTATTGTAACGGGGATGGAGAATGGATGGTACCCATTGGCAGCTGCAGCTGCAAGGCGGGATATGAACCGGACAATGGCAACGTGTGTCGAGGTATATCTGTGCATTAATGAGGCTGCTCTAGTCCAAACTGTGCTCACAAAAATGAAGGGCTGCACTGCATCACTGCATATGAAAAATGGTGCCATGAACACTAAATTAATGATCTTTTTTTAAAAACATATTCTGAATCTTGCCACTGCAAACACTGTTACATGCTGCACATTGTTTTGTAGTAAGAACAAACAAGCTAGTATGACAGCAAATCAATACCCAGCAAACATGCTTTTAATAATGAACCATGGCAACCATGCTGTTGCAGCAGGAGAGAAGCATACAGCAAAAAAAAGGGTATCAGCAAGCGAGTGAGAATAAAACAAATGATTACGACCTTGTTTTTTATATTAAATGCATGCATGTTACATATAAGGTATATGGAAAGTATGTTTCAAACTCATTGTTTTTCTATCACTATGAGAAATGTGCCATATTTAAGTCTTTGCTTTGGCTACAAAACAGTGCCATGGCTGTACTTCTGTGTGCTGAGTCAGTTCTGTACAACATGCAAATGTTTCATAGTGTGCAAGAGAGCAAAGTATGTCAGTGCTTGCAGCCCTAGCTGAATAATAATATGCATGTATACATTTTCTGGTGTAGTTTTTGCTCAAGGGTGCAGCCCATGATGTTCTATATGTTAATATTAGGAGAAACAGACCTGGGTGAACATGGCACAGAAATAGCTCCTTTTCCCTCAATGTTCCATATATCTCTACCTCCTTTTTATATCTGGCCTCCTTCCCCATTTCCTCTCTGAACTAGTACCCATCATTTCCTATTCTCCCTGGAGAGTCTTGTCCATGTTGTGTGTGTGTGTGTGTGTGTGTGTGTGTGTGTATGAGTGTGTATGAGATTTTGTGCGGGGGTGTGTTAGCATGTGTGTGTGTGTGATGTATTTACATATGGTGATTTGATAAGTGGGGCTGTTTCACCCCATGTTAATTAGTTTAGCGTGTTCCAGCCAGATTAGTCTGCTGAAAATTAGTCCTGAACTGTTGGAGTGTCTCATAGAGATAGAGTGGTATCTGAAAGGAAGGAGACAGAAATAAAGAAAGGAAGAAAAGGAAGAAGAGAGAAAACAGTAGAACCCTCTTGAGAGATGGACTGAGGAAAAGTCGAATAAAGTAAAAGTAAAAAAGAGACAATCCAAGGACAGAAAGGTAAAAACTGTGACGGATAAAAGTGATTGAGAGCAAAGAAGAGACTGATAAATATGATTCTGTACGTCTCCTGTGAAATACGTTCATTCGGTGCACTGACTGAAATGCAGCTAAGGCTTTGGTGTCATTGTCTCTTCGGCTCAGAAGTACTTTTTCATATAATATTTGAGAGGGTAGAGGCTGACACTGATCAAGTCTGAGAATACTGAAGTAATCTTGATGCTATTGCAGCAGAAATTAAGGTGGAATTTGAAATTCCCGATTTGAGTAATCCCAGTCCTTTGCTTTGGATCTGACAATTTGGGCCTGTAATTCTTGCTTTTTAAACCAAACTAAAAATAGATCTAGATTACATGGGAACAGACAATGAAAAGAAAGAAAGAAAGAGCTCACACTGTTACAGTTTGATGCAGAGGTGTCTCCACACCACCACTTCATATTATTTTATCTATCTACAAAAGCTCTTTACATGTGAGGTTACTGTAACTGTTGAGCTCTTGCTCTCTCTGTTGACATTGTTTCCTCAAAGACAGTGCTCTTCCCTCTAATCCATCCAGTCCAGCTTCAGAAGACAAAACACTACCTTGTGCTTGCTAACTCAACCGTCTTTTGGTCTCTATTTTGACTTCTTTCTTTTACTTTACCGTTAATATATCTTACAAACGTTGTATTGTCAAGCCTTAGAAAAACTGAACACCTGCAGACCAAAGACAGACTTAGTCGACTTGACCTGACAGTTTCTGTGACGCCTTGTCCGTGTAGAATTGCCTCTTTGTTTTATTCAAAGCTCCTACATTTAAATAGTTATTTAAAGTGTCGGGTGACAGATCATGTCTCATCTGTCTGAACCAAGCCTGCGTTTTTTTGATTTGCTCTTCTGCCAATCAGCTGATATTGACTTGGCAGAGAACTGGACTCACTATTAAAACAGATGGTTGTCTTTGTGTTTGCTGTGTTGCTATCTTTGTGCTGACTCATGTTTGCTTTAAACCAGGATTGTGAGGACATTTTTTGCACTGTGAGGACATTTATGCTAGTTGTCACAACCAAACTGTTTGAGGCTTCAGACTTTATTTTAAGGTTAGGTTAGGGTTAGGTGTAGATTAGGCTGAGGGTAAGGCTTAGTGTTTAGCAATCAGTTGTTAAAGTAAGGTTGGGAAATGGAGCTCATGAATGTTATTAGGGTCCTCCCAAGGATAGAAAGACTTGTGTGTGTGTTTAGTTTTCGGGCCACATAGATTGTGATATTTTTGCACCAAACCAGCAAATTGTGCAAACCATTCAGCAAAACTAGATCGACATCAAAGTACAGTGTGTGCGTGTGTGCTTGTGTAGATTAAACAAATATTCAAATAGAGCCTTACTTCAAATGCAGCACACTGCAAATGTAAGCACTACCACTGAATACACAAAATATACCCCTGCTGTGAACCCCAACAACGCTCCGAAAGTTTTTAAAACCTGCAGGCTTTTTAGACACATACACACACACACACACACAAGTTTTTTTAATAATTGATCAGTGAACCTGTATTTCTGTATGCCAACTTCAGACAACTGTCATCTACATGGTCGCTGTTTGACTGCACAGCTGGGTAAAAACACACAGAATAACAGAGGAATCATCTTTTTCTCTCCCCTTATCATTTTTCTTTTCCTTTCTTTCTCTTAACTGTGTTTATTTCTTTCTTTTTCTTTCTTTCCTTCTTTCTCCTCTGTGCTTTCCTCACTGTGTACTGTACTTCTACATTCTCCGTCTCTTCTTCTCCACCCATCTGTTCGTAGATTTGTTCCATTTACACGATGTCCATCAGTTTATCCTCAAAGCTGTTGTCATCTTTGTCCATTCAAAACCCACACAAAGTTAGGAATCTAATTCTATTCAGTATCTAAAATTTCAATAACACAAATTCAACAAAAGTCTCTGAATGTCATTTTCTGAAGAGTGAGGGTCAAACTCAGTCACACTCCAAAAAAAAGAAGGAAAAAAAAAATCCATTTTAAAAAGACTTTTGATCTTTAAGTTGAATATAAGATTTCAGACGTATAGTATAACACAAAATTAGATTTTAATAAAGTCTGTTGTCATGACAACATTTCAGTCTATTTATATAGAAAATTTATTACATCTATATAACTGACTGCCCAAGTGTACGCACAAGCAACCCGCAAGTGCACATCTGATGACAGCAGTTTAAACTTCTTAGACAGGTGGACACAGGAAACGAGAGATATCCATACAGAAAATATCTAGAGACAACTAATCGAGAAAGGGAGCGAGACTTGTTGCCATGGTGACATACCCCACGTGTATGAGAAAGGTTGTTGAATAAATGACCTTGACAAGCCAGATGTCTATCTGCCTATTCAAGCCACACACACACACACACACAAACACACACACAAAGAAGAACAATCCATTGACGCTCCAGAGGAGACGACTTCAAAGAAAGGTACTGTATATAAATGCCGCAACATAAAGAAACTGGCTGACTGACAAAGAAAACAGAGGGAGAGGGTGTCATACATCAGATTGAGGGCAACTGCGACGGCAAAACTTCAGCTGAAGATAATTTAAATATGTGAGGAAGCAATAATGAGTGTTACTTTTCAAGTAGTGCAGGCACTTTACGATACGTTTAAAAGGGCACAAGATGTTTGCAAACTGTTCAACTATCTGTCTTTTGCAATCAAAGAAAGATATTTTCTCTGTCTTTCACAACCCTTTATGAGAATTCCTAGCACCGGTGCCAAAAATTACCTAAATACCTCAGCTAAAGACTGAAATAAGAGAAACCAGGACTGACAACCTCCTCCACCCCACACAGTAGGGAGAGCGTCTCGGCCTAAAGAGTCTGCAGTTCATTGGTGTAACATCGTTTGAAACAGTTACTGCATGCCATCATTTGGAACGTGCTAAGTGTAAAATAGTTCACACATGATGTAATGTGATATGAAGCATACTTTAAATGTGATACCTGAGTATTTTCTCCAAGCGATGCAGTAAATTTCCATTTTCATATGCAGTAAAAATGAGAGCAAAGAACAGCATTCTCTGTCGTAAATCATGTTGAACAAAAAACATTGGCAAAACCCAAAAATAACAATATAGCATTTCAGGAGAGTGAACTCATTAAAGCAGAACTGTGGAAAAAGAATAGAAATAAAAATTACAGTTTATGTGTCACCTCTCCTTATTCTCTCCTTCATTCACTCTCCCTATCATCTCAGTTTTATCTCTTTTTCTCTTGTGTTTTTGTTATTTCTTTGTTAGGTCATGTTATCATTTGGAATCCCTTTTTTTCCTTCCGCCATAAATCTGTATTACATTTGCATTTCAGTCCTGCATCGAAAGCATCTCCGAGATAAAGTGAAGGTTCATGAAAGCAGAGGAGGGAAAACAAAGTGCTAAAGATAAATCAAAACTGTAAAAAATAACATTAAAAAGCCTCATTTGGTTCTTCTCTGCCTTTTTGGCAGAGCTTTCGTTTCAGTCTGATTTCTCATTTCACACCTCTCTGTTTTCCTTTTCAATTTTTTTATTTTTTTTTTCATTTATTTATTTTACTTATAGTCATAATTCAAAATGTGTGTGTGGTCTCATCGAGAAGGCACTTGAGAATCCCATGTGTGAATTCGAAACAGGTGTGAATTCAAAACAGGTGTCTTTCAGAGGCAAAAAGTATCCTGTCTTGGCATTTTATATATGTTGTTAGTTTAGATGTTTAAACTTGTTTTCATGCCACGTCTGATTGGTTTTAGTTAGCTGTTTTTCCTCAACTTTATGCCAACCTTCTCAAGATTCCTCTTTCATGAACTGGGAAGATAATATGTATAGTTAACACTGACTAGTTTAATGTGTTCAAAGCTGGGACGTTAATGAGGTTATTTTGTATCAGATAAATATTAAACACACATTCTGCTGCACTTCCTTAAATTTAAGGTTGTAGATGACACAGAGAAGACCTGCTGTGGTGTTGGCATTTAGCTAAATGAAAGGAAGGGCATTCATACAGCTTACTAAACGTTGTGCATGTGATACATATGCCCAGAAACATTCCAGAAACACCTCCAAACTCCTGTCAGTGCTGCATGAGCTTCCAATACACACTGACCTCCACTTCCATCCCTGAGGTTTGCTTTATTCTAAACAGGCTGCAGTAAAAAAGACAAAACTTAACACTTACACATACATAGGTATATACTGGTTGAAAAAAGAGCTTGTACTGTATTTTCAGCACAAACCAACTCTGGGTGGATTAAAGTTAGATAAAGGGAGGTCATCATCTTTAAATATTTATACCCATTTCGTATCATTTAGGATGATGCAGGCAATATTTATGGACAGAAACCTCACTGACCCAGATAAAGGAACCAGAGAACCCTGACACTGATAAGATAGTGTGAGGGTGTGGACTCACAAAAAAATGCTTTTATGCATCTTCTCTGAACAAGATAATGTGCCGTTATCCCAAGAAAATCCCCCTCTGTGCTTTGTCAACCTTATATTACCAGTAATAACTCAACTGGTACTGTGTCTTTCTAAAACAAAGTTTACCAAATGTCTTGCAATCGAGACAAACAAAAGGCACACAAATATAGCTCATTTGCTGTGTTTCATATTCAGGAGAGAGAGCTGGGTATTTGTTTTTCTTTACATGTTTTCTCTCTCTCTCTCTCTCTCTCTCTCTCTCTCCCTCTCTTTTTCTTCAGCTTGCCCTCAAGGCACCTTTAAATCCTTCCAGGGGGCAGGATTATGTCAGCAATGTCCGCTCAACAGTCGCTCCACCATCGAGGCCGCCACCCTCTGCGGTTGTCGAAATGGCTATTACCGTGGAGACATGGACAAACCAGAGGACATGTGCACAAGTGAGTCAGTGTTTCTCTGTCATAATCAGACAAGAAAAAAAAAAAAAAGACATATTCAGTAAACCTTCCAGCCATGTAGCTGTGAGTGATTATGCCTCGGGGTGGTTTAAGCAGGTTTGTGAAAGCAAAATTTTTGGACCGATGTTACCGATAGAGGAAAAAATTGCAGCACATCAGTGGTTGATATTAGTGACAATCTGATATCTTATCATATGAAATTAAAGGCCTTTATTTGCTTTGATTTATCATTCCAGCTCTAATTTTATGCACCTCGTTCAGAGCGAGTGTGCCGCAATGTTCCCTTCCTTGTTTGGGGATTTGGGGAGCAGTAAGTAATAACACTGCCACATTCCTCAGGCTTTCTGTTGAAGTGAATATGTGTTTAGTGTGTTGAAGAGGCTATATTGCTATGCAAGACAAGGCACAGAGCTGGAAAAACGCTGCCTCTCAGTTCCACAGAGAGATGGTGTAAGTAGGTTGAGACATGAATCATTTGGACTGTCTCTGCAGCAAGTCTCAAACTGTGAAACTGTGTGAATATGTCTGTGTGTACTGTGTGTGTAGACACTTGTGTGTGTGTGTGTCTTTGTGTGTCTGTGTGTGTCTGTGTGAATGTACGCACACACGTCCTGGTGACCTGGATACAGCTTCATGTTTTTCAGGGGGCTAAAAAAACTCTGTTTTATTTATGGGTAAGTCTTTATTGCACTCTCTTACATTCATGAATGAATTTACAACATTCTGTCAGAAAAAAAACACATGAAAGGTAACCCATAAAACAGTGGAAATCTCTCTCAGGTGTTGTTGTATGAATCGTGACAGTGAAGTTAGGTTTTATACGTGTTTAATGTGCTCTACTTTTAGCCCTGTTTTTCTGCTTTGGAAATGGTTTGATCACTTTAGGGTTCTCTGACTTGATTTTCCATGTTGATACAATGATACCATGTTATTTTATCTGAATTCACAAGGTTTGGATTGCTTTCTGTCAGTTTCATTAATGGTTCATTACAAATAAACCAAAAGTTTTAAACAGAAAGACATTTTGACTGACAGGTAACACACTGATTGGACTATTTTTGGTGACTGTTGTCTTACATCTTCAATGCTGCATAAACCCACATGGTGAACATGGCTGCTTTTTTATTTATCTTCTATGATAACCCTAGAGAGCTCATGAGGAAGTAGTTAATCTTAAAATTAAGGTCAAGAATCCAACTGGACCTGACATGCCATTAATAGTGAAAGACAGGTAGAGCTAAGATGAAAAAGAGACAGTCTCCTACCATCATATCAAGAGGGACTAGGTTCTGTTTAGCATCTATGTTTCATCCAAAACTAGTCAATGTTAGTCGTGAAAGAACAGTCAGATTCTTTACTTAAGGAAAAATAGCAATGCATATTAAAAACAATTACTACATGTAAACATCCTAAATTAAAAAATGTACTTATGTAAGTTACATCAGATTAGCTTCATTTTTACTTATGGTCAAATTACTAATTATGTGGAAAACAGCTGCCTATACACTCAGTTGTTGGGGTCAGGTGGAGATTCATGTGTAAATTGCTTATTGCTGTAGATGTTTAAGCAATTTGAACAGCTTTACATACCGCTTGATACTTTAATCTATGGCAATGCATTCTGTTGTAAAAGACCATCAGATATTTATAGCATTTCTGTCCTGTGAGAACTTTGTAAATCAAGAGAAACAGACTGTTTTCAGTCGTTGCAAGGCATTTTCCAATAAATTCAAGAGGGATTTTAAACCGTTTAGCTTTGGAAGTAGGAGAGTCTTCTAAACACATAGAGGAAAATTTAATCTTTTTAACAGAAACATTCATAGTAAAAATCACCTAAGTGGGAGCTATATGGCTTTCACTGGACAGAAAGGGTTTGAAAAAGTACAGTCAAATTAATTTAATGGACTAGAAGCACAATATGTGCCTCTGAGATGCAGGAGAATAGAGTAGAAGCATAAAGTTGTATCAATTTGAAATAGTCAATTAAAGTAGAAGCCCCTGGAATATGTATTTAAGTTTGAGTTTATCTTGTGGTTTTATGCTAAAGTCACTTATACTGTTACACTCTTTGATACAGAATCAATGTGGCTGTGAGACAGCTACACAGTGATCGACTGAAACATAAACTGTCACCCACAGATGTAATCCAGGATTAAAAGCTCATTTCATGTGTAGCACTAAAAACTAGCATTGCCCTGGCTATGTGCTACAAATTTTTTTTTTTTTTTCCTTCAGTTATATTTCAATCAAGCTGTGTCTCTGCTCATCATTGATTGCAGTGTATTTCAGAAAGAAAAATGATTTTGCTACGGTAGTTATGGAACAATTTATGGGGTTAACTTATTCTGACAACAGAGAAAGAACATGAAAGGCCTCACCTCAAAGAGTGGCAGCAAAACTCTCAAATTGATGCCAACAAAAGAAAAAATCAACTTCCCCAGTGAAAACGTGACAGGTGTCAACCTACTCAGCCTACACAGCTTTGTGAATTACCTTGGTACTTTCACTTCAAGGGCCAAAACAAATGGAGTTTAATGTTTTTTAAATGCAAAAACAATAAAAAAAAGAATTTGAATACTATGAGAACTATTTGATGGAACTTCAGTATGGGATGAGGCGTCAGTGTTGTGTTACTAGGTATAAACATAATCATATATAAAATCAGATTGATGAAATGGAAGAGTGAGCATGCAGTGTGTTGATAGTTGGCTGGCAGATAATCATTCTCTCAGCATGTCTCATGGGCTGTATAGGTACGGAGGAGGTATGTGGTGTGTGCGGTGTGTGTGCGTGTGATGTGTGGTGTGTGTGTGTGGGATTTTTTTGGAATTGTATTTTTGTGTACAGGTCAGATTGTAACTGCGTTAGCTGCTTACAAAGCACTAAAGAAGTGCAGAATGTGGTTGCAGACTGCAGTACAGATAACTGTTTAAAGTGCTCGAAATTGTTTCTATTGTTGCAGCAAAATGGTCAATTTAAAACTGGATTATTACCCCTTTTGGTACGCTTTTTACATTTGAATGTGCATTTGTTGTGAACTCTGGGAGTGTCTGATAGTTTAAGAGAGTTTTTATTTGTGCTGTGCAGATCAAAAGTAAGAGTGAGTGAATATCTGTGTCAACACCCTGCATGTGCCTGTGTGTGTGTATAATTATGGTTGCACAGTTTCTGACGGGTCCCCTCTCTCAGTAGGAATGTTTATAAGATGGTGCGACTTAGATTTTCAACCCCCTACTGATTGTTAGCACTTTGATTCTTCAGCGTGGGTGTCTCTGAGTGTCTGTTTGACAAATACACACATGCACATATTCCACAGGGCCAAATCAGACATTTCTTATGACTATGATTTAACATATGCCAAGGTTGAATATCCATTTCATTTCAACTGCTCCTTTTCCGGCATGTCGTGCTAGTGTGTCTGTGTGTGTCGTGTGTCTTGTGATGTGAGTGAGCAGTCAAGGAGAAGTGAACCCGCTAGGTTTAACCTTGTGAAAAAACTCTGGGTGTGTTTTAAGACTCGGTATAACACCCGAGAAAACCAGAGTTTCTGCTCGGATCAAAGAAATGAGCTGACAGAAAAGAGAGAGAACCAGCAAGAGAGAAGCTGACTGACTTACCGACTGAAGAGTGACAGACAAAAGGAGATTCACTGGCTGGTGGGGAGCTGTTAGGTCACCTTTCTGTCAGAGACAGGGCTGGCTGAAATCCAAAGTCACTACATCTGTACCAGCTATACTAGCTGACACATATGAATGTTTGAACTCTGAGTTAATATATTAGGGTTTATTCTTATATTAGCAGGTCAATGAGCAGAAAAGAGCATTTTCTTCTTGAGACACCACTCACCCTAAGCTGTGTGTCAATACTGTTGTGCAGAATATAATCAACATGGACAACCAGGTTGAATTAAAGGGTCTCCAAGTGACCAAAGATGCAATGAGGTTGTTAATTTTTTTTCACAGCCTGTTGATGTACTGAGCTTCATCAGATTCATCTCATACTTTAAGTTTTTGTTCTAACTGTTTAGTTCACGAAATGCCTGTATGAAGTGAAAAATGTGCATCAGAATTTCAAAACTGTTAAGACTATACATTCAGATACTTGTTTTGTTTAAACTGTTAAACGGTTGAGTTCAACATTCTTTACAAATTATATGTCTGTCTGATAATTATCCAAAAGATAAAACCAAGGCCAACAGGAAAGGGTCCATGCAAGTTGCAAGTTGTATTAGAGTTATGTTCCCTGTAGCCTCAGGTTTTTTGCCAGTGCTTTATCATTGTTTTTTAAAGTTTTTGTTGTTCTTGTTGTTCTTGCTGTTTATCGTTCAACCTTCTCTATTTTTTTAATACTTTCCCACTTTCAGCCATGACCTCAAAAAAAATGTCAACAATATAAAGAAGCCCCCCCCCCCCCTTCCTTTTAATGGGCTAATGTACACTCACTGTTGAACTTTGTTGGGGTTAAAATATAAACTTTTGCTTTTCACATCAGTGTGTCTTAAGTCCATGTGTTTTCACTTGTAATCTGGCCCAGGGATAGTCAGTTAGAATAACTAGGTCGAAATTCCCAATCTTTTTACTAATGTCTTGTTTTTGAAGGTAATAAAAAAAAAAACAGTTTTTAAGATTGTCTTATAAGCAGTAAAAAAACCTCCATATAATTGCTTTCATTATGGTATCAGGTCAGACTTGCTTATCAAAAACAGAAATGACAGTGACTGTCAAGCTATCTGAAAGTGGACATTAGTCACTCATTTATGTTAGTGACAATGTGTGAGACTTCTTGTCTACTAGTTACTGTAATATTTTATGGGCTGAAATGGTTCCAGACATACCTTATTGCATGCCTGCAGTGACACTCTGCTTATACAACAGCTTGCTTAGCTATAAAATAAAATACACAGACATCCTGTGATAGTAACACATTTATCCATTTGTAAACCGTTCATAGAGACTGCTTAATAAAATACAAATGATTTCCTCGAGTGCTTACCATAATGAAGGTTGATTGCATCCAGGTGTGGAGGAGTGATTTGCTCGACAGTCCTGGAAAATTACTTGATTAATATCTGTAGCACTTAAGTGTGGCCAGTTATAGTGCTGTTGAAAGGCACATTGAAACAGACAGAGAAAAAGGACTTCTCACTGTCAGTCCTTTAACCTCCAGTCATCTTTTTCTAGGTGTCCCTTCAGCTCCTCGCAACGTGGTCTCAGTTGTCAACCAGACATCGGTGATGCTGGAGTGGCACCCACCACGAGACACAGGGCACCGCGACGACCTGTCATACAACGTCCTGTGCCGCCGGTGTCACAGCAGTGAGCGCCGTGCTTGTCAGCCGTGTGACGACAGTGTGGCATACGTTCCAGGCAAGCGGGGGTTAAAGGAAACAAGGGTGGAGATCAGCAAGCTGCGGGCCCACACGTCTTACACCTTCGAAATACAGGTTTGTTTTAAGCAGAGACGTGTGCCATGGTGTGCTGTTCAGTGTTTTTAAAGGAATGCTCCAATGCAAATCTTTATTTTAAGGATCACATAGAGTCACGACTGGGAAAGTTCAGTATTGCAGACAAGCAGGCAGGCGGAATAAGTTCAGTGATTTATTGATAGAGTGAGGCTTACAGGCAGGTACTGTAGGGCGGGGGGGGGGGGGGGGGGGTTGCAGTTAAAACAAACGGGTGGCCAAAAA
>JAQMCX010000045.1:8978276-9007480 GCA_029814765.1 Acanthurus leucopareius | reverse complement strand
CCCCCCCCCCCCCCCCCCCCCCCCCCCCCCCCCCCCCCCCCCCCCCCCCCCCCCCCCCCCCCCCCCCCCTCTGCAGTTCAAGCAAGCGGATGGCAAAAACAGATGAAAGAGAGCAACATTGTAACTAGGATGACCTAAAAAAGAGATGAATGATAATGGGCTGGATGACTGATTAAGAAAGTGAAAACAGGCAAATAGATGGGTGAGGCAGTAAGGTGATGGGGGAAGGAGGGAAAGTCTGAGGGCATCTGGTGGACAGGAAAAGAATGGCAGTAGTTTACGAAAGCGGTATTGTGGCTAGAGGGAGGGAATTATAACATGTTTTTTCTCGAATCAGAGGGCCATCGTGTCTACAAAGCCAATATAATGGTAAACCATCCCTCATCTGACATCGACAGCTTTTACCATTGAGGCTAAACTGAGTAGACCTGTATTGTAAATGTCATGGCAAAGAATCATGTTACTTCGCTTCCCCTATGAAGTACTGGATCGTAAAATCTCATCTACTCTTCTAATTTAAAATTTTAGTTTTGGCCAGAAACCTCCTTAGGTCACTATCAAAGTCCAACTGGAAAATTTGTTGGAAAACAAGTTGTTGTTTTTTTTGTTTTGTAGCAACGCATAGTACATTATTCTCATCTAGATCTACTTAATTACATGTCCTGGATGTGTAGGTTGAACCACTCTGACAGCAATTTGTTGTGGGTTTGATTGATCAATAATGATGTATGAATGAATTACCAAGACTTTGACCTGATTATGAAAACATTAATAGTGAAAGTATTGATTGTAATTTGATGTATTTGCTGAGAGTAGCCTCCTCTCACAGCTTGTTATGCATCAAAGCATGTGTCCATTATTTTCTTGTTTGATTAAACAACAAGTACCAACTACTTTAATAAAAAAAAGACAGTGGGATAACAATTAGGTGTCATTCAAAGACCTTTAGTCTCAAAATTGTTTTGATAATAAAATAATCTGTGTATCTATGAAATATTAACAGATGAAACAGAAAATTTTCTCTATATTTTGTCGAAACTGATGTTTTTGAATCCTCAGAAACTCAAGGAAAGGAAAAAAATACAAATTAAATATGAAATGAAAATGAATAAACAAAACAATATAATGTAAGAGCTTGGAGTAAGCCATTAAGCTAGCGTCACTAATTACCACGCCTTTGTTTAGTGATTTGCTGTGGCAGAAGACATTGTTCCAAACGTCAGAATGATTAACTAGGCCCATGACAAACAATATGTGACAGCTAATTAAGTGGTCTTTAAAACGCACAGGGATCCTGTTAATTGTGTCTTTGTGTTGGTGAGATGAGAAAGACGGTGAGACGTTACAGTTATAAGACACCAACATGAAAAATATCTAATTTTTGCTGATAATTGACTGTTAATTCCTTCCCCCGAACAGTCATTTTCCAATCATAGCTAAGTATCTGTTAGCTCAGCATGGCTGCAAGGCTCTTGATTTCTCAACTTGTCAAGGCAGAGTGTATAAGAGTGATAAAACTTATATACAGAGATAAAGAGTAATTTTTTTTTTTTAAATTTCAAGTCCAAAAATGCAAGTGCAAAAGTTTAGGAGTTTGTTTCAGTATTTTGTTTTATTACTCTAATGTAAGTAGCACATGCTAGCATGTCTGGCTAACTAGCTTTCAATGTAAAAGAATAAGCTAAATCAGCAATTCTCCAGAGGTAACGAGCAGTCTGTATATTTTTTTTTTTTTGAGTGGTACAACTTACCTAAAATAACCTCTTCACAGTAACACAACCTGTTGAAGCTGTTGATTTTTCACATGTAGCTTCACACCTTGCATTCTTGAGTGGAGTGTTCTCCCATGGTTTCTGCCCAGGTGCTCTGGTTTCCTCCCACAGTCCAAATACATGCAGGTCAGCTTCCCTGGTGATGATAGCTGAATACTAATATAATCATGGATGGTTCTTTGTCCTGAAAACAATGTTGTTAGCCCTGTGACGTACTGACAACCTGGGTTTTTAGCTCTGATAGGCTCTAACCCCCTGCAGACCTGCTAAGGAAAGGGTGTTACAGATGATGGATGGATGGAACAATGGATAGCCTTTGAGTGCACATTTAAGATCCATTTACAGGGCTCTCCTTTTAAAACAAGTTAGCAGGAAAAGCTAAAAAAAGTCAATCCATGTGTTTTTAACTCTCACAGGGCTAATCTTAGCTTAATCAGCCATCTAGCAACATCTAATAAGAATCTGCTAGCAATAGCTGTCATTTTACCTGTCTGAAACTAAGTGCATTTTATTTTAAGAATTAAGAATATCAACTTTCTAATCTGTAACCTCTTACATTGTCATCTACACTATGAGCTGCACAAAAAATAGAGTCTGACAAACCAAACAACAGTCACTAATGTCTCTAAGATGAAGTAGCTGACCATTATGCTTTGTTCTCCACAGGCAGTCAATGGAGTCTCCAATAAGAGCCCTTATCCCGCCCAGCAATTGTCAATCAACATTACAACCAATCAGGCTGGTGAGTGGAGAGTGCAAGAACTGTGTGCACATGTGTGTGTGTGTTACATCTGTGTATAAGTGTGTGTGTGTGTGTGTGTAAGCATACCCTGGGGCACAGTGGATTATGCTGGCTAGGGGGATAAAGGAAATTGAGCTACAGCTTTTTAATTCATAAAACATGTTATAAGCTTGTCATCTCTCTCCTTCTGTCTCCATTTCTCTCTCCCCCCTTCTCTGTCTTTTCTGCACATCCACAGCTTTCATCCTGTTTTCCTCTTTCCCCCTCGCCTCTCCCTCGGAGTTCTCTTTTTCTCGCCTTTGTCCCCCTCTCCCTGCCCTCCTCGCTCTGTCCCCCTCTCTGACAGTGTAATTGTGAGAGACTATAAAGTGAGCTGAGTTACTGCTCCATCAATACTTTATGGAGACAGACACAAGTGATATTTTCACCGCTACCCAAATTTAGATTTAAAAGCTGCTTTGCTCTGATGGAAAACACATCATTTACCTCATCTACGGCAACCCAGGCTCATTCTCAATGGAAACATGATCCATTGTCACCCTGCTGCTTTCTGAACGCATTTGTCACTGATGTCAGATGAAAAAAACTCTCTTATCCCTGAAATCTTTTAGGACTCAACAAAAACTGATTTATTTTCAGGTTGACTGAACTGGGAGGGGTTTAAATTATGCAGTAGGTTTAAGCGTATTTCATGGGCCCCTAGGATATGAAACTCACTCGACATATAGAGAACACTGTAAAATGTCAATTGTGGCAATATTAAAAAGGAGGCTTTCAGGCAACAGCTCACTAACAGTGTCAAATTATGACTGGAAAGACTCATGTGTCTCATGAGGTATCGCAGCATTTACTCCAATGGCAGTCCCATGATGTTTCTTGTGGCTCAGCTGTGTAAGATGTATACATTCTCTATCTCAATATAACTTACATCAATTTGATGCTTGTTACTGGTGTGGCATCAATCTCAATGTCTTGATTCCCTCCTCTCTTCTCTGTACGCCATCAAGTAAAGTACAAATGTGATGAAAGCCATCTCATAAAAAGATCCCAACGGCAAAACTATGAAATGCATTACAGCCAACAGGCTCTGGTTTCTAAAATTATGGGTAAAAATGCATTGCAGACATAACTCTTGTTTCTGCATCAGTGACAAGTGCAGTAATTTTTTTTTTTTTCACGAGCCCTGTTGAGGAAACATTTTTCTCCTTTGAATGTAAATAATCCTTGGCAGTGTGTCATTACGTTACGCCCCATATTTCCATATTTATGGTGTTCAAGCATTCTTGCGAATCTTTTAATTGCCTAATTGACTTTATGTATTTGTCTGTGTGTGTGTTTTTGAACAGCTCCCTCAGTAGTTCCCATAATGCATCAAGTGAGCTCAACAAGCCGCAGTTTCTCGTTGTCATGGCCACCGCCTGAACAGCCCAATGGAATTATCCTCGACTACGAGATACGATACTATGACAAGGTAGAGTGGGATGATAAATGTCTGTGAGTGTTAGTGTGTATGTGTGTGTGTGTGTTTTATATTGTTATGGTCACTGCCAGTAATCCGATAGAGTTGATAAAACAGGCCAATCGATATCGACTTCAATTTAAGTCATCTATTGTCAGGACTGTTACTGAGGAGCAGCAGCAAAGTCTCTTGGCAAAAACTTACTCACAAAACCTCAAGCTAACTTGAATAAAAATTGCAAAATCCTTTGTGGGTATTTTTATTCACTAGAGGTTTGCCAATCTCCTATCTGTTCATTGAATATGAAGCTAGGAGACAATTAGCTTAGCTTAGCATACAGGGAATACAACCCCGAGAATTCAAGGGGGATTTAGGCTAAAAACTTACCTTTCTGCACTTCTAAAAGTGCACTAATTACCATTAATAATTAATAATCCAATTTGTATATTACATTGTGACTTTAAGTTCAGCTGTCCATGTAAAGTAAAAAATGAGGAAAAAATACTTTATACCAATGAGGACCAATACTACTATTTAGAATTTAAATAATGCATTACTGCATTCATAAAACAACCCAAACTTCAAAACAACTGAGCATGAAAATACAAATCTTAGTGTTTTTATACCTTAGCACAATGTTCAAACTAGAATTAACCTAATGTTAATCAAGTCAGTGTGCAGGAGATTATTCCTTTGTTTGTTGAAGTTGCCCTCGAATGCACCTGTCATGTCTCAGGAATGAATACTTTCAGAATGACTTTTATCTATTAGAGCTAATAAACAAGTTGTTAAGTAAATGCACTGTCTGCTTTTACAACTACGATAAAGTTATTTATATATGCCACAATTTAATTTAAAATAATATTAATGATCACTCTATAATTTACAGCGTCTGTAATGCTTTTATTTAATCATTACTTATTTCCAGTCACTTATCATAAGCACTTATGACTGATAGAAATGATAATTACTTTTTATATTGTACATTGTTGTTTTAATGAAGGACCACTGAAGGCAGAAGTATGTCAACACGTGTCTAAGATTTATAACCCCTGTAATTGATTTCTGTATTTTGTCTCCCAGTTGTACTCAGTGGCTATTAAAGAGATTGGGTTGTGCATCATCTTTTATACAGCATTATTTCCTAATAAGCCTGGATTGATCTGAGAGCCACAATGCATATTTCATGGAGATTGTAGTCATACTGACAAGGTTTTACAGTGACGGAAGGGACTCTTTTTTTATTTCAGAACACGTCAAATGTTGATCATATTTATGCAGCAAAAAAATGAGAATCCATTCATTAACAAGTGGCTGCAGTGAGATCTTGTCAAACTGTAAGATGACAAGCCTTCAACTAACTTGTAAAAAAAAAGTTTTGTTGATTAATTGAATCTAACTAAGCTGTGTACGTTGCTTCCATGTTCCTCAGTTTCACATGCTGGAACATAATATGTAAGTGCTATTATCATTTGAATTTGTGTGTCCTGTAAAAATGGGCAACTAAGGAGGGCTTATCTGACTTTGATTGACATTTGCAATGGCAGCTAGCACTGTCCATTAATCACCAGTGTAAATCTTGTAGATGAGTCTTGTACCATGTCCTGTGGGTCAAGAGCTGGAACAGGTACTGGGGTTGGGTGCATTGTCGATCAGATGACCTTCAGCAGGTTTGCCGACCTTTATCATAAACTTCCACATTCTCTTAAGATAGTTTTAGATTTGTGACCAAGCGGGGTTTGTCTCCCAAAGTCAAACCCCTCATCCTTATGAAAACAGGTTAAGTGTGGATTACCAAACAGGGCAATATAAGGTGGGCACTTTTCTTCCCTGGCTGCTGCATTTGCCATAAAAGCCTGTTATGGAACAACACAGAACCCTGTTTGTGGAAGGGCTCTGGTGAAGCAGGATGGGCCAATTACTCACTTAGTGGATAAAAATGATGAATTTGAAAGGTGCCTGTCACAGGAGGGCAGTCCAGGACATGGTGGGGGTGGAGAGCAAGCATTTGTCAATGACGTGTGCTCTATTGGGAGAGAAAAGTTAAAGAAGTATTAGGTCGACTGCTCTTCATCATATTTTTGTTTTGATTCTTAAATACTTTTTCAGATTTGAAGAAAGAGTGAAATTAAATAAGACAGTTTTCTCACTAGAAAAAAAAAAATTCTCGACCCTTGTGAAAGTGCTGTTTCACTTGTTTTTAGTGTTTTGCAAAAGAGAATTAAGTGTGAATGTGATGATAACAGCTTTTTGCTGCGTGTGTGTGTGTGTGTGTCAACATCTTGAGAGCACTGGAAGATCTTTTTATCTCCCTCGCTTAATCCCTTAACGACAAGAAGACTAAAGCACCAATTTATCCGCTAGTGGATGCTATTGAAATCAAAACTCCTACCACTCTCCTCTGTGAGGCTGTCTGACTGAAGTAATCAAGCCTCCAGCTGTCGTGTAATGGACAAGCTCCTAATTTGTATGTACCAGGAGACTGAGGCACAAAACTCTTCACTGCCAGAGTCCAGTGATCAAACTTGCCTGCTTAAAGGATGTCAAATTCGGGGCATCGATGAAGGCCTCTGATTCAGGGGTGAAATGTGTGGGCCCTGATTACTTTCCCATCAAAGACTGTTGCTCAAGGAAAGGAAGAAAGAAAAAAACTCAAAAAGAAAGGCCAAACCATGACTACATATCTTGTCTTCTTTGTAATTTAGTCAGCGGGAAGCACAAAGTGTGTTGAAACTGAAAGTTAAATTAAAAGCATATCTATCACCCAAAGCTAAACATAAGAATATCCTCATCTTTTGTGAAGCCGAGCCAAAGCTGCAAAAACAGATAGACTTTCACTGCAGACAGATTGAAAACAAAGAGAAAAGCACCTACAAGGGATTGTTTTGAGATACACCAAAAAGAACATGTCTCCTCATCCACAGCCCACATTTGATCCTCTGCCATCTTCCAATCCTTTATACTTAACAGAAGGAAATATTTTCTTGGCGATTTTTTTTTGGATACCACTTCCAGTCTTTGCATTTATTTGGTCTTTTTTAACTCATACTGTCAGGGAGTTGGTGCTTGCATGATTCACTAAAACTCTGAGTTTCAAACACAACTACAAACTTAAAGTGCTTTAGCTCTTATCAACTATTTTTCTTATCTTTTTCTCTAAAAAGAAACAAAAAAAAAAACCACTAAAGCACAATCGATGACTCCTGAGGGCACGTTCACGGATTCCAATTTCCCAGCACAACATACTGTATGGCATTTATTTTACTGTGCTGCAAAAGGAAAAAGAAAGAGAGAGCGTTTGTTTGTGTGTTTCATTTTTATTGTAAGACTTGTAAAGGCCTCTCAAGGGTCAGTATGAACTATGTACTAATGTGTAAATTCTAAAACTAAATGCAACAATGACACAACTATTCATCTCAAGTTACTATGCCATTACCACTTCCCCTTATGTATTTTGATGGGGTTTTTGGGGGTTTTTTTTGCATATGCTGGTACTCAAATGAAGTACAAGCTCTATAATCTGTAAACAAGAACATTTAAATAATCACATTCTATGAATAAAGTGTGTTACTCGCATTTTGAAATGTTGATGTGCTATTAAAGTGGTCAACACATGCAGATCCACAGTATTACGCTCGGTGAGGTGAGAGCTTGGTCGTAACTATTCTAATTACTGATTTTCACTCATGAAATGAGACTCAAAGAGATCTTTTAGAGCTCATTAAGCGTAATTCCTTTCCAATTACTGCATTTATGCCATTATCAGAACATGTTACCTGAAAGCATTTCATCTGCTGATCAAAGCAGAATCATTTGCAGGTTTTTGCTCTACAGAGCTCCCTGTAGTTTTCATATTAACTGTTTATTGTCACCACCAGATAAACAGCAGCATTAGCATTTGCTGACTTTCCTGAAATATAACATTACAGTAACTGATATAATACAATGTTTAAGTTTTGTGGTCATGCAAATAATGACTGTTGTTTCTTAGAGTTAAAGGCAGAAGTAGTGAGACATTGTTATACTGCATTAAAACTTCGTAGGAAGGAGGTCGTGTAGTAATTTTGCTGAAATATCAAAAAATATCTGAATCTGACCACCAGCCAACAGTAGTTTCTTGAAAATCATGACCAATACATTTCCCCCTGTTAACTTTAAATGTGGGAGATCAGGAAATGCTCATATTAAACAGTCATATTGGTCATTTTGGAAGGCACAAAAAATAATCTTTTTTTGTGTGCTGTAGTGTAAGGGGTTGTTGAAATGATTAAATACAAAAGTCAACACTAATGAGACACAAAAAGGAGACTCGTGTTCAAGCAAAAACACATTGAAATAAGAAAATTAGAAAACCTTCACTTCGGCAAAAAAAGAGAAATTGTACAAGTAGTAACATCATTGTTAATCACATTTGCTGAAATCACTGTATGATGTTATGTCAGTAAAACAAAAATGTAAATATGTAAATGGCAAATTAGCTACACTGGCAGCACTGAGTAAGCGCTCATATAACACTATTAAACTGCAGCTGAAGCTGAAAACTGCATTTATTTTACACATTAATTTGTTGCTCATGCTGTCTGAAGGTATAAGTCTGTAAAAAATGAGGTGTAAGAAAAAAAAATCTTGCAACAGCACAAATATATCTTTAGAAGTGGGCTGCAGCACTGCAGAACCCTCTGCAGCCCTACTTCCCACGGTTTTGGTAAAGTGAAGTTTCGGGGAAAGATATGGAATAGCAGAAAGAAGAAGTTGAGATTTTGCCTCTTGGAAAGCAATTAGAGAGAGTTTAGGACAGTGTGAAAAGAACAGCGCTCACTGAGAGTTGTACTGTAGCTGCTGCCTGACAGTCACAGATAAAAACCTTACTCTGTCAAAATCAGGGCAGAGACTTTCCAGTAAGTTGGAATTATTCGCTGCTGCCTTTGCTGTAGAATTATTTAACATGGAAACCAGTAAAGACCCAGAATCAAAAGCTGACAGTTGGTTCTTTTTCATTGTTTCTTCCACCTTGATGGACATCTTAAGAAGAGAAAAAACACCGTATCTCACACTGTAGACGAGTCAACCACATAAAGTGACTAATTTTAGCGCACAGCTTCCAATCCTCGGGGGGCAGTTTGGTAAGACTGGAGAGTGAGAGAGGACAGGTTTTTCTTACCAGACAGCTGTGCTGTACGTCTTTTTCTTATACTTTGTCACTTCTCCACCTTCTCTCTCCCTCCATCTTCTCCTCCCTCCCTCCCTCCCTCCCTCCCTCGCCCACTCCTCTCTTCATAGTCACTCTATAGATAATGAGGTTTTAATATAGTAAATTTGATATGGCACAGGGAGGAAGAATTCTTACCCACTACTTATCTCTGGCTACCAGACCTTCCCAGATGGGCTGCCCTCTAACCTTTTCACTGTGGCAAGCATAGTCCCCCCCACCCCCTCTCACACACACACATGCACACACACCTCCAAATCCAAACTCCACCCTATCACAATACCCCCATTTCTAAAGCCACTTCCAAATATAACACTCCATCTTACTCTCTCTCTCAGCTTACAACACTGCAAACTTGTGTTGTGTCCTATTTATGACAACAGGAGTCTGGACGGTCAAAGTACAGAAAATCAACAGTTCACTTTGAAGAAATTAAAGCCTAATGATGTTAAATGCAGTGTGTAAAGGTACTGGATTATCACAAGACTAAGAGTAATAAATGACATGATGACTTGTTGTGTCATAAAAATAACAATGAAGGTATCCGTTAACAGTAAAAAAATGAGTTTAGGACCTTTCAGAAGACAAAGGGCTTTGTTTTTGCAGAAACTATATTTGAAATACATACGACATAACCCATTTTTAAAAATGTGCATGTCCTCTTTTCCCAACCCACCATCCTTTTTTTTCTATTACAAACCCCAACTGTAACCTCCTTCCAAATCTTTCCCCTCCTGCGCTCTCCTCCGCATCGCCATCATCATCTCTATTCTCCTCTTTACTCTGCTGTCGTCGCCTCCACCTCCTTCATCCTCACAGCAGGATTCCCTCCCCCACCTTTCATGCCATCACCACACCATATCTGTAGTCCCCCCTGGACGTTTCCATTTTGCCGCAGTTAAACCTTTTTATCTGAAAAAAATTGGTGAGAGAAAGCATAGAAGGAGGGAATAGAAAGATAGAGGTAAAAGGTTGTAGCCTTGGGTTTATGAGATGGGTCTGATAGTTCTAAAGCCTAATTCACCACAGGGAGGACAGGCGGAAGGAAGTCTAAATGCTCTGATAGATCTGTCTCTGTGGGCAGTAGCTAATTAACTGCATTATCACTTTGTTATATTTTAAGGAGATGGAGTAAAGAAAGGGTCATAGAGGTGGGGAAAAAGAGCAAGACAGAGGAATGAAAAGAAGACTTTTTTTTCCAAGAAGAAGATGATTTAAAAAAACTAATTGATGACTGCAAGGAGGATGGGAACAGGGTTAGAAGACAAAGGGGAATTTAAGGTGAAGAAAATAAGAATGATGCAGAAAAGAAGCCTCAGAGAATAAATGAAAATGATAAAGATCGTTAAAATTACAGAAAAAAATACTTTTTTAACCTTAGTGGTGCTTTGCATTGCAGATAGTTTTAGTTTTATGTGCAGAGTTTTGAATAATGCCCCTTTTGCTTTTTTCTGTTTTACAGCTCAAATAAAATGAGAGTAAATGCAATTCTGTTTGTGCTGCACAAAAAAATGAAAAAAAATGACATTTGCAAAATGTAATTGCAGCTTGTCTTTCCAGAGAAATGACCCAGTATCTCTACAGAACTTTCTTTAATCAGTTTTCTTAGGAACTACTTACCCAGTAGATAGCAGTTTATATCAAAACCGTTAAAATTTTCCTATAAAAGATTTTTTAAATATAATTTTGCAAAACTTCTATTAGAACAAGCAGAATTCCATTTATTTACATCCTCACAGGGTAGTGAAATTAATTACATATCAGAAGCATGGTTAGGTTATACCTCTGGAGCATTTTGACAGCAGCTTGAACTCTTACTTGGCTGACCTTTTAAACTCTAAACTTACATTGCTGCTGTATGAGAGAAGTCTACCCTTGGCCACGTCAGTACACCATGACATCACTGCTGGCCATGACTAATGCTGGATGTGGTCAAAGGCACAACAGAGTTCAAACTATAAAGCAGACGGAGCTGTTAATAAAACTGCTTTTCAACCTGGTGTTGAGTCACTATTTAAGGGGTCAGTTTAAGCATCACAAAATCTTTCAGTTTTGTGTTGAAAACTTGTGCCCCACCCCGATAAAATGAACTACAATAGATGTTTTCTTAAGCTGCTGATAAATGAAAAAAAAAAAATTGGAAAAAGCAGTGTGACATGATCACTTTAGAGTAGACAATCTGAACAATCTGTTCATAAAACAGTTTTCATGGTGGTTTGCCTTCAATAGAGCATGGTTCCAATAAAATCTGTTATCTGTGGACTATTCTGGGAAACTTGAAAAGTCGTTTTTTACATGTGTGTCATTTATCTGTTCTTTGACAACTACAAGTAGATTGCATTGATGGGAAACTGAATATGATAATGATAATGTATTTTCATCACTTTATGGTCACATGAATATAAAAATCAATCTATTTACTTTTGAATTAGCCTTTAGAGGTTGTAGGTCCTCTTCTGCCGTGATCTACCCCCATATTTCTACAGAAGCCCAGTGCAGACAAACCAAACACTGGTTCTACAAAGGGCCTTTTGCATCTCTTGAGTTTCACAGCAGCAGGTTTTGCTATGCACTTGAAGGGAAGGTTGAGGTGTGGTGCATTCAGTTGGTTGCAAACTGCCACCTGATCAATGCCACTAAATCCTGGACCTTTAAGCTGTGAAACAACAGACATAGACAGATAGGTATTTCAAGTGTGAGGAACACAGGCACAAAATGAAGTTAAGGGTATTTTAACTGTTCTTTATACTGAAAAACAGTGTAACAGTATACTGAAAAAAAAATGTAAAAAGGTAAAGAGAGTGATAGGGACTGGCACAGAGTGGCAAAGATCCCACATGACTTATAAGTCAAGATGTAGCAGTTACGCCATCCCTCCTGTGTGTTGGTGGTGTCACAGTCTAAAAAATGGTGAATGTCTTCAGTTTGGACAGGAACTTTGGAAGAATTTATCTTGTCTGAGCTGAAGGTTAAAACTAAGTACTGAATTTAGACCCTCTTAGTCTGTGACTGAAGAAGCATTATCATCCGTCTTGTATCGGTCTGAAACATATCAATCTCTCTCTTTCAACTTCCTCCACAGTCTCAGTCATCCACGCTGAACAGCTCAGTGGTCCAGAGCGAAACACCCAATGTTGTTCTGGAGGGTCTGAGGCCGGGGACCGGCTACGTGGTCCAGGTGAGGGCCCGTACTGTGGCTGGCTATGGAGCTTACAGCAAGGACATGCTTTTCCAAACACTCACCGACGGTAAGTGGGTGGGTGGTTAGCTGGAGTGTGTGGAGGTGTGTGTGTAGGAGGTGGAGGTTTTTATGGTGTAGAGGAAAAGAGAGTACGGGAGGAGAGAAAATTTGAGAGGTTGGGCAAGAGTGAAAATCATCCTGTGAAGTAATTAAATTCTGCCCTACTTTGCATGTGTGTGTCTTTGTGTGTACATGAATTTTGTGTGCTTCTAGTCATATAAAGTGAACCTTGCAAATGATATTTTATGAGAGAAACTGTCGGGTGTATATTTTTCCTTCCAGAAATGTTTGTCTTAAAAAAACATCAAAATAATACAACTCTTTTTAATGTGTGTTTCTGCAGATGAGTATAAGTCAGAGTTGGGACAGCAGCTCTCCCTGATCGCAGGCTCTTTAGTTGGTGGAGTGTGTATTGTCTCATTAGTAGCTATCGCCATCATCTGTACCAGGTAATATACAGACACGCACACGCTCACACACCTTACACACATGCCCACATATCTTACATACATGCATATGTCACAGGGATAACTGCTACAATTAATATCCCATCACATACTTTGAATTGTCTTATTAAGATGTTATTAGGCAACGCACATGAACATGCACTGACCTGAAGAGGTTCAATAAGGCTCTTTATTTTCTTTTTTCCTTGGAATTTGACATTTGGACTTGTCATAGTAAGAAAAGCACAGGTGTTAACTTTAATGTAAACAAAGGCTACATTCTGTTCAAGTGTCCCAGAAAGCCCTGACAGTGTGACAGCGAGACAGCTTGCACAATACAAAGAACCTGAGCCTGAAGCAGCTGAATGGTATTAAGCCATCATTAATTTTTCTGCTGTGACATGTCAATATGTCTTCTGTTAAAAAAGATTTATTGTGACAAAGAAAATCTTTTTTTACAGAAATTAAAACCACTTCTCTCACAGTCTGGAGCTTCAGCCACGTGATAACAGGTTTACAATCCCCACCCCCCTCCTCATATGACCATCTGTTATCATGTGAAGCTCCATACTTAGGTCATGTGATTAGAAACGAACCATCTCCATGACAACAGAGCAAACTAATTCTGATCAACAACACTGTGAGATGTGGATTGAAGACAGTAAAAGTACCTTGGATTCAAGTTTTACTGTCTAGAATAAACTTAAACATCAACCATTTATTGTTTTTTTACATTGTTTTGAGGGAGTTTGGTAGATTTTTCTGTTTTTTTCCTTTTTAAAACCATTCATTACATAAAAGCTTTGCCCACAACAAAATTACTGTGTTTACTTGGACATAAAATGCGGGTTAAAAACAGTTTAAACTCACTAGTTAAATTTGATTTAAATATTCTGCATCATTTTAAGGAAAAAAGGGAAAAATACTCAAAGAATGACTCATCAATTCTAAACTACTAGATTTACATTTAAATTACATTAAATTAAAATACATCTTGAAGCAATAAAGATAAAATGAGAATTTCTAACTTCGCTTGATGTGGCATAGCTTTTGCAGGACAATAACTTAATTTATACAACGGCTTCAAAATAGGTCTGAACTTTCTAAAAGTTTCTGTGACCCCATTATCCCCCTGAAATAGCAATGAGCTCTCCCCCTCATATACAGGATAAGCTAAAAGGATAAAACAATTTAAGATCACATTTCTGCGGCTTCATCCAAGAAATCAGGAAAGACAAGCTGGCAACACAACACAATAACAAGTATCATCTGATTCTAATGACTCTCTGAAAGACTTCTCCTTCTCTCAAGCAATACTTCTTTTTTTTTTTACATTCAGTATGATTATTTATTTTAACTCAGCTCAAGAGAAGTCAACCAATTAGCATTTCCAACTTTTCTAACTTTTGCATCCGCTTGTCTCTTTCTCTAAAGTGCCTTTGCTTTTGTGTCTGCCTTCAGAAGAAGACAGCTGAAGGAGAGTGTGTATGGGGACAAGCTGCAGCAGTACAACACAGGGGGAGGTGTGACCACCACTGACACTTTAAATAAGTTCTACATATAAATAAACTCACTTTCACCAAACTTCCAAAGCAGTGTTTGTGTTTATACTTGCACCTTCTATTTTTTTCTCCTCAGAGGTGACTTTAAGGCCGGACATGTTCAGTGGTCCCACCCCCACTGTGACCTTTCCCACCCTGTCTGAAGGCCACAGTTCACCAGGGGTCAAGATCTACATCGACCCTTTCACCTACGAGGACCCCAACGAGGCTGTCCGGGAGTTTGCCAAGGAAATCGACCCCTCTTGTGTCAAAATAGAGGAAGTCATTGGATCAGGTAGGAGTTTTCATAGAATTGTCGTCCATCGCCTTCTTCTTTCTCTGTGTCATTTTGCATTAGTCATGACAGTATTATTTTTTAATTTGTGTTAAATGTTACCGTGAATTAGTTCTTTTTAGAATTTAGATGAGATAGTAGAGACGAAGTAACACACTGTCCTTGTTCATATTCATTATGAAATGCTCCAAAAGGGAACACTAGAAAAACAAACCTTGGTTTCTTTTAATGAGGCAAACTCTCACTTAAAGCAGCAGATACTCTAAAGTAAATTAATCAATTTCTTCAACACTGCCACATTTTTGTGTCAATGAGAAATATCTGGTAACACGCAACAGCAATTTTTTTTTTTTTTCTGCTTTATTTTTTTCCTTTGAAGTCAGGAGAGATGTTTAATTCATGCTGAAAACTTCCACTGGAATAAATTAAAAGTGTCTTCATGCATTCTCTTTGGCTATCTGAGCACTCACTGTAAAAATGCTGTGTGATGTTTGGCTCATGCAGAAAGTTGGATAGAAAACAGAGTCCCAGAGCATCCTTTAAAATTTTTTTGAGTGTGGGGGAGGGGGCAGAGTTTTTTGCGTTTTAGCTGTCATAAGTAAAAACTAAAAAAAACATGAAAACAGGAAACAAAAATACTTACAACTTTGAACATGCTAAGATCAAGTGACTCGTTTTACTACTAAGTATTGAACCTCTGCAATTGCCTCAAGAACTTCACTTCTGATTTATTGTCCCCAAGGAAGATCAAGTCAGCTGACACTTTTCAAATATAGATTTAAGCCCAATGGGCATAGATATAAACAAATTCAAATGAATTCAATTTACACCCTAAAAAAGTAAATTGGAATATGGATAACAAATGTTAAACCCCACAATTCAAGGTAAATAACTTTTTTAAAATGCACTGTACATTCAGTAAAAAGACAGTATAAAACAAAGAGAACACCCAGCCATCATCATCCGATGCTTATGATTTAAATTGCAATACACTTTAAGAAACTATGAGGAATACAAAACACAGATGAATAACCTCAAGCTCTGTAGCGGAAAATGATAAAATTATTATTTTGTGTCCAAATGTAGATTCCTAAAGGTGATATGAATGCTTAATGTGATTTTTTTGCATTAATTTTCAAATAAATAACTTATTCAAGGTCTACGAGGACATAGAGCATATGCTATTCTTAATTTAATTTTTTAGCTCTGTTCATGAGAGCTCAATGCTGCCAACTATGAGGGCAAGATTGTTGTTTTGAAGTGCCACTGGCCTTCTGAAGTCCTCTGCTCACTGTTTGTTTTCTTCTTCTTTTTTTTTTTACCTTGTTTTAGATCAAAAATTATTTATCTTGTAGCTATGTGTTTAAGAGAGAAGGACATTTACAACCACTGCAGTTTAGAAGTCCTCAACCGTTCATCAAAAAGGAGTCAACTCATAAAATAATAGCTGGAATATACAACTTTTTTTTTTTTTTAACCAATAACAATTATCAATTCACATCAAAAATGTCTCAGATACAACAATTAAGGAGCTAACAAATCAAGGTGGATTACACCTGGGGGTGGGTAAAGAAGCAGAGCCCTCGATTGGCTCTGAGATATTTACAAATGAGCTTTAATGTGATTGGACTAAACCTGCAGGCAGCCTGTCTGAGCTGGACATAATGTTTGGCTGCAGTTCAGCAGCTTATGTGGCAGCGTGAAATATAACAGCAGTCTTTCCTTCTTTAAATACTTTAAATTGTGCTTTTTTTAAAACATAACATAGAGAAGACAATGATTACATATTTGCCGCTTCTGCGCCCCAAATTGCACATTGTTCAAATCCCACATGAGAACAACAACTGCCCACAGCACCCTGACTGCATATCAGTTGCAAATACATCGTCACTGCTTTATTATTGCACCATGCTAATACCACAGATGAACAATTGGTCTACAACAGCGCACATTGCCATTGTTTTGATTGTTATTGATTGTAGTTGACTACTCTGTGAAACCCTAAGGAAAGAGTCTTTGTGTTAAAATATAATTAACTATTTGGTTTCTAACCATAGTAAGTACCTCAAATCAAGCAATCTAATTAGGTGTTAATAATGATATATCAACCATTTATAACACTGTTCACTTTACACAACTCTGTATCACTCCACCTTTAAGTAACTCTACTCACTCAGGCAACATAGTGCTTGTAGCTACAGGGACATTACACATTTTTTTACTGCTACGACATGGAAATGTTTAAGATCAACTTTGACCCCCATGTTGATCTAACTTTGGAGGAGTGTGTGTCTTCATGAGAAATTAGACTTTACTGTGGTCTCTCTGCTGTTAGGGTCTTTTCCAGGCCAGCAGCACTGACGGTGCTAAGCCACAGCACCATTTCTGTCCCTGCAGCTCTACTGATACCATATATGGTTACATGTCACAAATAAACTTGATCGATTGATTGATAACACAGGCTATGAGGTTTTTGGCTGTGTTGGTAACTGGTAGGCGAGGCTGGGCTGACTAACAGAGAAGCAATAGGCTAAGTTAAGTTTCTAATGTTTCACAGCCAGTAATTTCCACCATGTGCAGGCTGCAAGGAGGAGCTGTTTATTTGTAAGAGCAAAGGCTTGTGAATGCTTCATGTGCATGATAATAACATGGTTTAAGCCTTTAAGTAACATATTTCTGTGCAAAACATTGTTTGCATCTGGCCGAACGCCACTGTTGAGTTTACTTTGTTTCTTTATACGCAGATTTTAATCATTTTATCATTTAGTGATAATTATCTGCTACCTTCTACCTCCTTCTACCTATCAATCTTCAGATCTTAATAGATACTGGTAACATGTTTTCATTCCAAATGTAATCCTCCAAAAAACTCTGACTCTTTTTTTTTTTACCTTTGGACCAAAACCAATCAATCCCAAATGGCCATAGAGCTCTTGGTGATAAAGGTCATGAACCGGATTCAGCCTCTCACCGCTGAGAGTATGTGCTTTCGGCTTTGGTCTGTTGAGCCACTCTGAGAGGCTTTCCGTAATCCCTCCGTTTCTCGCTTTATTTCTCTCAGGGAAAGGTTTCTCACCTCAGCCAGAGGTGACAGAGGGGGGGGATGAAAACAACAGGGAGTGAGAGAAAAATATGAGCCTGGGTGATTGAGATGCGGCCAGACTTTGAGCACTTAAATGGTTGAATCTCTCCCACTCTGCTGCAGTTGAATGTGAAAATTTATCCACCGCTCTTTTCTCTCATTTTTTTCCTTCTTCGACTTTCCCCCTCTTGTTTTTCTTTCTGTATTTCTTTGATACTTCCCCTTATCTTCAGCTCTCTCTGTGATTCAGCCCCTCTGGAGTTTTAGAGTTTGTTTTGTGTATGCTAAAACAAAGAATCAAGGGGGGAAAGGCAGAACAACAGATTGAGTAGGCAAGATAAAAGAAGAAAGCACCCTAAGGAGAGAGTAAAAATATCTCACCTCTCTCACTCTTCCTCTCCCTCCGTGATAACATCTCTCTCTTTTCCTCTTACCTTATTACAATTACCCACACTGTAAGAAATGTCGTTGATAAAATGTACTTTATTTGACTGAAGACAAATCCTGAAACAGTTAAATTCACAAGAAAAAAAGCAAAAATATTTTACCTGACAGGGTAGTTAATTTATTCAAAGTACACTTTTTCTCTAGTGCATCTTCTCCCTTACCATCTCTTTTTAAGAAAAAGATGAAGTGACATATTGTATGATCGCGCCGCTCCTTTCAAAAATGACTGTTTTCATCCCTCTTCCATCCATCCTTTCATACTTCTTCACCTCTTATCCCATATAATCACTGCTGTCGTATCCATCTTTCGCTCTTTCGTTTCTTGCCCCTCCCTCATTTCTCCTTCCTTCCCCCCGTCCTTTTGCAGCTCTTCCTCTTTTGCCCTCCATCCATCTCGACTTGTGCTGGTTTACAGTGGTGACAGTAGATAGTTTTTAATGAGCAGTGCGATGTGGAGCAGAGATCACAGTGAGACAGGACGACGCAGCCTGTCATCCAATTCCCATCACTCATCCATTATTCACACACAGATTTTTATCTCAGGAATGAGGACTTTTATTTTGAAGTGATATTCAGTTTTCATGTCCCCCAGCAGTGTATGGCTGCATTTATTTTGACAAAAGACATCTGTGTCTCTGCCATTGTAAGGAAAATTTCTGTACATTTAACAAGTCATTGAGGTCAAAACCAGTTCAAATTCTTTACATTCTAACCCACCAAACCAGTTCATGGGTCAACATGGAAATGTATTAAAAAAAGACTCATGAACAAATGAACCTCCCGGAGCTTTTACTTTATGAATGTTTTAACATCCACCAGATTCTCCAAGTGCACATCATGTGAGCGAAAAGCAGAGGTGAAAAGAAGCTAGGTGCATTTACTCAAGTACTGTACTTACAGGAAGTACAACTTTAATTTACATGAGTATTTCATTTTTCAGCTACCTTATTCTCCACTGCAGCTCAGAGGCAAATATTGTTCTTTTCACTCAACTAGATTCACCTGGAAATTTTAGCAAGTTGCTTTGCAGAATCAGATTCATTATTGAATCAGACACCAGAATCAGAAATAGTTTATTGATCACTTAGGGGAAAGTGGAGAAAAAATACAGAACACTCATGAATTATGATGTGCTTTTATAGGTTAAAACTCGATATGATAAGGGGGGAAACAACCTTTACCACAAAAAAAACCCCTCCTACATTGTGTGACTTTGAGCATAGTGCATTCTGGGACACTGCAATGATGGGTCTTATTTGATTATATCTTGCTGCACAGCATTCAATGTCAACCTTTGAGTTAATAATGAGCAGTTGCTGCTGGATCACATTACTGCTATATATAAATAAAGGCGATGTTGTTCATCTTATTCATAAATAGAGAACAACCTACATATTGAAGGGATACATCAATTTTATACATGATAATCGGTTGACTAACCCCAAGGAATACTAATGTGAATAAACAGCTTATAAAAAGTGCCAATTGACTCCATCAGGAGCACTTTCTATAGCTTCAGAAACACCCTCCTCCTAAATCTTCCCAGTGGATTAAAGGGAGCCTTGTGTGACCATTTCTGTAACAATTTAAAGTCAGTGATTCAGCATTTACACCCACCTCACACTGTTATTGGCCAACCGTGTGGAGGTAAGAAAGGAGGTAGGTATTAACTTCTCTCTCTACCGTTTTTTTTTTTTTTGTTCTATGCAACACCTTGGGATCTATTTTTGTCGGTCTATAATTTGGTGAACGCAAACGCAAGGGCATCCGTGCCGTGGCGGGGCAGAAGTGGGAAGAACAGGTCGTCAGAAGGTGTGTCACGGCCGACCTCAATAATGGCCAATCAGATCAGCTCCTCTCATCTCCTCTAAAACTGCTGTGGTGCAGCGCATTGTCAATTTTTGTAATGACCGAAGAAGCAGCAGACGGCACCGCCAGCCAAACTTTACCCTGGAGGAAACTGACATGCTTGTCCAGGAAGTTCAGGCTCGTAATCACTGGATTTATGGAACCATGAGTAGGCCTCCACGGGTTGATGATGTTAAATTGGCTTGGGAAGAGGTAACTAATATTATAAAAGCATCTTCCCTGGGTGTCATGAGAACTGCTGCCGAGTGTAGGAAACAGATCAATGATACAAGACGAAGGACAAAACAAAAAATATTTGACATGCGGATGATTTAACTCAAAATTTTATTTGCTTTTTGTCATTAATTAAATGTCAAAATAAAGAAAAGAAGAGAGAACACTCAGCCTGTTCACTGAAATCAGGTGCTGGAACAATGTTGACGATTGAGCACAAGTAAATTGGACACATTAAAAGCTTCCGATGCAATTCATTTCTTAACAACACTGACGAGGAGCAATGTGCTTGAAACATCACTGATGTTGTGGTGTTAATAAATGAGTTGCATCAGGAGCTTTAAGTCTGTATAAATTACTTTCCAATCATTAATTAAATGGCCTAACCTTTCATGCATAAATGAAGCAGTGTCACACTCGGTGGCCTTGCACGGCTGGGTAGATTACTAAACCAGAGGATTAGCTAAAAAGGCTTTTGATGCGATACTCCTGTACTGTAGTTTAATTGCAGTTCATTTGTGGTGAACTGCTACAGCATCATGACACACATCAGCTGCCTGATTCACATTCAGTTCAACGGTTAAGAGTTAGTTCATTTTTGTATATTAATAACTGAATCAGACAGTCGCATTCACAACATTATGTTTTGATTTTTTTTTATGGAAGAGGAGTGGAATCTTAAATATCTTGGGTAGTCTTAAGGATTTAGGATAGGTGTGCTCATTCTTGCCATAAAAAAAGCCCTCTGTGGGCTGCATTGCTCTTAGATCTGGTTTTAACTGGAAGAGACACGGGCATGATTTGACATCAAAAACGACACCAAAGTTGCATTGCGCAGGCGTGTCATTGCTGGCAAACCCCTTGTTGCACCAGCCTTGCAGTTGTACAAAAAAATAGGGCCCCATGAATGTTCGCCAGAGGGGACTGTTGAAAAATGTGCATCCCTCTCTCTTTTTACACTAATTTCCAGCCTGGTTGCACAACATGCCACACCATCTAGCATGATTCCACTCTAAAGTCCTCTGTGACTTTATTGTCCAGCATTAGAGTGAATCCACTTAATAGTCTGATCTTACTCATTCCTACTTCTAGTTAAGTAACTGATGTTAATATCCTACGTAGCTAGCAAATTAGATGGTGTCCTATGTGACCACAGAGACTCCAGCTCAATATGTTGAGGCTGCGGACCACCTGAAAAAAGTTAAAAAAATATATATTTTAGCCTACAAGAGAAAGTGCAGGCAGGGATTGAACCTGTAAACTATGTGTGAGATGAGAGTTGAGGTGTGGCGCGCAAAGTCAGTTACCTTTGCAAAAAATTCTAGCATCATCCCTTTTATCTTGTTTGCCGTCACTGTTTTTCTCACCCCTGAGAGGAACTACTGAGGGGATTCAGTTTTTGTTGTTTAAGGCTGAAAAAATACTAACAGTGTGCCCCTGAGCAAAGCCCTCGATCGCAATCTGCTCAAGCAGAGCAGCTCAAAGGCCTTCAGTATGAGACTGAGGATGCAGAGGGCAGCTCCCAGGACTAAGAGAGTGTTTATGTGTTTAACACACTCGGCCTGTCATACTGCTGCCAAGCTCAGTCACTGCAAAAAAAAAAAAAAAAATCCTTTTTCTCGTTCGAATGATGGAGGATTTTTTGAGAGCGAATAAAAGTCAAGCGGTAAGGCATCTGATGTGACAGGTGACTCGTTGTACATCATAAAGTATGATTAAAGCAATTATTTTTTAAACCCTATTGTTGTGTAATAATTTATTTATTGGCTCTGTAGTAAAAGGAGCATTAAAAAACAATCATCCTCAACAATGCACTTGTTTCTCCCTGCTGAGTCGCATACTTATTTCTGTCAAGCCTCAGATGTTTATTGTAGCTTGCAACGCTCACAATGCTTTTAATTTCAGTCCCATAATGTCTCCTACGAATGCAGGTGAGTTTGGAGAGGTGTACAAAGGTCGTCTGAAGCCTGTCGGGAAAAAAGAGATTCCCGTGGCCATCAAGACCCTGAAGGTTGGCTACTCTGAGAGACAGAGGAGGGACTTCCTGTCCGAGGCGTCGATCATGGGCCAGTTTGACCAGCCAAACATTATCAGACTAGAGGGCGTGGTCACCAAGAGCAGACCTACGATGATCATCACAGAGTTCATGGAGAACGGAGCGCTCGACTCCTTCCTCAGGGTAAATAACACACACACACCATGCATACAGACAGCTTCAGGTGTGGGTTGAGGGGATTAACTGATAAGTTTGTGTTGTAGGGTATAAGAAGATGATTCTCAAGCTCACACACATTACCACGCTGGACATGCTGTATGTGTTAATGTACTTATGGTGTATTTATATGTACATTTATCTTCGGTCTAAAAATACACATAATCCAAAAACATGAGAGAAAACAGATGGCGAGGGGAAGATTTGGAGCTTTGGATGAAAGAGACACAAGGACAGAAACAACCTCCTGCTCTTCCTTTTCTCATCTCTTCTCTTTCCTGTGCTCTTTCCTCCTCATCCTGCCAGCGTGTCTGTCTGTCAGTCTATCTGTCTCTTTGATCCTGCCCTCCTTTCGAGGCGACTCTAAAGACAGAAAGAGAAACTCTTTGATGTTTGGTTCTCACAGCGTGACCCCTTTTGACTCAGAAATCATCCACTGACTCATACGCACATACACACACATACACACACACAAACACACACACACACACAATGATCGATCTCACTGGTGTTTCTGTCCTGGCATGACCATCTTGCAGGCACAAGACCCAGAGGATCAATGTGTGTGTGTGTGTGTGTGTGTATGTGTGTGCGTGTGCGTGTGTGCAAGTGTGCGTGTGTCTACCTAGAAGAAGGCTGTGCCTGCAGAGGATTAGGCTAGAGGAGCATCAAAGGCACAGTTTGATGCACAAAGTGAATTAAAAGAATCACACACACACCTCCAGCTGCAAATATGTCAGCAGAAATGTCGGTGATGTATTTAAAACAGACACCAGCTGCCCCAAAGGTGAGACAGTAAAATAGCGAAAAGACAAATGTTTTTGGTCTCACGACAACATTAAGCCTCCTGCTCCTCAAAAAACGTCTTTTCATTCTGTTGATTTTTTATATTTAGCCTTGGAATTTTATGTTTGTTTGCACACATTAAGGACGTATTTGCAAAAATTCTGATTAAACGAATTAGCATGCAAACATCTCCACCTAATAATCTGGTTAAGAATTATAACAGTTTATAGGATGAACCATTTTACACCATATCATATACTTCACATCTTCAGGACGAATGCAGCCTATCTATGAATAATCTCAAAGAACTGACACAGATTCAGTCCCTGTCACAGTATTCTACCTATAAAAAACACGCTTTTTTTGTGTGACTGAATTCGACCAATTAGAAGAACTGCATAGAGGCACTTGTGTACGTAGCTTTGGTCAACATGCTTCATTATTTTGAAGGGAAAAATGATTTACTGGCATCTTCTTCTTTGTTAGACATGCATCAGGAAGCAGTTCTCCAGTTAAATGGACATAGATGGGGTTGTGTGTGTACTGTATCTTCATGTTCTGAACGGTCTGTTATGCAAAAAACCGTGACCAGTATTTTTTTTTTAGAAATTCATTCACCAGGATGCACTGCAGGGGTTTGTAAGCTTGAAGCAAAGCAGTTTGTAGAAGGTTGGCTCAACCAAAGCCAAACAGGTGTACAATTGCAAACCTTAAGTGTGTACACCTGTTTTTAATGCCCCACTCCAAGGCGGGGCAGTAAGCCTGCTGTTTAAGCCCCCCCCCCAAGGCTTTACCACACTTCCTCAGTTTACTCTTACCAAGAACTAGATGTCTTTGCATCTCTCATTAAATGCAGAAGTGCAGCATGTGTTTCTTTTACCTGAAAAGAATCTGAAGTAGCTGAGTGAAAACAATAGCTCGAGAGAAAAAATTCATCTCACCTCCGCACCTGACCCATCACTTCATAAAGGGAGTGAATGTGTTGTTGTAGGTGAAGTGGTCAGACAGAGCTGTCCAGATGTGTTATTGGGAATCTTGTTGGGATTTATTTATATAATTTATTGGGAAAAAAATGACATCTCTGCAGCAGCAGCATGACCTGACTGTGTTTCTGTGCTGCTCATAACATCTTGATCAGATTACAGCCACATTTTATATCATACGGGTTTCATGTGTTTTAATCAATATGTGGCTCCAGTCTTGACATTTTATGTAAATTACTCATATCTTTTCACCTGCTAGACTTCCTCTAAATAACTACAGTGAAAATAGCCTGATAATAGGAAAGAAAAATAATCCAGTCACGGTTTACGGTTTTGCAGCAAAATGATGGGCAGTTCCCAGTGATCCAGCTGGTTGGTATGCTGAGGGGCATCGCGTCTGGAATGAGGTACATACACACACGCACACACACACACACAAGCACACAATCACACAGTCACACCATCACCTGATATAGAATTTTTTTTATTATTAAAAAAAAGAATAAGAAACCATATTCACCTTTCAGTAATTGTTGTGTGAAATTAGATTTTTATATATAAATGCCATTTCTAACACATCTAGATTTCATACGCTGATATCCAACACTGACTTGTTGTGTGTTATTCTCAGTCAGACATCAGCAGCATGAAATGTGCTGCCCTCACATCCTGCACAACTCTCTTTTTTCACACACACACGCACACGCCCACAGACACACACATACACACACGCACATGCACACACAGACTCTTAACAAACACAAACTCTATTTATTCAGTTTAAAAGCACCATTGCTTGCTTGGCAGTTTGAATCACTGCTCACACACTCGTTAGATCCTATCTGTGTTTTATTGAAGGTATCTTGCTGGTGATAACACACAAACACGTGCATGTACATGCACATTAAATCCCATTTCTATTTTATCAAAAGTAGCCAGCAGGGATAACACACAAGCTAAATCCCATTACCATTTCATAGTAGCCCAGGTAGCTGGCAATTGATAACACACACATTCTCATGTAAATCCTGTTGATGTTACAGGTACCTGGCAGAAATGAGTTATGTTCACCGGGACCTGGCTGCTCGAAACATCTTAGTGAACAGCAACCTGGTGTGTAAGGTGTCTGACTTTGGCTTATCACGGTACCTGGAGGAGGACACCTCTGACCCTACATACACCAGCTCGCTGGTGAGGACTCATACACTCACACACAGAGACACACAGAGAACATGAAAGCCCACAAATGTAAAAGAGGACCGAGTGGTGCTGCATCCTGTGGCCAAAAGATGCCGCTCACTGCTGTAGTAATTTTAATGAGGCTGGACCATTGATAAAAAAAACAACACTAATAATAAGTCCTCACTTTTTTTAATATGCACAGTCCTTGCAGATACATGAGCTGCTCTTGGTAAGCAAGCACATTAAGAGTGAAACTGCAAAGAAGATTTTTTTTTTCCTCCTTTTTTTCTGTCATTTATCTTCCTTTGTCCTCTGCCTTCAGGGTGGTAAAATCCCTGTTCGGTGGACGGCTCCAGAGGCGATCGCCTACAGGAAGTTTACGTCGGCGTCAGATGTCTGGAGTTATGGGATTGTCACCTGGGAGGTGATGTCATATGGAGAGAGGCCTTACTGGGACATGAGCAACCAAGATGTGAGTCACTGCGTGCTTTTATGTGCGTGGGTGTGTGTTTGTGTGAAGGTTGAGGGGGTGTGCTTGTTTGTTTCCTTTGCCGTCTCTCTCAGCAGGGTGCCTGCATGTCTAGGAAAAAACACTGAAAATGAGGACATCAATTTAAGTGTCATAGAAATGTTGTTTCCAGGGAACATCAGACCAAAAGGCATCAGAATTCTGTTTTCCAGCAGATCTTTTCTTCTGGGAATCTTTTATTGTCTTGACAACTTTATTCCAATTACCTTCACAGTGTGGTTAGCAGCAGCATTTCTATACCCTTTTTTTTTTCTTTGTGCTTGCATCACAATTATGTCATTAAGTGGTTGGAGGTTATATTAATTCCTGTGTGTTTTAAGCTGGAAATTATTGCCTTTTTTTTTTTAAAAAAAAGAACTGTTCAGCTTGCTGCTGTTCTTGTGTTAAATGTATCATAAAACTACCCTCTCATCTTTTTTTAAAGGCTGGTATTCAATTTTACTGTTTAAACCTAAAGAGCATCACACATGGTACATGAAGAAGGAGGTTCCAGAAGATCGGATTGCTGACATCTTTATTTTTAGGTTTCTATTCCGAGAAGATATGTGATACACAGATTATAGCCAGTTTTGGCACTAATACCTACTTCAAAGGCTCCAAATCCTAATTCTTGCTTTCCGAAACTGTATATCTAAAAGCATATATCTAACAGCTTTGACACAGAGGAGCCTGGGAATTTTACAAGCCTCCAGCTTGTCTTGAGTTCAAAACCTTAAAATGAATTTTGTTGCGGCATAAAAATCTTCCAAAACATTGCTGACTAGCCTCTGTTGTGTTTATGATCTAGAAAATATGCTTAATAATCTGTTTTGAAACATTTATCACAACAGATCCACAGTTTTCAGACCACAGCTACACTCTGGTAATATGTGCCGTGCTTTCGATCCGTTTAATTTGGACCATATGTGAAGTTTTCTCAATCTAGTTAGCTGTTTCACTGACGAGGAGTTATAATAAGTGGCAAGAACCCATTTAAACTGCATGAAAGAAAACATTTTCAATGAATAAAACTAAATCATAACCTTATTTTTGTCAGTAGAGAACCTTTTCCCTGTCTAGCATCTCCACTAAATTAAGCATATCTTCGCCCTTATTTCACACTTCCTCCCCTGCCTCTTACCTCCCCCCTGCCGTCTCACCTCACCTCCTCCCTTGCAGCCTCATCCCTCATTCTCCTGGCTGCTCCTGAGCAATAGAAGCAGTCTATGCGGCAGCAAAGTCAGACTCGGTTTAATGACAGAGACAGTTTTCTAATGGCAAAGACAGTGTATAATGATGAGGAAAGTGTGTGTTGCCGCTATAGCTAACGAGGGTCTGCTGGGGCATTAACTATGCATGAACTTCACGCCCTAAACTCACGCATAGTGCACACACACTCAAACACATGCACACACACACACACACACAGCTAAACTACACACATTCAAGCAGGCATGAATAAAGGCACACACACACACACACCACACACACACATACAAGCTCACGTGCATTAAAGGCACACACACACAGGATTTCAAAGAACACGGAACGGTGAAATTGTCAGAGGAGCCACCACAGGTGCGTGTGTTCGACATGAATTAATCATGAAAGAGACCTGTGATGTTTTACTACACTCGCTGCTATTTTGATTGACAGCGGTGCTTAGAGAGAATTTATGTGGCACAAAGCCTGAGAAGTGTGTCGGGGTCAAGTAGAGTTCACTCAGCATGCAGACAAATCCCCAGCGCAGAATTTACAGTAGTAGAAGAACCGCATTCCCTCAGCTTACCATTCGGTCGGCTTACAAGTGCACTGATACGGGCGTGTAACTTTAAATTTACGGGTAGCACTAAAAAAAAAAAAAAAAAAGAAAAAGAAAAAAAACATGTAAGGGTATTATTTCAAGGAATTTTATGGTGCCTCCGCTTAGAAAACAGTTCGTTATAATAACGTGAACAGAAACGTAGCAGCGGCATTATAAGTCAAGGCACAGTGCAAACACGGCTCAGGTAGGTGAGGTTTGGGCTCAGAAGCTCAAATCACAGGCAGAACAGGTGGAGTTAAAACAGCGTTTACTAGGTCAGTGATCAAAGCAAGGAGAGGTAGACAAGTCCAAGAGGGGAAAAAGCTGGCAGGCAAAGTCCAAAAACAGGCAGGGGTCATACAGTAAGGCAGGCAGGAACTAGAACTCTTTGGCAGTAAATGCACGATAGAAAATCTGGCAGAGCAGTGATGCTACAGGGCAGGTAATGCAGAGAAGATAATAAGGAAGTGAGGAGCAGGTGGATGTGGTCCGGTGATAGGGAATGGTGAAAACACACTGTGGACACCTGGTGGGTGGATGGCAGGATATCTAATGGCAAAAACGGTTAGTGTCTGGAAAACAAATCACATTTTAAAAACATGCAACAAATTCAGAATTTATCGACCTTAAGGAACAAAAAACAATGAGGCTGACATTTAATTTCTAACCTAGACTTTGTGCTGAAGAATACACAAACAGAGTTGACCATGCCACCCCGACCATTTTCATCCAGACTTCTTAAAACTTCTGCTTTTTGTTAGAGTCTCATAGCAAAGCACTGCTATAGCAATTTGTTGTGCCACATCAGTCTCCATTCATTCGGTCTACCTCTGCTTCCTCATGAGGTCACATGATAGAGATCACATGAGATGGTGTATTGCCTCTTTTGTCCCAATTACCTTAATAATAACCTGCAGTATGTGATGCACAGTTATTCTTCAGTCTGTTAGTATGTGCATGTTTGGGATTAGCCAAAGCAAAAAATCAAAAATCTGTTAGCATCAGATTTTGCAGTCTGAGTTTGGCTTTAAATGAAATGCACATACGTCATCTATAACATAGTGTTTACAGTTACAGTATGTGGAAAATATTCCCAGTGTGAAAAACCATGACAATACTCTTTGGGCCTCTAGTTGTTATCTAAAGGCTTATACTGAACATTTTCTCAGCCTTTTTTGGGGCCGCCAGGTTAGACAACATTTTAAGTTTTAAATATTACAACCATCATAATTACAGTTGGGAAGACATTTAAAAATTATTCTCACATCCCTGGCACAGAGGGCAGAATAATTTGTGAAAATGATCGCGACACTTGATTGATTTTCTTTCTTTGGTTTTTTTTTTTTTTTTTTTTTTTTTTTTTTTGTGGAAAGGAATTTAATTTTGATTAGAGTAAATTATGTTTGGATTTTT
>JAQMCX010000045.1:8948344-8975767 GCA_029814765.1 Acanthurus leucopareius | reverse complement strand
TACCAAATAAAAAATTTTTACCCACACCCCGGCACAGTCTAAAAAATAATTTTTTAAAATTTTCCCCACAATTTTTTTTTTTTTTTTTTTTTTTTTTTTTTTTTTTTTTTTTTTTTTTTTTTTTTTATGGTGGCAAGGCAGTTAATTATGCTTTCAGTCAAAGAAGTTTCGAATTTTTTCTGGTGTTCAGGATAATTACAATCTGCACCCAAAGGTATGCTGGCATATTTAACACAACCTCTCTGCAAAACCGAATTCCTGCCTAAAAAGTTTTGTCAGAAAAACCTCTAAAAGGTCCTCATCATTCTCCATTCCTGCACTGGCATAATGAAATCAGAAGCTCCTCTTGTAAAACTACCTGCCTTGACATCAGAGACTTTAGCAGGCGTCACCGCTTCTTAGCGATGAATATCTGGATATGCTGAGCGACTGCACGCTGTGTCAGGATAAGTTCTCAAATGGAAATTGGATCCTCTTAACTAATCCAAGTTTTCATTTTTCTGTGGTTTTAAATAGAGCTGAACGAGGCAAGATTCTGCTATTAAAAATACACCTGTCTTATCCGCCCAAATCACAAAGGAGCTGTAACAGAGAAGACTATCCCCTCCCCGTTGAACTCCTCTCTGCCAACAGGAAGTCACAAATCAAACTGGAGAGCAAAATATGAAGTGTTCCCTAAACAGCAGCGAGAGAGCTGGACTCATATTCGGATCTTTTTGCCTCTTTCATCCCTTTGATATCCTGAGCATCACAGACCAGCACCATGCTGAGTGCAATTTACTGATGTCATATCACAATAATATGCTTCTTTCAAAATTTGTTCTACCCTCTGTCATTTATAGCTCTCATTTTCCCTACTGGGAAAAGTGGGCTTTTATAAAAAAAAACTGAAAAAAAATGAAACATTTCCAAGTTCTCCTTCTGTGTTTCTTTATTACTTATTATGCTCTCTGTTTGTATTTGTTAAATTAATGTGAGGAAAAAAAGCATTTTGGAGAGTTTTTATTTAAAAAAAATCTTATGTATCCCCTTCCTGTAAATATACTTTTGAGTACTTACCTCTTCAGTGGGGGGATAATGCATAAATATATACATTTCAATCTAAATTTAAGACCATCACTGACACCTTCTTTTATTCAAAACCACACTTGACTTCATAAACTTAGGGTTCATGGCTAGCGGAGCAATTTCATTTGTCACAGCTGATTGTTTTTGTGATATCAGAAAGCAGTGTCTCTTCATCCAATAATGTGTGTGATTGAAGGCGAACACTTCTCCACATTTGAACTCTGTTTCGAATTGCAGCAGTTCCCCCCGGAGACTGTGCTCATCAAATCAAGACCAATCTTCAGATATCAAATCCTTGAATGATTTGATCAAATCTCAAATTATACCCTGCCCCCATATTCCATTACACTTTGAACATCATGGACACTTGCAGATGCTTTAACTGCTCTTTTCACTGCATTTTTTACAATTAATTTGAGCAGTAATTTTTCTGGCCATATGGGGGCAACAGAACAAGCTACAACACAACACTGACATGATATCAACTTTGGCCAACGGTTACATTCGACAGATTTAAAGCATCATAAGCAATTATTTGGAGTCGTGTTCCTGCATAGTGATGCTTTTATTTATAGCTCTTGTTTTTTTTTCCATCAACTCTTCAGAGAAATATCCGGCTCTTTAGTTAATAAATGCTCAACTATGTTCACCAGAAAGCCATGAACTGTCTCTCTGCTGTTTAGTTCTGAGTAGATAGCATTCAGTCCTCCATTGAAATGAGAGTATTTGTTGAAAGAGCCGACTGCTGTGTCTAAAAACTAAAGGTTCAGTGTGTAGTATTTAGGAGGATCTATTTGTAGAATATGACAGAAATGAAATATAATATTCATAATTATATTTTCATTAGTATACAACCACCTAGATATAAGTTTCATACCTTAGAATGAACCTTTCATACCTACAGAGGGAGTGGGTCTTTTTCCACAGACTTCCGCTAGACTAGACTGGATCTAAATAGTGTGTAACTTGTTTTTTTGTGAGTTACAACCATCATAGATTCTCCTACAAGCTTTGAATAGGACAGTGAGTGGACGGTCATATAGTCAGGTGCAATCTGCAACTTAAACCGCCAGATGCTGCTAATTAAAAAAAGAGTTGACTGATAAATCTGAATAAAACATAGTCATATGTCCCATTGTCAGTATTAAAGGTATATCTGTTTTAATCACTTTAATAAAATACATCTGTCATTTTAAACAATTTCTAATCATTTGTGTTTGATTGGTGTCCCTTCCTTCCTTCCTTCTGTCTCTGCGTTCTAGGTGATAAATGCCATCGAGCAGGACTTCAGGCTGCCAGCTCCCATGGATTGTCCAGTAGTGCTGCACCAGCTGATGCTGGACTGCTGGCAGAAAGACAGAAACGCACGGCCAAAGTTTCCTGATATTGTCAGCATGTTAGACAAAATGATACGCAACCCTGCTTCTCTCAAAGCCGGCACCAACAACGTCGCCCCTGGGTGAGGAGAGATACAAACTCATTTACATACACAAACATATTCCTTCCTGTCTCATCCCTCTGTATCAGTGACACAGTTTTATTTATTTATTTATTTATTTTTTCTGAATGCCTCCCTATCTCTCCTGACTGCTTATCCTGTTTGCAGTCCTTCCCATCATCCCTTGTTAGACCGCGGAGCTCCAGACCTCAGCAGGGTGAGCTCGGTTGAAGACTGGCTGGCTGCGCTGAAGATGACCCAGTATCGAGACTCCTTCCTGGGCTCCGGCTTCACTTCTTTGCCGCTCGTCACACAAATCACAGCCGAGTAAGTCCACCCGTTTAAACTGCCTCGCACATTTCGTCTGTCCGTCTTCCCCTGCCTACGTCTCACACTGCTCACCTGCCAAGTCTGTGTCTCGTTAGTTGGACAACTGGCAGGGCGGCCGGTTGGCTGACTGCTGGTCCATGTGTTCTTTCTGAAATGTCTCCCAGGCTCGCTCACTTCCATCCTTTCTTCCTCTTTTTATCACACTATAAATTGCTCTGAGCACCATTACGGAACATAAATATATCTCTGTCTAATAAATTTGATCAAATGTAATTACTGTAAGCAATTTGAATGACAGTCAAAGTAATAAGAAGCCTCTTTCCTCTGAGTGATATTAATGCTGTTCTTTGTTTCTTCAAAGTAAATATATTTCCCTGAAACTCTGTTTGTCATCTGGTTTGTCTTCTTGTGGATGTTCTCAGTTTCTCAAGTGAACATGTTGCAAGTAAGATTTTAATCAACATTTCCTCTCCCTTTACCATCTGCACTTCTAAGAAATTGTAGAAGTTTTTGCTATTTTTACATATAATACTATAATGTAGATAAGACCTTTGTTATTGTTCCCTGTGCCCTGTGGATCAAACATAAGGAAATGCATTTTTCCCAAATATGAGCATAAAAACTTTTTAGTTGCACAAGAATAGAGCTCTGTATGAAGCAGGTACCATTGGTACATGTGCATTTGTGATTTCCTGACTCCCGAGCAGAAGCAACTCCTTGTCAGAGTCTTTGAGGATCTCTGTAAACAGAACCAGGATGACCCAAACTGAATTCCTAGGATCCTCACAGACAATAAAAGTGTGTATACAGCTAGAAACAAGAGCCCGCAGATTGAAGAAGGCTCATTAAGTCAGAAGCTCAACCAAAAACATGCTGGTGTTTTTCTATGACTTTCATAAGCGCACTACTGTGATGCTGTGAGGGAGACCTCAGACTCTCCAACATTAGATCAGGCCCAGAACAACACAGTCACTGCATCCTCTTAACTTGCCAAATTTGTCTCCCTGCAACTTCTCTCCATTCCCCTCAATGAAGTTCAGTCTCTGGGTCGTAGCTGTAGACACAAACACACCAACAGGTACAAATGCATTTAACTAAGGTGCTGATGATGATCAAGCAAAGACACTTGGAATATTTACTCGCTAGTTTCCAAGTTATTGTCTGTACCCACAACATGCACATTATGTACGTGCAGCCCTGCGTTCATGTACAACAAGAACAGCCTGGGAAGTTTCTGATTACACCTCACATGTTCTTTGTAGAAATGTTCTGTATCATTCTGGTTAAAGGCATATTATAGCAGACAAAATATCTAATCAGTACAGTGAAGTTGATTCTGTACAGTATAGTTCACCTTTAAAACATAGACTTCCTGACAGAACTTTAAATGGAATTTTTCTCAGCTCACGTTTATTCTAAGAGCAGTTTATCCATAAAAAAAGCTATAAATATAAAATATGTAAAAGCTGAGAGAGAATTGTGAGAATTTTTTTTTCTCTAGAAAAAAAAAAACATTACCTGCCACTCACTATTTAATCTAACAAATCAAAAACAGCTTGTATTCATATACAATGTACGCAGTGATGCTTTCATTATTTAAAGCACTGGCACCTTGTAACTCCTATCTAAGCACTCCTTATGATTAATGCACTAATGATTTATGGTGTTAAATACCTACACATAGCACCTTTAATAATAGCTGTGCTAATATGACATTTTTCTGATACTGATGATATCTGCACCCTTCTTCTGTGTTTTTTTTTTTTTTTTCAGAGATCTACAGAGGATTGGAGTGTCTCTAGCCGGGCATCAGAAGAAAATCCTGACCAGTGTTCAGTCAATGAGGCACAACGTTGATGACCAGTCTCCTACTGAATCAGTGTAACCACACAGAGGAGTGATACAGTACGAAATGTTTGACAAGTGTACAGTCTGAATGAGTCAGCAGTCGTCCTTACACTTCTGTTTTACCCTCACACACTTCAGTTTTGGCTCTCGGAGACCAAAACTACTTCACAAGTTTTTTTAACAATGGCTTTGGGCCTTTATGTGTCTGCGTGGCCTCAGCAGTCACCAGGTCCCTCCTTCAATCACCGAACAGACTTCTCAGATCATCTACCTTCCCAGATTAATTTAAACTACATGAATCTTAGGGGTTTATTAAATTCAGAGAGTGCAGGAGGTAAAACAAGGCAGACATGATTGGTGTCAGAAAATAGTCTAGTGTTTGGTCTCTATGTGTTTGACTACATGGGGCACAATCACAACCCCATGTTCCCTTTCACCCAAATCTGCTTGCAAGAGAATTTCCATCACTGAAATCTACAGACCATTTTTTTTTACCAGCTTGACTGTTTGATCCAAGGACGGCATGGCCTGGATTTTATGTAAGGATAAATCACACGAACATGCTACTGTGAAGAGGAAACTGACTGCACAGACATTTATATGAAGGGACACAAACTGGACCAAAAAGCCTGACAAAAAGTCTTTAAAACAGACAAGAATTAAAGCAGGGTTTGTTATTTCCAGTTTTGTTGAGACTACATCAGTGTGTATGTGAAAAATCTCACATTTAAATCCAGATAACAGCCAACTGGTAAATGGGACTTGATGAATATATCTTCATATTGAAGAGTCTGTATATATGATATGGAAGGTTTATTTCCTATTTGCTCATTTTTCTTTCACTTTAGGCGACGGCATCAAACATTTAATTGTCACTGGAGTATTTGTGAGCTCTTTATGGGTTTCTTCCTCAGCCTGATTCATCACAGGAGCAACTTTACTGGTGTGGACTGCAGACAAAAAAAAAAGAAAAAAAAAATCATAGTTCTATATTTTATTCTTCTCATGCAGACATGAAAAAATAAACTCTTTCATGCAGAGAGCTAGTAAAGCCTGGCCCACTTAAAATACTTAATTCAGAGGGAATTCATAATGGATGATGTTTTACAGTCAGCACAAATGCCCTCTGAGTAAAGGCAATTACAGACGAGAAAAAAAGAAACAAAATCCTATAAAGAATTATTAAACCACAGCAGGGTAAAAAAAAGTCTTTTTTTTCCCAAGCTAGGACGCAGGACTGCTACATGTTTGAAAGTATAGAAGAAGAGAGGCGTTACCAGCTGCTGAGAGGCACCTGTTGTGAACACACTGCAGTGGCCAGAGAGTCTCGAAAAGACGGAGAAAGGTATTCTCATCCAATGTTCTTGTGATTTGGCGACAAAAACCCTAAAGGCGTCTGCCAGTCGGGCATTAATACAACGCATGAACAAACCAGGAATCCAATGCTCGTGTACTGTCCACGAAACATGAAACAAATTTAATTTCTGTCAAAACTGTATGGCCGCCGTCCAGATGGTAATCATCACTCCACAGCGACAGGCGGGCAGGAGCCTCTGTGCTGCTCAGTTTTTTTATCCATTGGCTGCCGGACATGTCATTGTCGTCAGAGTCTGTTTTGACAGGCACATTTCGCAGAACAGACAGAACTGATTAAGACTGTTGTGTCAGTTTGCAGATGAAATGACATGAAGGGACCTATCCGTGTTCTCATCTGTGAACAGCAACCTGCGCCAGGTCTTACGCAACATCCGTTCACAGGCAACGAAGACTGATTCCTCACACATGTCAGGGACAGAGATGTGAGAAAAAGATAGTGAAATATACAAAATGCTGGAGGTCAGGGAGGAAATTGCTGATGTGTTTATCATGTTCTAGTGCAAATGCGATCTTCGACTTCACTAGTCTCCACAAAAAAAATATGACACAAAGAAGGCCGGATCTCACTTTGGGGCACACTGGTGGTGGAGCACAGGGAGATGTCTTTTATCTCAGCGCTGAGCAGATTACCAGCTGTGAAACAACAGCACAAGTCGCTCCGCCTTCAGCCCCAAACCTCTGGTCATGCGTGTGCACCCACATCCCAAGGATTACCCATCTGAAGCTACTGATTGGACGGCATGATTGAGGTTGTCATCCGCTGCGAGCCGTGCTCACAATGACAGAATCGACGGCGTTTGTTTGCTTTTAACACGTTCTGCTGCTGCGTGACTCTGACGCGTCCCGCAGAGAGCGATGTGTTTGTGTTTGTCTCGCACCAATGCTCTCCACTGCCAGGACGGCCCAAAGTCTTTTATTTACGAACGTTGTGACATTGAGAGGTCCGCAACTGTTTTCGAAAAAACCTGCAAACATTTCAGTTTCCACTTTTTCATCGGAATTGCATTTGTTGCCTGGCAACGATAGCTTATTGAACATTTTATCTGGAAGTATTGAGATCAACTGGGAGCGTGTCAGTGGTTCAGAGGCGTAATTCGTTGTAAATAGAGGCCTCTGGAAAAAAAGAGTGAGACGACGAGAGTGCCTAAAAGCTCATTCTGAACGCCACCTAAAAAAAAAATGTCATGCAGAAATGAAAGCTATCAACACAGGCAGGCATCTTAATACATTATGTAACATCCTTAGTGAGTGTGATGTGTCTGTCCTTTGATTCATTTTGTTCTGCTATTTAACAAGGTTAGATGTGAGCTTTCGGAGGCATTTCATTCATTTCTGTGTCAGTGTTTTGTGAAAAGACAATGAAGGCATTAATGATCTGAAGCACGTCCTGTATTTATACTATGACATGTCCTTGTTTAGCACAAATATAAACCACAGAGAGGATATCTCAGGAAGTTTTGTCCACATTGCTGCATTAAATGGGATCGTTTTTTGGTAAATCATGCACTATATTAAAAGAAAAATACAAGATGAAATGCTTTAAGGGATTATGGAGAAAACTGTTTCTGATGTTTAGTTTTTTGAAATGCTTATTAAAAGTTAAACCCGCCCTAAATCCAACCCCTTAAAAGAGAGACACATTATTATCAAAACCTTTGAGAGTTTTCTGTGAATGTGACCAACTCTACACTTTCTGATCATCCATCAGCGCTCAAAGTGTGGGCACATGTTCTAGTTCAAGTTTCAATTGCATTTTAATTCTTTTTATTCAAAGTAAGGGAGTTTTGACATCAAAGTTTTGAAATGTTTCTCATTTCTCTCTTTTTCTTTTTATCAAGGATCTCAAGTTCAAAAAATACAAATCGCCAGGCTTCCAATGAAAGCCAATGCTTCTCATCTTTTTTTATTTTAGATTTTTTGTAGATAAAATGTTTCCTTAAGACGGTAGCTGTGTCCAAATTCCATGTTACATCTTACCAGGTTTTCAGTAAAAACAGTCTGGTGTATTCACTCTGAAGTATGTGTACATAAAAAAAAAGACCTTGATTTTGGAGTTTGCTGCTAATAGACACATGGCATTTGAGGGGTTTACTGTTGAATTTATGGCTTCATTTTCTGTTCGTACACAACAGTTCAAGGTCCCCTGTGGAGTTTTCTCACAAAACAAAGTTTGTGATCAGATTCACTGATTCACTTCAGATTCACTTCATTGTGTGTATCCTTGAGGCCTATTGAGTGTATTCCTAAGGCTCTATTGAGTGTCAATTTTTTGTGGTCAAATCTCTTGCTTAAGCTTCTAAGTAAAGCTGCTAATGTCTGTTATCGTATTTTATTTAATCAACTCCCCCCTCCACAAAAAAATCATTACTCTTCGGTTCTGTTGTCCATTCTGCCCAGCATCTCGATAGCATTTTCCACTTGTTCCTCTCAGTCCTGGACAATTAAATTCTCCTCTTTATGGTGGCACAAAGCTCTTGTGATATGATGTAGGAATAAAAAACCCCCCAGTGCTCTTTCCTGTCAGCTAGCCACATGGCTATAACAGAGCTAACTAGCATCCATAAAGTCTGCAGCAGTTACATGATACTTCAGAGAACTCTGAAAATGCCTGATTCCCCAGAGAGTTAAAAGGCAAAGGAGCCGCATGATATCAGAGGCAAAACCAGAAAGCATTTTCTCCTATATTTGATCATAATATAATCAAGATGATGATAAAGTTGGTCAAATTTTACCAAAGTTAGTGGTCATCGTAAGTGAGTGAGACTGCGCAGTGCTGTAAAGCCTTACCCAGGTTTTCCTGACCACTTCTTCAGGTAGCATAGTAACTGGTGATCAGACACAGTGTGACTGACAGAGACACTATTCATCCAATTACGAGTCCATGTGTCATCAGAATGATTTGTAAGCTCTTGATTTATCGCAAAATAGTTGCTAATGCTGCTTTAATCTCTGTGATTTGATGTTTCGTGGCAAAAATCAGTAAATCTAAGCACATTTCTTTCCAAAAATATTTTCCTACATCTTCTCTGGCATTTTAACAAAGAATGAAATATTTTCTAAAATGAACATTCCCTGAAAATGTAAGTGTTAATTGATTGTCTGTTGGTACAAATAAATAGGAACCAGGGTCGCCCATAATAGCTCCTCCAATTTTCATGGTTGTATGTAGCGTGGATTTTGGACAGTGTTGCTGTTTTATGGTGATTTACCATTTAAAGTAAATATTCACCTGTGAGTATCTTTAGAACTTGTTATTTTTGTAATACTTTCTTTTTATTAGGATGAAATTTTGTCACGATGTGTTGCATAATGCTGTAGTGTTGTGTGAAGATTTGCTTCTTTAAAAAAAAGCTCATCATTTTGGCATATACATAATATAGCACCCACCCATTTTGTGAACATCAAGGTATATCTAGGAACAAAGTCTCTCTCCTTTGTAAAAAAAACCTCAACATTTCACAGTGACAGTGCATTCTGGCCTGCTGGGATTATTGCCAATGGAGACTATGAATTTCTCTCTTATTGCTGAATGGCCGTACAAATGGCGGCTGCCAACAAAAGCCCCTGCTCTTTGATTCTTGGGGACCGACACCGGAATCTGACATTCACTGCAGATGTTTCAGATAAACGCCTTTGAGGCTCCACTGTAACTGTGCTGGGAGTATATCAACATGATATTCCAGTATCTTTGGCCAATTAACCCACTGAAACAGGAAGAATATACCACTTAACAACCAAATGGGCCCAGGGATGCAGGGTGTGTCACCAGAAGCTCCTCAAAGTGCTTTAGGGCGGATTTATCTTTTAATTGCAGATACTTTCTGGGAGCTGGGATGGACTCAGCTGCTCCTCTTCTCTCCTTTGCTCTGGTGTAATAGATACTGTAGGTGAGGCTGAAGATGAGAGGAGCCATGCTATGAGGAGAGGAAAAGAGTGAAAGGGAATGGGTAATAGAGGGGGGCAATGGGAGAAGGGAAGGATAACAGAGAAAGAGAGAAAAAAGGAGGGGCGGAGGCGCGAGAGGCAAAGCTCGCGACTCTCGTGTTTGAATAAAAATGAGGCTGGGTGTGGAGAGATTACTCTCTCTCTTTTTGTCTCACTCTCTCTCTCCCTGCTCTACCCGGCTGTCCTCTTTTTTTTTTTCTCCTAAAGCCCACAACCTCTCTATACAACTCACTCTGCTACCAGTCTGCATTCCCACTCACTTACAGTTTAAAGACAGACGAGTCATGCACTTGTTTTACTCTTACATGCGCTATTCTTACAATCATTTTTAACCTGCGTCCTTTAAATATGTGGAAGTATCACTCTTACACAGAGACCCCTGCAGAGCGATGTTGTGGGTTTTCAATGAGCGCTTATCCCAAAACTTTGCCAGTAAAGGTCTTCTCTTCCCACAAACAAAATGTTTATTCTCTCTTTTAAGCCTTGGGCTTTTGTTTCATGTGATCAATTATTGACAGATTTTCATTAAACTAACCTGAACTGAAACTGTCACACTCTGGATATGCAGAAAATATTTTTTTCCCTTTTAAATTTTTAAATTTTAATTTATTTTATTTCCTATTGCTTGCCATACTTTTTCAGTATGTATGTAATGTATATGGTTTCTCTTAAAAAAAAGAAAAACAGCTCAGTAATCAGCTGTCGTCTGCCTTTCTCTGTTTACCTACAATACTGTTATAGGTGTTATTGCTCATATAGTCGGAGCATCCCACTGTTAATGTATAATAATGCTGTAATATAACGTGAGTATGCGCACGCCTGTGCACCCTTGTGCGTGCGTGTAATATAATGTGTGTGTGCTGTTTAGTGTACAGTAAACTGTTTGTACATCGTGTGTGTGTGTGAGTTTGTAGCTGTTAACTTTCTGAGTCTTACATTTACAATGCACTGTTTGTCAATAAAGAAGACAAATCAATCAAACTTCATCAGTGTCAATTTATTAAGTGACAGTCAAACTGAAAATCATGCTTTAAAAAAAGGAATGGTATGGTATATACAGTATTCTTGATGATATGAGTATAAAAAGCTTACAATTTAATAGATTCGGGGCCCCATTGTGATGATCTATGGCATCTATTATCTATCCATGGCATCCCGTGGTGCAAGTTTAATTGGGGTGTGTCCAAGTCAACGCTGCTATTTAGAAAGCACATAATCTGGGCACAAAGTGAAGGGCAAGGTGCAAAGAGGCTGGATTATAAATCCCTTAATAAATCACTGGTGTGTTTTGGGCATAACATGGATTAAATCAATTAGTGTGTTTTCCCTCGTCCCCCTTAAAAGCCAGGTATGCTTGAACATGGGACTGGAATTTAGATGGTGGAGGCAGTCAGTAAAATGTAAGCACTTTAGTGCTGAGGATCTGTTAGTGCGTGAGGTGAAAGCACGCCAGCAGATCATCTGAGGAAGTAGCTGTCATCCACCAAAGCTCTGTGAGATGGAGCAGGCATGAGAGGAGATAGTGGTGGGCATACAATGTGTAAACTACACTGTAAAATCCTGTTAATCTTTTCAGGTTCATTTTTATGTTTCAGAGTGAATTAACACTCAGAATTTTGCTGTGGATGTACACGTTTCCAAGTAATGTGCTCTCAAAGTAGCAGGACAACGCTGCGCTAGACATGTTTTTTTGTCGTTCCGTAGTGTAAACGTTGTCTGGTGCCATGAGCTAGCTGTGTGCCAATAGCGTGTCTAATCACAGCTCATCCAAAGAGCAACACTCCTATGGGCACACTGATGAGAACAAGAATGTTTAGAAACCAAAACACTGCACTCTTTTGGACTAAGATATCTCAATAGAGTAAATCTGTTAGGTTTTGTGCCCTATGGATGCTTTAAGGCAGCATTGTTACCTTTGGACAGAGTCAGGCTGCCTTTTAGCCTGTTTCCAGTGTCAATCATTTGCACTGCATTGATCTCAGTGCTGATTTTCCATTACAGTGCAAATGATTGACTGAAGTTCAGATTATTCACCTCTTACAATTGAGCGAATGAAGCTAATAGTATGTGAAGGCATCACAAATATACATCATTGGCTAGAACCCGCTCCATTCGCACAATATGTGCCGCACAAGTCACATCTTTTGTGTTGCCCACCAATAACTAGCATCTAATTGCATGTTTACATTGGCTTTAATGTAATTCACTTGTGTAAATAATTCTATTCTATAATTCTACACCCAGGGTGTAAACACTCCTACACAGTAACTATTTCTTGTACAGCTCACACCTGGATACCTCATGGCTTTTCTCAGTGTTCAGAGAAATACTGTTCAAAATGATTTCCTAGTGATGACGGTTTGAAATTGATGCATTCCTTCTTTTTAGTAGCTGCAAAATTAATTAGCCTAAATACATTAGATTTTGATCTGCTATACCGGCTTATTAGGGTTGACAAGACTTTAAATCACACTGCCCTCACAAATTTACTGCTTTAATTTCTGTTTTTTTGATATTCATAACAGTTGTAACAGTTTTGTGACCAATTAATTTTTAACTTATGTCTGTGTGCATGTATGAAATATATGACATAAGGTATAAATCTTAATTTCTTTTAATAGGTTTTATGGTCATTTTCTATTTTTTCAATATATACTGAATTTTGTCAGTCAAAATATTATTTGACAAAAGGTGGTAAAAGGTGGTTAATTTTGCTGTTATAATGATTTCACTTTGCCAATATTGACTAAAGACAAAGAAAACTACATCAATGTTGAGCCTGACAGACAGACAGACACATGCAACTTTTCTAAATGACATAATTTTTATGCCTCTCAGGACATAACAGATAATTAGGTCATATTGCCAATAATAGTACTGACACTTTATATTTCTTTGTTTGATGTTCATAGCTGGTGGCAACATCAAGTCTAAATCTTACCTGATACACTTCAATAAATTCCATAGTTGATCATAGAAGACAAGTGAATTCTGAAAGGCAATATAAAAGGTAATAAAACTCTGTAATGAGTTCTACTTTTATGCCAGCAGACTAAATTAATCATTCATGGGCAGGGGAGTCAGTTTTTTAAAAAAGTATGAGCGACTTGTGTTTGCGACCGCAGCTCCTTATTGATAAATGGCAAAGTTTAACACCTGTGAGGATGACTTTGAATCATACAGCGAAGTCCTCCACTCCTCAGAGCGTTCAGAGGCATTTAACACAGCTGAGCTGACAAAAATTTACAAAAGCTGAAAAACCCACAAGGCAGACTAAATTGAATCACATTTAAAGCTAGGCTCACTAATAAAAGAAATCCATTACCTGACAGCCTGTGGAGTCTGTGGCAGTGTATTATTCAAAGCAGTGAGAGCCCCATCAATTCATATGAAACAGATTAGCAGCAGAAATTATTGTGAATTGCTAATGAGTGCCATGAATACATGTTAGAGGTGTAATTGACATAAACCCATTAACTGTAGCTAAGTGATGGAGAAGGGAATTTGATTACAATCAAGTGTGGCCTCATGGTGAACAGCAATAAATACATTCTCCATATATTTCACCAAAGTCAAACGTCCCAACAGAAAATCAGCTCCATGAAGTGCACTCGAAAATGACCCATGTGACCGTTTAAAAAGAAACTTTAAACTGATCTGCCACCATCTAAAGGATAAGGCTGCTGCAACACCTTTTAATGCCCATCCATCAGTTACAGACACTTTTATCACATCTTTTAGAGTGTCATACAGATGGGTGAGTACCTCTTAGCGCCCCTGTGCGATAGACAAAACCTGTTCAGTCACATGATCTAAATATGTGGCGAAACACGTTGGGAAACACAGCGAAAAGGATTGTCATGTGCTGTCCTATAAATGAAGTTTTTGTTGTTTCACTCAGTTTATTGTCTTTTACTTTGTGTTTTATTTTGTCAACACCTGTCTTATCTCTTTCATTTGTCCACATCCTGTCAAGTTTCCCTCCTTTGTGATCATCTTCCCCGCCCTAATGTGTTTCACCTGTGTTTATTACCCCACCTGTGTGTCATTACTCTCAGTGTGTATATAGTCTGTGTTCCCCTTTCTCCATTTCATCTGTCATTCCCTGACTCTGTCTCTCTTCCCTCATCCTGTTTCTGCTCTCTGTTTGCTTCACAAGTTTACTTTTGGTTTGTTATTCCTTGAGTTTGTGTTTTGCTTTTTGGATTCGTCATTTGTTTAATCCTGACAGATTCTTGGTTTAACACAGACCTTGAACCCTGATCTTTTAGATGAAAGTCCTGTGTGTAAACTCATCCTTGTCTGATACTGAAGCAGATGTGTTTACATTTGAGTTTATTTTAAGGCTTGGTGCATCTCGTACCTAAGGAATACCTTGACCTTTCCATTAACATTGGCACTGTTATTTATTTTCACTCGATCCAACACACAATCCCTGCTGCTGTAAATACTCACTGTAGTCCCTGAATGATCAGAGAATAGGACTACATATCTCTGATAACACAGAAAAGCTCAATTAACTCTCTTCCATCTCTCTTCAAAGTCTCCTGTCAATGCCGGCATGCCCCGAGATGCAGGGATCAAAAGTTTAATGTACAAAAACTGAGGAAACAATCACAACAGTGCGAACAGCTTTGGATCACACAGCACCCTGAGGACCACGAACATTCTCTTCATTGAAAATAATGTCATTGCTCTGCACAATGTTTGGAAGGAAAATGTCAGGAAAATGAAAACAGATCATTTTAACCATTTAAATGACTCACAACTGCTGTCTTTTTTTGGTGAAAACAGCACTAAAGGGAGAGTGGCAAATTGCTGAAGATAGTTCAAAACTTTGACAGTTCCCATTTACATCCATTTACTTTTACTTTTTGTAATATCTGCCAATTTTTCATTTTAACCAAAGGTAATGCTTCTCATGTTTGCTGCCTGTGTCTCATTGCTTCCTCAGAGTTTAGGAGAGTGGTAAATGGAACTCATATCTAATTCATGATATCATACGTGTCAGCCCAAACCCTCTGCCTCAAGGGTTAATGGCTTTCAGCGGTAACAGCCCAAAGCCTGGCCAGGCGTGTTAGCGGGGATCGACACGGCGGGCGTGGTGGCATGACTTCATCACGGGTGGACAGAGTAACTGACAGAAGGAGGCTAAGAGAAGATGGAGGAAGGAAGAAGAGACTCTTTTTGAAAGCACATGTTTGTGTGTGTGGGAGTGTGTGTGTGTCACATACAGTGAGTCATCTTCACACAGCCTCAACAACACAGATCTGTCTTTCCTCTCTTCCTCCCCCGGCATACCCCCTGCCCTCCCCCGACTCCATCTCCTCCAGCACTGGTCCACTGGTGTGAGGCATTTTGCTCTCTGGGCTTCGTTCCTGGTGATGAGTCGATGTGATTCTTTCTTCCTCTTCTTCTCTCCGGCTCTGTTTCTGTCTCTTTCATTTGCCTGTATATTCCTCTCACAGAACTCTATGCAGGAAATGATGAATAGTAAGCTTCTTTTTTTCTTTTCTTTTTTTCTTTTTTTCTTTTTTTTTTTAAGGGATTGAACGGGTTATCTATTATTGAGCAACAGTCAGCAGCCGCTATCTCTATCTACTAGGCTGCTAAAATAAATATGACACAGCACTGGAGAGATTTGCACAGATCTGAACATTCTGAGTTACACATTTACCAGCAAAAGCAAGAGCAAAAAACCATGGAAAGCCAGTTGTAAATAAAAATTTCATTTTTTGTTGTTGTGTCGTAACATCGTGATTGAATTTAATAGACTGTTATGGCTGTCTTGCCTTTGATTAGGTACTGAGCAGAAAATAAAGCTTGTGTGTTACAATCACTGGGATTTTCTAAAAAAATCTTTATGTTAGTTTAATTTTTTTTTTTTTTTTTTTTTTACATTGAGTTCCAGCATTCCACTTAAACTGGATCCAGTTCACTTAAACTTCATTCACTGCCTCTGTTTTAGCTAACCATTGCTGTTATTTTAAAGTCTGTCCCTTCACTTGTCCAGCCGTTGCCCTCCATGAGTTTCCTGCCTTCACTCCTCTGATTAGCCTCTTGCATGCTCGCCCCTTATTAGATAAAATCAGTTTTAATTAATGCAGTCGAACTCTCCACACAACACTTATTTCTTTTCTGATTATCTCCACTCCCTTGTTTCTGTTGCTTTTCAGACTTGTTTTTCTTTTGTTTGCTCTGGTTTGTTTTTTGACCATTTCTTCTCTGCACTGCTGCCTTACAGGACTAAATAAAAGATGATTTTGTGGCATTGGCTTGTCACAAATATGCCACTGACCGCTTCATGAGACAACCTCACTCACAATAGTGACACTAAGGCCAAAGAGCCAAGTCCGCAGGTGAAAACCAAGGCAGGATCACTACCTTGTGGAGTTGCCATCTGCAAGGTACAAAGGCAGGATCGGGAACACATTCAGGCATTGTGGGACTTGGCAATGGAAGGCCCGGAGCACTGAATGTCACCTCTCTGGGCATCAGAAGCTGGAGCTGGTGTGCAGGGTTGAGCAATAAAAACTGCACAGATATACAGTAGTTGGATTAGCTTCATGCAGTGTTGGCTTGAAGGCAAATCTCCGAGGCTAACTCCAAAAACGAGAACCTTTCTGGAGAGCTGTGAACTTACAGTGAAGAGGAACCGATTTTAAAAATCAGTCTTTTTACGAATCATAGAGTACTCCTGCAAATATGAACAAACATTTTATAATGCCTTTGTTAATTTGAAGGGAGCTAGTCTGATAAATAACCTCAAGTGATGTCATTTGAGTCAGTGTTGCTTTTGGCTTATGGACTCCACATTTTAAAATGAAATAAATGTAAAAAAATAAGCGTACACATCTCTGTAAAAGTGTTGCAAACTTTGTGACTTACTTCCAGGTTTAGCGACTTTTTAAACCTTAATAATTTTAATTATAACATGACAAATTTGGACTCATTTGGACCATCAGGAAAAGGCAGGAAATATATTTTCAAACTTATTATATTTAAATTCAGTCACATAAATGCTGCTTAGAGTAATGCAATCGAATGCCTTTTTAAAAAGAGTGCACTCTGTCTCAGTAGAGGCTGTTGAGCCTGGTTGTGTTGCCTCAAGAGGTAGCACACACTGACAGAACACTGACTCACCATGTGGTCTGGTTCTGGTTTCATCTTGTGCTGCTCAGCACAAGAATTCCTCACTTGGGTTCCTTTCCCAAGATGGTCCAAAACTACTGCTCTCTGCTCTGTAACACTCTCCTCATCTCTGCTTGATGTTGGCAACTTGAGGCTACATTTGCCACTACCAGCAAAACACACAAATTTTCAACTAAACTCTTGGCAGTCGGGTATTGTGGATGGTGTAGAGGCAGATTCTGACTGATAAGAACTAAGTCAATACTTAGTCTGGCCACTTTGGTGAAGAATCTCCAACACTTGGCTACCAAACCACCTAGCCATACTTATACTTTACATTTATGTTTGAAGGGTTAGTCTGCTGTTACTATACTGCTAGGAAAGCTGATATCTTGGGTTTAGCTGCATTGATCTTGCAACTTTTTTTTTTTCCGGTTTGATATTCAGTATTAAAGAAATGGAATACAATCAATGGAGTAATTTTCAAAGTATCTAATTTCTAAGAAGTTCAAATGCTAAGGTTTGTCAAAATCCATAGCTGGTCAATTCTACAAGGAGCCTCATGCACAATTTTGACAGACCCTCTGAATTCAAAGCAAGATGTTCCGATGGTAGAGTAAATGAATCTGAAAATTAAGTGAGGTTGGATTTAATTTGTATGAAGAATATATACAGTGTTAATTTTCAACAAAGCTTGGTTTTCATTCAAGACAAGACATTTGTCCACCTATGTTGTGAGAACCATCAGTAAATATATTAGTATGTATTGGTGTAAATACTAATAATTACTAAATTAGCATATACTAATAGTGTTAGCATTTATTTATGTTACTGCACATATTAGCTATTATCTGTCACTGTGGTAAATTACAACTGTCAGTACCGCTCTGAACCTGTTAAGTTAAATACTTGGAGGCGAGTTCCAGGCTACAGAGCATGCATTTGTATTCATGAATGAATGACCAAAGTCCATGAGGGAGGCTGGATATTTAGATTCAGCCTTTGATAGGAGAGTTTCTGCTCTAATCTATCAGGGTGACTGTCAAGGCTGCAGTCAAAACCAATTTAGTCAAATCCAAGGCGAAGTGGAATTGACTATAAGTTCACTTACTGTTAGTCAGGCTAGCTGCTTCTCTTTTTCAAATGTTGATCTTTAATTGCAGAGTAACATTTTAAATTCTTGAACACTGTGCCACTGCGCGTGCTTTGTCAAAGTCAGGCCTGCAGTGTCTTGAGTTTGAAGTGCAGATGTTGACCTTTTATTTACTGCACTCCATTAGGCTTATTACTTTAATTTGTAATGAATACAGAATGAGTGCAGCAAGTTTTAATGTCAACTAGACTCTCAGTTTGAAGTTTGGGCCCATCAAAGTGTGACATTTTTCACTTTAAATACAGCCTCCTCTCAGAAAAATTAGTTTAATGTAACAACGGCTGCCAGCTAGTTGAGATAGTCAACATGAGCAGCACTGCCATTCTCACATGACATGCCGTTTGCCACATCACTGACCAAACACACCCTCATAATTTGGCCATCTGCTGAAATTGCTGAGATTGTTTTTAACATTGAAAAACAGTGTTAAGATGTATAATGACTGTAGCTTTCATCTAAATCAAACTTGATGACCAAACTCAAGATTAAACCAAGACATTTTAAATTTATGTAAGCGAGAAGCAAAACAAATCTCTGTTGTGAGGGTTAGAGTTAGAGAGGAAAGGAGTAAAAAGTCTTAAAACCAGTCAAGGAAATTCCAGAAATCACAAGAAAAACAGGGCAGTAAACTTGTTGTCAGAGAAGCTCTGGGCCCCAGCAGGAAGTAAACACCTTGTTAAGGAAAAAAAAAAAAAAAAAAAAAAAAACCACACAGAGATTTATAGCATTCTTGCCTTTTTGAACTGTGAACTGCCACAGTGGCACATGACTTAAATCACTTCTGACCCCATCATGTTACAGCTACATGGTGAGAGTTTCAGCTCAGTGATTCACAGCGAGGTCATATCACATCACATTAGATTTACTGGCTGTATATATGGCAGAAATAGAGCTTGGGTTGGTCATTTGTGCTATTAGTTGATGTATCACAATTTAATCTCTTTCATGCTGAAGTATTTTTCTCCAGAAATAGCGTTAAGGTAAAATAAAATGGCTCTGAAAAAAAAAACTTTTGGACCATAACAAAACACAAACAGTCCATGTTTGCATGATCTTTAGGGTGTTTTGTGCCAGACAAACCATAAAGCTTAAAGAAATTCACATTCAACTTGCAGGAATGAACAATTAATAAAAGAGAACATTTTAGGGGGATTAACTTTGAGTCTTGATGTAGTGAGGAAGTGCTGTCTTGCATTTTGACTAGATCCACCGTGCTAATTTGAGAAAATTTGGGTCAAATGTAACTTTGATGCTAAACTCTTTACACTTCATTTGAACTTAAAAACCCCTAAAGTTATCCTAAAGGAGATTCAGAGGTGAGATAAACAACTTTGTCCTTAACTTGTGTCTGGCAAATGACCTGCTAGCATTATTTAAGTCAAAGCTTCTTTTTAATGAGAGATAATACATAAAATTAAGATTATATTTAAAAGCTAAACCGTATTTGCCCTCATGAGTGCTATAAGAACCCTGCAGCTTATGTTGCTGGTAGGAAGGAACCAGCATTTTAAATAAGAAAACCTTTTAATCAGCATAAATCAGTTGAATCTGTATCAAAGGTCAAAATATCACCAGGTTGTCTCTGCATTGTCTGCATTTCCACACTTCTCTCTTCCTCTTCCTTCTTAAATCCTCCTCCCTCTCTGTCTCTTTCTTCCTCCCACCTTATCCCCCCCTTTACCTTCCTCTTTCCGCCTGTTTCCTGCCTCCTGTTGTTGGTTTCTGCCCTGAAGCCTCTGAAGTTTAAATTTAGCTGGTGATTTTTCTGGAGGGATCAGAACTTGTGTTGCTTTCTGAGGACGCCCTCAGTGTTAGTAGGAAGCAGTTCAGTCTAATCTCATTTTTTACCGTGCGAGTCCTCTGCTGGAATATTTTCTAAGCATGTACACAACTAAACCAAACACTTGCTTCAAAAACCAAAGCTGTATATTGGGATGGTCCAAGAACAAGAAAACATTAAACCCACTGGAGGTTTATATGTCAGCAAGCTGCAACCCCATCAACAACAATTCAGTGTTAAATTTACTTCAAGAGAGACTGAAAGTATTGATCTACATTTTCAGTGTTTTTCCTCGTTGACTTCATCCAATAAAAGGCTTCATTTTTTCTCAATCAATACTCAACCAGTAAAGTATTTAGAGGATCATTTAACAGAAATCCCAAACCATTTTTATTTCCTACTTATTTTAAGCCGTTCATTCATTATCATTCGTATTTGTTACTGTTTTAGTGCTTAGACTTGTGTCACAGCCAAATTGCAATACACGTGATGTGAATGTAATTTGTTTGTTGTTCTAAAGACAAGAAATAAAATTAGAATTGGAAAAAAGCAGTGTGTCTGTCCAGAAACAATGGCCCAGTTTTTATTCAAATTCAACACATCAAGAAAGAAAAAAAAAAGCAAATGAGAATACATCATTTTTGAAATCACCCTGTTATTTTCAGAGACAGAGTATTCATGTCATTAAAATTTATTCTGCAGCTCCGTAGCTTTGATTTCATAATTCTCCTACTTTCATAGAATATCATTATGCCATGCTGACACTTACTGTCACATATTTCCTTTCCAAAATGTGGGGGTGTCAGTTGGTTCAACATTTTAGGAATAACATTCATTTTTATCCTGCCAGAAGTCTGATGAGAAGATTGATACCATTCTTAGGTCTGAATAAAAAATGTGAAAAAAAATAATACAAAAAATATACAAAGACAGAGACAAGTTAACTTTGAAACACTTAAAAACACCTGGCCAAAGAGAGACAAATGTACCCTTAACCTCTAAAACTAATATACATTATGTCTTATTTTTCTTATTTGTGGTAAAAAAAAAAAAGAAATGGAAAAAACACAGGTTGTTGCTTTAGATATGATAGTAGGTAGGTTTCTTTTCACATTAAATAGAGCCAGGTTAGCTGTTTCCCTTGGTTCCAGTCTTTATGCTAAGCTAAGCTAACAGCCCCCTGGCTATAAATCCATGCTTAGCACAGGTAAAAGAGGCTCTTCTTACCTAACTCACAATAGAAAAGCAGATGAACTTTATTCCCAGAATGTTTTACTGCTCATAAAAAAATGCAAGAGCATTCTTGGGTGAGGACAACTGTAAAATGATTTTGGATGTCAGAGTTGCTGTGACCGGACAAAACTCATCTTATCATCTTGAAAATGTTGAAATATAAGTGGGTCAATGAAACATACATACACAGTTTTACTGTTGGATTTTGTAGAGCTTTGAGAATTCTGTGCATAAAGTTGAAAGTAAGGAGTGCGTGGTTTGCTCCCTGTTAGCATGAAACAAATGACACCCATCATAGCTAGAAAACGTCACAACTCCATGTTAATCTGGCCAATGCCGTTGATTGATGGGTGATCCTTTAGCTTGGATGTTGCCAGCATTGATACACAATTGACATTGTGTCATGATCCATCCATGATCCATAGCTCCACATTTTCTAGGTCTTTGTTGTCATTGTTGCTTCAACAACAGGCCCTCTGGAGTTACAAGGTTTTCAGCCTGCAGCAGCAGCAGTGGTGTGAGGAAGCCCCTCACATGAGATCACACCAGTCTGATTCATTCAGGCTCCCTCATTGTCACCGCATAAAAGCGACAACAACAGCAAGAGGGAGGCAGCGTAATGAGCCAAGATAACAGGAGTGTCTCACTGACACACTCACACACACGCGCACACACACACACGCAGACACACACACACGCACACACACCCTTACCCCTGCAGTTAGCCTGCCTCTGTGTTTCAGGACTTCACCTATATGTTGATTTGATGATTTGGCCAAAGGAGGGAGAGAGAGAGAAAGAGAGGGAGAAACTCAATTTTGGATCGCCATAGCAACGGAGGACTGTAAAGAAATCTGCTTCTCTCTTTTAATCTCTTTTTAAATCATCTTTGAAAAGATGGGATCACTCATAAAAAATATCTGTGTGTGAGAGAGAGAGCGAGAGAGAGAGAGAAATGGAGAGAGAGCTTGACATACAAGAGTATGAGAATGAATCTCTACAGTTATTGTGGCCTACACACACTCACACACACACACAACCTATCTGTCTCTTCTGTCAGTGTGCAGATTTTCTCTCTGCACTGGCCTTGTCTTCCTCTCTGCACAAAGCGGCGTTTCAGAATAGCAATCAGCCTGCCTCATTTGGCCGCTGTCTCCTCGTGTGCCAGAGAATACTTCTGCTCTCAAGTCAAAGTCTGCTCCCCCGAAGACGTCTGGGCTTCCTTCACAGGGAAAATTAGATATTTAAGTGCTTGGATGCTTTGTTGCAACTCGGCTGGTGACAAGTCAAAAATCCAAAAACAAAGAATTCACCAACGGTAAAGTTGGATTATGGCAGATTGAAATCCAGTTTGCATCCATTGTTGCGTTTCATCTCTTCTTCTCTCCTTATCGCCATCTCTTTTTTTCTCTTTGTTTTCTATTCTCCAGTAAACAAAGAGAAAAAAAGTAATCTTCTTGTTGTACAAATCTGAATCATCGTCTCTGCTGGCAATGATTTTTTAAAAAAATAAAAAGCTCACAATTTTTGCTGATATGAGCATCATTGTAGCTTCTCATGGGGCGGCCTTGGTGCAAAAATCGGATGTGAGTCATTGAATGCCTCTGGTTTACTAAAAGCTCTGACACCAGACTAACACAACCAACATATGATTTAGAAAAAAATATTAAAAATAGAAGAGATGCATATTGTAGCAGGGTGTTCTGCATATTTTTTCTCTCTGTGTGTCTCTGTTGCAGTATTGTTGCATCATTTCAGAGTTAGTTTAAGTGCTGAGCTCAGACTGACTCACATGCAGCAGGGCTCAGAAGGTGTCTACAAAATTATAATCTGCTTTAAATTACCAATTGATTATCTGCTTAACACTTCATTAAATGTGTTAGCAATGTCCCTGAGTCATCAAACAGCTGTTCACAGGTTTTTTCACCTCCTGATTTCTGTCATATTTTACTTTTTTCTTTTTCCAAAAAAACATTAACCTTTTGGAGTTTCACAAAATATCTCTTCGTCTTTGTCTCTGCTTCCCTTTTTTTTTTATCGTATTCCTCTTTAGAACAAAGTCTCTTTTCATGCCATGTCTGTGTCTTGACTGTATGCAGAGGCCAGAGCTGTGCAGTCACTGTACAGTCCCCGGTCTTGTTAATATTTCACATGGTTAGAAGCCAGAGCAGACACATGGCTTTATCCCAGAAGGAAAGTCTTCTCCTTATTTAACCTCAGGCATTGAATCTCCATACAAACCAGCACAGACTTAACTAGAGACATGCTGTGTGTTGCTCCCCGGTTCTTCAGGTTTGTTCTTCTGCTCTGTTTTGCACTTCACTGCAATGCAACATGGTTTCCAGTCCGGTGAAAACAGCATGTCTCCAGATTTAGAAATGCTTAGTTAATTTATTCATTTATTCTTTTACAAATGTATGGTCAAATCTACCCTTCTTCTTCAGCTCAATATATACACACACATTCACACACACAATTTACTTGCATTGGAGCATTTCTAGTGAGGTATTATGATATTGCTACCACTTTGTGGACCTAAAAAAAAAGGATCCAAACACTGGAAACATGGCTGTCACTGCAAACAGATGAATGAGCTTTTGATGTGACTCAACATGAGGTCAACCAGTGTGGGTTTCTATAAATTAAGTCAAAGCAAGAACAAACAAGGACTCCAAACTGGAAAAAAAAAGCATGTGGATCAGCTCATTTTAACTGCTTAGTAGTTTTTTGATTCTTTGTTTGAAGGCTTTGAAGTCAAGCTGTTTCAGTTACAACACCTTATGAATTAAATGTGCAGTTCTTAAAAAAACAGGTGACAAGTAAAAATCCTGCACATTTTTGAGCATTATTCATCACCTCATCTTTCTTGGATTTCTTTCTTTAGATGATCATCTTTTCTCTCTTAAAGAAATCCAGAAATAGCAGTTTTACAGGACAAAAAAAATTGAAAGTTCAAGCAGTTTGACAACTCACAAAAAGTTCAGGCAAGTTTCGAGAGTGGTGGATCTGTAGGTAAAACCTCACCCCAAAACCTGTACAAGAACCAAAGATAAAACCTAAAGTGTAAAACAATCATTTCCTGAACCTTATAAAGTAGCTTTGGGGTCTTTGTTTGAGTTAACAAAAGGCTTCCTTGTTAGAAAAATGCTATAGGACAATCTAAATCCTTTTATGAGACACAGAGGGGCGTGACAAAATGTCTTATTTGACAAGCTGGAATGAGAACATGTTGAACACACAGCTGTGACTGGTCTAAATCCATCCACTTGGGATATTTACCCTAAATGAATGAAGAGAACACATTCAGGAGGATTGTAAGCCTCGATCAAATGCTAACATCTCACATTTAGTGCCACAGGATCAAATTTGACTGGAGATGTGCTGGATTGCTTTATAACACAAAACTAGAAAGAGATTAATGTTCTTCCAGCACAAACAAAACTAATGCTTCAGAGTTTGTCACAAAGACAGATGGAAGACAGATGGAAAATCACTTTCTAGCTGTTTATCCTTTTCACTAACGTAGAAGAGAAAATATTTGCGTGATGGCGCAACTTGTTCGTAAGAAAGAGGAAGTGTTGTCTCCTATTAAAAATAAAAATTTATTAGTTTTCTGGAAGTGGGCCCACATTTCAATTTAGGAAAACATCAGTGAGAGCATCACTGGTGTGAATCTCAGATTACCAATCATCTCTAATGTTATGTCATTTGTTTTCAGTAATTTAACATTACAAAGGTGTTGTTTCTTTAGTACCAATGCCGTATAGATGATGAAGGAATCTCCACTGACACCGGCTTGATTTCATAAAAAACAAGTTTATTACAGAGAAGATTCTATGCCCATATGAATCTCCTCCCGTACATCTCAAACACCCCACTTATATAGGGTTTGCATAGGTCACATCTTACACAAAGAAAGCAATTCCACACATCAACCACTGACCTACACATGAACCATGCCTTTAAAAAGGGTCCCGTGAGAGGAAGAGGCCCCATTATTATCAATAATCTTATTCTTTGGTCACGGCCTCTATCTGAACCTTCCAAATCATATAAGGCTGTATCATAAGACACCACACTACTTAAATATTCTAAAATCATGTGAGGCTATATCATAAGACACCACAAAGATATCACAAAAATGGTTGAACAAAAACTGATGTTGAAATAGCATCAAGATTTTATCCATCCAGAGGAGAAGCTATCTCATCCTCATCATTTTTAGCACTGAATTAAGGCACCTTGAGGTCTCTATACTATCATGAAGGTTTCCTCTCCTCAGCAATAGAGTGAGGGGTAAAAAATGAAACACAGCACGCACTTAAAAAAACTAGATTATATTTAATATAGACAGTTATTTTTAACTCTGCTTTTTCAGCACAGTTTACCTAGGCTAATGAGGACTCCGGGGATATTGTTGCCTCAATGGTAAAATGAGGGTCAAAGGTCATACAAGATAGGCAGCTCATCATCATAATCATCTCGTTTCACTATTCATGGCTTCTGAAATGGATTTGTGTGACCCAGACGCATATATGGTGTCTTATTTTGAATTGCAATGTGTGGGGACCAGATTTAAGAGATTGTCTGGATTTTGAGTTGGCTGTTCTTACAAATATCTGTAAACGCCATAATATCCTGTATTTCAACATTCTTGGTTCACACCAAAACTAAAATAGTAACCATTATACTTTGGACATCATTGCTTACGCAGATGTTTGTCCTGCTCTGTCCCACTCGTTTTAAGTGACTCAACACAAAACCATAAACAGTGATAAATGTCTCAATTCAACACTGGATTGTATTTACATCTGTCAATCAGTGTTTTTTTTGTCAAGGCTGTTGCTAACCTATGAGTCACTTCCTGACAAGACCTGTCAGTATGCTAACTGTTAGCTGTCATGCTGAAGAGAAAAACAATCTTTTCTTAAGAGCTCCAGGGGCTTTCTTCTTCCTTTATTAAATACCTGCTGTATTCATGATGTGGCCCATGCTGGTTTAAAGGTGCGCTTGGAAGGTGCACTAAGCGCTAAGGTCATTGCCTCCAATGGGGATGAAAACGTCCATGGTGCATTCATGTGCGCATGCATAAACATGTGGTAGACTTAAGGGTCCTGGCTTGGGAGCTTTGAAAGTATGGACATCTTTACACACCTAATAGGCATGTGGGATACAGTTTGGATGCAGCAGTCATGCTATGAAACAAAAGAGGACCCAAAAGCAAAAACATCAAGCAATTAACTATCATAAAAAAAAACAGCCCTTGAAGGACAAGGCAGCCAGGGAAGTCAGAGACTGGAACACAAAATCAGGGTGGGAAATGCTGGATCAAAAAAACTAAGACAGAGACAGTAATCATATTAGGACAGGGCAAGTAATCAGCAGAGGGACACTTGACAGGACATGGGTAATCGAAAGACAGAGGACAAGGGTTAACAAAACAAAAGAGGAAATAACAGTAGGCCTACTACTTGTCATGATTTGCAGTTTGAGTTGTATTTTTATGATTATTTTGTGTTTTATTACAAGTTAGTAGCAGTTTTTACCAGATGTGGCTAACTAGCTTGCTATGGAACTTTTTCCAAGGACCAAATTATTAATTAAATAATCGTTTCCTCAAAACCTTTTATGTTGTAACATTAGACAAAAAACTATGTAATCTAATCACCATACAGTGTTGTTAGTGAGAAATTTTTAATCTTACACCTTTTTTGTTCTTGTCACCTCATGCGATGACAAGAACTAAGAAGCAGCAAAGTGTGATATGAAAACATGTTCTACATGTATCACGGCTGGTGACTTTTCCTTTGGGCTTGTAGCTTTAGTTTAAGACATTCAAGAAGATGTTGACTGTACTTTAAGGACCCATTTTCAGAATTATGTTCTAAAAAAATGAGTCAGCTGAAATCAGTCAATCAAGGTTTAAATCAAAGACTGTTTTTTAATCGAAAAGACAGAGCTAGCATTAGCTTAATTTGCTTGCTAGCTACAGCTGATTAACTCTACTTGCAACACATCATTTTCGAAATAAATGGTAACCAAGTGGAAATGAGTCAACTACTTTTGTCTACCTCAATCTGAATCAAAGATGATTTCTTTTAAATATTTTTTATGAGTATC
>JAQMCX010000045.1:8904623-8946783 GCA_029814765.1 Acanthurus leucopareius | reverse complement strand
ATACAGTTTGGATGCAGCAGTCATGCTATGAAACAAAAGAGGACCCAAAAGCAAAAACATCAAGCAATTAACTATCAAAAAACTAACTTTATTTAAAAAGCTGAAAACAAAATCAAAATCACAGGTGCAAAGGCTAAACTAAACAATCCAAATCTTAGAACTACAAATAAAAAAACAGTCCTTGAAGGACAAGGGGGCCAGGCAGGTCAGAGACTGGAACACAGAACCAGGGTGGGAAATGCTGGATCAATAAAACTAAGACAGCGACAGTAATCATATTAGGACAGGGCAAGTAACACTAGAGGGACACTTGACAGGACATGGGTAATTGAAAGACAGAGGACAAGGGTTAACAAAACAAGAGGAAATAACAGTACTACTTGTCATGATTTGCAGTTTGAAGTGTATTTTATGATTATTTTGTGTTTTATTACATTAAAGTTAGTAGCAGTTTTTACCAGGTGTGGCTAACTAGCTTGCTATGGAACTTTTTTCAAGGACCAAATTATTAACTAAATAATCATTTCCTCAAAACCTTTTCTCTTGTAACATTAGACAAAAAACTAATCACCAAACAGTGTTGTTAGTGAGAAATTTTTAATCTTACACCTTTTTTTCATGTGATGACAAGAACTAAGAAGCAGCAAAGTGTGATATGAAAACATGTTCTACATGTATCACGGCTAGTGACTTTTGCTTTGGGCTCGTAGCTTCAGTTTAAGACATTCAAGAAGATGTTGACTGTACTTTAAGGACCCATTTTCATAATTATGTTCTAAAAAATGAGTCAGCTTAAATCAGTCAATCAAGGTTTAAATAAAAGACTGTTTTTTAATCAAAAAGACAGAGCTAGCATTAGCTTAATTTGCTTGCTAGCTACAGCTGATTAAGTCTACTTGCAACACATCATTTTTGAAATAAATGGTAACCAACTGGAAATGAGTCAACTACTTTTGTCTACCTCAATCTGAATCAAAGATGATTTCTTTTAAATATTTTTTATGAGTATCAATGGTAAATCAGCCCCCCTAATCACAGAAAAATGCATGAAATGAAAAGCCTGGCAGGTGTAACAAGAGTAATCTAACTTCAAGAAATGGTCAATTGAACCAAACCCACACACATAGTAACTTACACTAAATCTTTATATTATTTAATAAATGGATGAATGATTTTTATTTTTTCCAGGTCAGGAAACTTACTTTGATTTCTAAACAAGCCCTTGTTCTTGATTATATTGAAACAACACACACCCACGAAGCAATGATTGCTGCATCTATTTGCTAATGTTACTTAGATTAATACACTGTAAGTGGTGAACACACACATTAACAGCCACAGAAATAATCAGCTGCCACCAGAAATATGGCAGATCTATGTGTGGATTTGGGAAGGATTTATGGCAGTCATTTAGGGAGAGGTTCACAGTTGCAGGAGCTGGGGAGGAAACACATGGCTCATGAAAAATAGTCTTTCAATCTGTCCGCCCTGGGAAGAATCTCAAACCCAGGAATCTGATGGAGAGAATGAAATATTATATGAAATGTGAAGTATTCCAGAGGTGAAATATTTAGCTCTTTCTGTCCTCATTATCCATCTCCTTCTGTCTGCCTCTCTACCTCTCCTTTGTCTGTCTTTCCTATCTCTCTCTCCATTGACTGCTCTCTTCATCTCTCTGCCCTCCCAGTGTCTTTCTGTCTCTTCTCTGTCTCTTTATCTCTCCTCGTGTTGCAAGCAGTTATTCAGCATCAAATTAGTCACAGGTGTCAAAAAGGAGGAGAGGACAGAGACCAATAGCATGGAGATGAGGAGATGGTGGAAGGGCATTATCTATCTGTGAGTTTGATTAAAAAGCAAAGCGAAATAACAACTTTTAAGATGTGATGTACTTGAGAAGAGGTTTGTAAAATGTCACAACAACTTCATACACTGCACCCCCGGGAAATACTGCGAAAGGTGATGTGGAGGATGATATAAGAATTTTAACAACTCATCGGCTCATCGGAGTTTTAATAGAACAAACTCAGCGCCGGCTCTATCATAAACATTAAGGAGGCTGTGAACAGCAGGAAACATGATTCATTTGATTTAACTTTGGCCTTGATAAAATAAAAGTAGAGAAATGAAATTATTTTTCATTTAATTTGTGTTGCACAGAGTGGGAATGACTCTTAGTGCAAACTATGAAGTTATTGAGGCAGAGATATGAAAGCTGAATAAATAATATGATGGGCAGAAAGGAGCAAAGTGTGCTTGCTAGAAATTTTGTATATTTGCACAAAATTTGGTGTGCCTTCGTCAAGTAAAATCTAATAACTAGGAAAGATTGTGTTTTTAAGTACAAAAGCATTAAAGTCATTTCCTTTAAAAAAAAAAACGCCCTCAAAGGTAAAAATGGTATTAAAATGCTCTTAATTTTTTCACTTGCCAACTGCAGTAATGTAAGTTGTAAAATAACAGTTTACTCTAGAATGTGGATGCAAAATTCTTATTGATTCTTTCTCTTGAGTTTTTGTCAGCAACATCAGACCCATAGCAAACGCAGTTGGTTGGGAGCCCACAGACCCATAATGAGCATGTGTGAATTGAGGAAAAAACTAAATTTAACTTTTAAGTCCAGCTGCATGTGAGGATCTCAGAGAAAATCTGACGATGCAAAAGGTTTGCGATGCATGAACTTGTGCGCCTTGGAAAAAGGATACTTCTGCTGTCTTACACCGTGTGTTTTACATTATTAAGACATTTCCAGTGCAAATATAATGAAGGAGCAATGCATGCAATCAACATTGTATGGCATTTTAATTGGCATAATATACCGGTACATTTTAAACACTCCATTTCTTTTGACTTGGCCATGTTGGACTTACTTGACAAATCACAGTTGGACTTAATGAGTTTTGACTGAGTGTTACAGTCTTTCTTCTGAGTTAACAGAACTGACAGCCCAATGAACTGCTTCAACCTGTTAGATTTACATCCTTTCACCTAGAGGTGCAGCATTTCTGCACCAGTCTCAGCCCGATGAGGAGATCAGTTTTCCTGTGAAGACTTCAAATTTATTTACTACACTTCACTTTAATTAATCTACATGGGCTAACTGGTCAAGAAAAAAGATGAATGTGGGTGATCAGAAGTCACGATGCAGTGAGCAGGGTGCTGTCCGTGGTGCTGATCATCAGACACTGAAGTCTGCGGTGCTGAGAGGAGCACAGCAACGCTTGGCTGCTTTTTATCCAGGTGCCGCACTCACAAAAGCACTTTTTAACACCTTCTGCAGGCATTTTGCTGATGTAATTGATCGTGTCATCTCTTCCCTCTTAGGGGTGAATCCCATCCCACTCTCCAACATATGAGCCCTGTGCCTGCCAGCCCAACACACAGTCACGCCACATACAGAGTTAATTCAAAACCTTGCTCAAGAACGAGATGAAAGATTGTATTTGTGCCACTGACTTGAACTGATTCCCCCAACAATGACACTTCATGTGCCGGAGCGTCTTTGTTGCAGAAATTTGGGTAGGAAATGAGATTTTCCGCACTTTTCAGCTAGGCATAAAGCACAAAAAAGTGTGTGCAACTTTTAGAGAGACAGACATTTTGTGAAGCTCACACCCACACACGATCGCACACAAAAACACCCCTCCCTGCACGATGCACTCTTCCATGTGTGCATGCGCATGCACGGCCGCACACACACAAAAAAACACAGACAGAATAATAAAAATACCTCTGCAACTCACGCTGAGATGAGAGCCTGAAAGTGAAAAATAATGACATCTATTGGGAGTCAAGCATCCCTCCGTGCAACGCACATACACACACACACACACACAAGAGTACACATGTGCGTACAGAAGTTAATAAATACACTAATTCCCCTGTGCAGTTATGCATATTGGATTGAAACAGTTCAACCAGTCTTTTCAGTTCAGGATGAGTCAGTGTGTGTGTGTTTGGCTGGCTTATAACTGTTGCTGCTGTGGGACTTAACAGGACGTCTCTGTGTCACCTGTGGTACCTGATGTGCTGCCATGGCAGAGGCGTTTCTTGGCTCGGAAATCCAGTGCAGGTTGTGATATGCCAATTTTCTGAGTCATGTGCTGTGACTCAGAAAACTACAAAAAAATAAATAAATAAATAAATATAATAAATTTACTGAATGTTATTGCAGCTAACTTGCGTGTCCTGGAGAGTAATTCGATAATATAGAGTTCCAGTAGGTGTCTGCTTCTATTTTCTAATTTGATGGGTTGAGCTTTCATTACATCACCAAACCCTTCTCTGCTACAGTCTCCAAAAGCAAAATAATCCCGACTGCAACATAAAGATAAGGATTCACTGTGCGCCAGGGGATAATCTCCTGATACTGTGTTGTGCAGCAGCGGGGTGTGCAGTACAGGTAGCATGTGGTCGTCATTTAAAAGTCCCATTACCTGGCAAGTAGACAGTCTTAGTGCTGTGGGATTTTCCAAATTATTGCACCTGAGAGAAGCAGGGGTTACCAACAACAGTGCCACAGGGGATAGTTCTTCCCTGAGTGAGTCACTATGAGATTTGCAAGCAGAAGAAAATCAGAGTCGGACGGGTTGTATTTGCACAGTGGTCAGTATTCCAGCTGGTCAACCAGAGGAGAAATGATTTGCTGTGGTGTGGAGATGACAGCAAACTGTGTTTTGGAGATACAGGTTTGGAGATCCCTGGGTGAATTTGAGTGATCTTGTATGAGCATTTTGGATAGTTGTATGAAAAGAAAACCATTAAATTGAGTTCATTCTTGACTTTGAAACAGGAAATGGGGAGACATTCTTTCCACAGTTTAGAAGCTGGAGCTTTTGATCATTTCAAATGATTATCCTCAGTAACTGCAGTTTGCCATCATGTAATGTTTGAATTCTCCCTTATGAAGAGCTTTAAAAAAGAAATAGAAATCTGAACGTTTACTGGTTTGTAGCAACAACTCTCTTTCTGAGAACTGCTTATAAATGGATCTGGTATTGAGATCGTTTTTTTAAGTATTATAACAATGTTCTGCATTTTGTTTTACTGAATCCTCTGGTCAAGATTAGACAATGGTTTCCTCATGATCTCACCTCACTTTCTGTTATTATTCCTCCTGTTTTCTGTGCAACCTGTGTTTGATTGGTTAATTAGTTTCTTGTGTATTTAGTCCAGGTTTTTTTGTCTTGGGTTAGGGTTAGGTTTCTACCTTGTGTGTCTAATGCTCTAGCGATTTTCCTTGTGTATTTTTGATCTTCGTTTTTTCTTGATTCTATTTAATTAATGGATTTCATGTTTCTGAGCTGTAAAATCCCGTCTCTGAGTCTTATAAACCGCAGCAGTGTTTTGGCATCTGAAAGGCTTTTAAACTCACAAATCTGTTATTGTTAATTAGGACTTTGTGGATTGTATTTTACCTTCTCATTTCTACATCTCCACATGACATACCAGTGCAGCCACTTCCTCTTTTTGTTCTGAATACCAGTTTATTATATCAGATCCAACAATACCCTCAAGACCAACAGAAGACATTATAGCCTGCAGCTGTTTTCTCAGTACACCCCATGATGCCTGAGCTGACCTTTAAGTGTATAAACAGAGTCCCCTTTTATTTGAATTGCTTTTCTTCACAGTATGTTGAGTATGTTAACCTCAAACTGAAACTGAAGCAAGACCCAATTATAAGCCGCGGAGAGATTTATGCACACAATTACGCCTCTTATTTTAGCTGAAGAACCTCGTGGCAGGTTCTATTTCAAAATATCAATTTGATAAACAACTACAGTAAAGGAAATATATCTTAAAGTGTAGCGCTTGGAGTAGACACTAGAAGATGATGCAAAGCTGCAGGACAAAGGCAGAAATGAGCTAAATTTTCCATCATATTCAATTTTGTCCTTCAGTGTTGACCTCGATGATTGATGCAGCCATCTTACAAGCAGAGAAGAACTGGCTTTGAATGGTTGTAATCAGCTTCTCATCCGTTCTGCACACTCCATTGTTCATGAAACAAAATTACAGGGATGGGAGCACAAAGAAGTGTGTGGATTTGATTGGCTGTCGATGACCCATCGATTTGGAGGAGTTCAGTCGAGGTCAACTGTTCGCTTGGCTTTTGACAAGTTTGTTTATCATCCACATCCTGGCCAAGTTTAGTTACTCAGCTCTAAAGGAGATAAACAGCCTTCCAGAAGCTTGTGGATCATTTTACTTGCAGTGTGAACGAAGGGTTTTTTTACCAATAGTGAAAAGGCAGCAAATGCTTGTGTACACATGTCAACAAAATGAGCCACAAGCCATCAACAACACCAAACAAATGAAGCGAAAAATTAACAGACTTCCTCCCTCCTTTCACTCCATCTTTCTATCTAGGCGTAGTTCTCTTTATCACTCAGTCTATTAGTCTAATCAGACTATTAGTCTGCTCTTATCATTCATTAAGTGTTTTCAAACCTTGTTAATGTCTCACTGTAGAGCTGTGTTTGCATGTGTTATGGAGTAGCGAGGTACAGACTGTGCTCTGACTCAGCAGACAAGAGTGGAGCTGAATGTTAAAATGACTAAATGCTAAATGCCAGCTCAGTAATGAGAAACTGTCTGAAGCTGTCAGAGGCAGCGCGCACCAAAAGCTCCGATTTGATTAAGACACCTATCGTCTGCGTCCCACAAACAGAAAACAGACTGCGCTCTACAAAGGTCAAGTTTTCAGAAAGTGAGAAACATTTGTTCATTTACCCAGCGACTTCTCTGAATTTCACAAACTGTGTTAATGTGTTTAGCGAGTCTGAGTTTGCAGAAGTTAGTCACTTTGCAAATGCTTGTCTGAACATTAAAAAGGCCGCATGATCCAGAGGGAAAATTAAAAATGATTTTCGTCGCACATGCAGTCCTTCTCAGACAACCATTAGGGTTTCTAAACAGGCGTTAAAAAAGTCTTCCAGACCCTTTTAATGTTCCTAAACTGTGACCACCGCAATTAGATATGTTTTCATTGTGACATACTGCCATTTTAAATCTCATCTTTTGACCAATATGAGTTATTTTCCTTCAGATTTGAATCCTACTTAATTTGGTGTCACCAGTGATAACAGAAAGTGCACAGCAGAGCAACTGGTGTCTCCATTTCCAGTGCAACCAAGCAAACTCACATTATGTCATGAAAAAGTCAGTCCATAATTGGTATTTTTCCATCATGCATTAAAAATCGCGACCTGATTTTCATGCTGCCCAAGTAGTTTCCCACATAAGAAGCGACCTCTATCTTGCAGCTCTTAATCTAACAGCTCATTCTGGCTGCTCCTTCTTGATCCATTACTTCCTGCAATGTTCAAAACTAATTCACTTCCATAAACGCTATAAATTATTGAAGTGATGTTTTGTAGATTAGACAGAAACTGGACCCAGTGACTGAAACATAACCAATATTACATCATTGTACTTTAATAGTAGAGCATTATTAAATAATGTTTTGTAGATGCAATTTTGATCAACAATTAAAACAAATGGTATTTACTGTCATGTAATTTGAAGATATTTGAACAGATATTGGAAAACACTCTCTCTCTCTTCCCAAAGTACAAACCATTCTCTCTCTCTCATTCACTTGCTCTTATCAGTCCATTCACTGCTGTCATCTACTTTACATTTAGCATCATTTTATCTTCAGATATTTGAGTTCATTTGCAGCACCTGTGAGTTAATTAATGAGTTAATGAGACAAGGTAGGAAAAAACTATAGAGAAAACAGATTGGGTACATGTGTATATATGCGGATGTATCAGTAATTATTTTATATTGCTATTAATATTAGAGGGTGAGAAAGTTTATAGAAGATATGTCATTGATTAAATGGGTAAATGAAACACTGAATTCAACATGGTTGCTATTTGTTTCCAAGTTCCAGCTGAAATTAAATGTTAACTCTTTTTACTTAAAAACATCCTTGTTTTTCTGAGTAAAACCAGGATGGATAAACAGGAAAACAGGGGTTTGTTTCAGAAAGGAGGTTAAACAAACTCTGAGCATAACATTGAACTCTGAGTTATTCAACCCTCAGATAAAAAACTCTGAGTTTTCCATTTGGAGGGGCCTATTTCAGGAAGCAAAACTCAGAGTTTCCCTCACTTCAGGGTAAAAAGACTCATATTTTTCCCTAACCCTGCTTTCTGAAACGGGCCCTTGCTTAATTACACAGTGTTGATCTTCTGTTGGTTGACGACAATAGAAAACAGAGGTACTTCTGGTCTAAAACAAAGTTAGATGGCAAAATGATATGATATGGCAGCACCCTAGTTCTGGAAGAAATAAGGTAAATAGAGCAAATGGATAAAACAACATGTATTGTTACTTAATTTGGGGAACCTGTTGCGAATTCTGTACTACAAAACATACCTCATATTGTGCCCCCTGCTGTTTTTGCATATTGTATTGCATCATTTGGTTCTGTGATTGATTATTTATCAGTAAAATGTACAAAACCTCCTTCTTTCTTTCCACATAAAGTCATCTGAGACTGTGTTGTGATAAAGGGCTTTATAAATTAATGATACAGAACTTGAACTAATTATGTTCCTTTCAGTTACACTATACAGCATATTTTATGCTGTTTGACAGAGTTGCATAGTTCAAATCTTTTTGCATTCTGTTTGATATTGTTCTGGTTATTATCTGGCTTCAGCATTTAACACCAGCCCTGCACTTTTCCATTGTGACCACACAAAACCTCCTCCTACGTTTCACACAATATTTTCTGGACTTTTTTGTATAAATTTTAGTTTGATCCAAAAACAGGCATATTTCAGTTTATCATTGGACGATTCTCATCTTGGTAACCCAGCAGCAAACTCCCACCCTGGTCGGCAGCGTGCTCTGTTATCAAAGCCGGGGAAGCTACTTTGATTTAGCAGACAACACAGAGCTGGTAATGATGTTCTCAGCGGAGCACCCCCTCTGGAGTGATTGCGGGCCATGTTTGTTGGTGTTGTTCAGATGCATCAATCTCACCGCTGAATGGAGTAAATGCCTGCTGCCACTGTTCAGCACTCAAATTATCTTTCAGTCAATTAGTCACAAACTTTAGAGGAAAAATTGATGCAGGAAATATTTTTCTTCTTTTTTTTTTTTTTTTTTATAAAGTGACCTAAATCTGTTATTCCAGAGAAGGGACACTTACTGTGTGACCAAAAGGCAGAGAGTCACTGGGGCAGACAGAGATAAAACTCCCTCCTGCTGTTTTGGATGGAATTTCAGTTTACTTTTATATTCAGAGGGGATTATTTGAGGGGAATTTTATTTTGGTAAAGAAAGTATAGACACACACACACACACACACTAGCACACCCTCTCTCACAGACATTCATATCCCCTCACTCACTGACGACTGTAGAAAACCTCATTAAGATCAAAGACTTGTTTCTCTTAATTACTCTGTCGCTGCAGCCCCATCCTGCCCTCACACACACACACATACACACACACACATACAAGGCAAAGTAGAAAACTAATTAGACTGTGGTTATTTTTAAACTTGGATCACTGTTTCAGAGCCTTTTCTGAGTGTGTGTGTGTGTGTGTGTGTTCAGGATCAGGGCTACCTTACGACCTAATATCACTATCAGGTCATTTCTAAGTCCTGCTTGTCACATGACCTAAAGCAGGATGGTAAGTAATCAGTAAATCCAAGTATCCAGTACAACTCAAAGGATCTTCCCCACTTTCTTTTTATTTCAGGCAACTTTATTGTGTGTGACTGTAAGTGATGGCAATAAAGAGCTGAAAACCTCAATCACAGATCTTTACAATAAAAAAAAACAGTAATGCATATCAGGAGTGTTTGCTAAGTTTGTGGCTGAAGGTAGTAGATGAGTTATACAATTCTCGTTACATAAATGTGCAGTTTGCTCTTTAAGTGATTATAAAGACAGTTTGAAGTTAATTTTAACATATTCATGTTTCAGGTAATGACAAATTATATCAGTACTGTCTGAGAAAAAGGACATTAGCCTTTGTGCAATCCCAGGAATGACACCTGTCCTATTCACTTGACTTAACACCTGCTAGGCTAAGATTGTTAATATAGAAGGGAACCATGCTGAATGATAAATTGTTTTTCTAAATTTGACTCCTTTTACCTCAGGCCTACCTATCAGTGACTCATCATGGAGCAACATATCATTGGAACAGTTTTTTCGTGCTTTATTACTCAAGAACCTGTAAAATGTAAAAGCCAAATATTTTTTTCTCACTTTAATGTGAATGTTTGGATAAATAGAGAATTTTATTGTGTTGTTTTACCTGTATCCCCATTTAAAACTTTGCATTTTTAATGCTTTGGGTATGTTTGGTTTAGTGTAATTTTAAGGGTTAATGGAATGACAATGTTGTTTGTGTCTTGGTGGTCGGTAAACTATTTTTTATCATAGGTAGTGCAATTGAAATGCTTGTTAATAAGGTGTATTGTATTTGAATATGGAGAGATACAGAAAGCAAAAAGATTTGAACTCCTTGAACTTTGCAACTCTGTCAAACGGCATAAAATATGCTGTATAGTGTAACTGAACAGAACATAATTAGTTCAAGTTCTGTATCATTAATTTATAAAGCCCTTTATCACAACACAGTCTCAGATAACTTTATGTGGAAAGAAAGAAGGAGGAACAGAACCAAATGATGCAATACAATATGCAAAAACAGTGTTTGAACAGCAGGGGGCACAATATGAGGTATGTTTTGAGGAAGAGAAATCACAAAAGGTCCTCTAAATTAAATATCAAATATTTTATTTGCTTATGTGCTCAATACATAAGCTGTGTTTGTGCTTTATAAAATTTTTCCAAATCACTGTTTTACGAAGGGACAACATTAAAGGTATCCTTTGAAATTTGCGCCATGGAGCAAAGACATGCAGTGATGCACCGGTAAAGACAGGCAAAAGGAACAGTGCTGAGAGGAACAACACAGATGTTGAAAAAATGGCTTTGCATGATCATGGCATCTTTGTTAAGCTCAGGAGACATTTGTCATCATTGTAACAATAATACAGAAGATTAGGGGAAGGTTGTGATCACACATTTTTAAAAAAGTCAACATTTAATTTCAGCTGGAACTTGAAAACAAACAGCAGTCAGTCATCCATGTTGAATTCAGTGTTTTCTTTGCCTGTCCATTCACTGAAATCTTTTGCTTTTGTGGACTTTGTCCCTCAAAAAAACACCTGATACATCCAAATTCACATCTGGTGTATCTCTACTGTTTTTTATCTTGTTTCATTAACTCATTTGTTCAGTTGTTTTAACCTAATTGAAAAGCAGAGCCATGAACAGGTGCTGCAAATGACCTTTAATGTGTTGAGATATAACAATGTTAAATGAAGAGTGGATAAAGGAAGTGAATAGACCAATCAGAGAGAAGGAGAAGAGTGTATGGTTGCTACTTTGGAAAGAGAGAAAGAGAAAGTACTTTCCAACACTTTTCAAATATCTTAATCATGGTAAATATGGTTAAGTTTCAGTCAGCTGATACTTTAATGTTTTTTATTTTAGTTGGATTTTAAAGACTGGTTTATTACTGGTAATCAATTATTTTTACATTAAAGTTTTGTACTTTTTCTAAGCTTTGAGTTCTTTTCCTACAATTATTCTTTAAGTTGTTGTTCTTGAGTCTACATTCTGTTTTACTTTGCCTCTCTGTGTCCCTGTAATACAAGGTAAACTGTGGATTAAAACACAACACATGCTGTTGAAAAAAACTCACATATTAGCATGTAAATTTTTTTTTGGCCGAAACATTCATGAATCCCACGGGAGAGGTAGAAAATAGTTTGGTTTCACCCAGAAGCTCTGTCAAACTTTTTAGCTCATTTCAACCTGCAAAACAAGACATGCATGTTGATGTATGTGAGCCTGTGTGGAACAGTCACACCAGGCAACTCACAAACTCACTTTTCTCCGATTCTTTGAGTCCTCCTACTGCAGCATTGCCTCACCTGCATGTAATTTCAAGGCACTTTTTCATGTGTGTGGGTGTGCGCACATGTGAATAAATCCCATCTTTTTTATGTCAAACACAATTCTGCCGTGCCACTGGGAGGGGAAATCATGTTAGATCAGGTTTCTCACACACAAACAGAGAGACTCAAGTCAAGTCAAGTCAACGCACATCCCCGGATGGCTTCCGCCTGGCAACTACGCAGGTTTAAAGCCTGTTTTCTTTTGTTCATTAAAGCCTCGGTAACCTAAGATGTGTGAATCTGATTATGCTGTATCAAAAAAAGTCCCCGAACACCAAAACGACAATGTGTATGTTCTTTGTACTTGCCAACAAAGGGCTATGTCTCTCTCACATTCGGCAATATGGTGACAGTGTATATATGTGTATATGTGTATATATGTGTATATATGTGTGTGTGCGTGCATGTGTGTGTACCTGTGTGTATGTGTGATTTTGTGTGCATGTGTGGCATGCAGAAGGCACACCTGCCACTTCAAAGCTCCAGATGTGAAAGCACTGGGACTGGCGACATGGGGACCCACAGTGGGAGGCACCCTCACAGTTCAGTGGCATTATTTACACATCATAATTATACATGCAAAAACATAATGGCTGGAGCTCATTACAATGCTGCAAATCAAGCACCAGCCCCATGTGTGACCTGTGGTCACACTTTGATGGTCCAACCTGCAGCGGCCAATTTGCATCCCTCTTCAAATAAGGATATTTTTTTTATTGAAATGTGTGTGACACACAAATGGCGTCTTTTTAGTGCTGCCGTTACAAATCTCAGGTTAGTCAGGTTTGAATACTTGTTAAATATGCGCTCAGTTCAAGTGTTTGAACTGGTGAAAAAAGATCAGTGTCTTGATTTTCTTTGGTGTTACCTCTTAGGGGAAAGTATGAAGAAATTAAAGTCATATTTCATTACAAGATGTCATAGCCGAGCCTCTTGTACCTGTAGTCAGAATAAATTCCTGGCTTTCATTTTTCAAAGACAGACTAAATTATATATTCAACATTTTTTCTAACAGAGAAGAAAAAAGAAAATACTAATATTTATGCAATTTTAAGTATTTTCTTTATTTGTCAAGTGCAATGAATCTAAATTCATGCAACTCACAGCTTGGATGAGCAGGAAACTGTCACAGATGTACTGTATATGCAACAGATGGACAAAGTCTTCAGAAATTATCTGGTTCTTTGATAAAAAGTTGAAGGTAATTATGTCTGTGTGCATAAAAATATCAAGAGAGAAGTCCCATTTTTCCATTGTGTCACATGAATGGAAAGCTAAAAACAACGTGATGCTGTGAAAATTCAGTTTTGTATTCTGGGTTGATTTAAGAAAATATGGCAAAAAAAAGAGCACTGTTTGATTTAATTGATCTCCCAACGATTTCATCTTCAGCTCCATCTCTTAAGAAGCAGTTTGGTAGGAAACATTTAATTGCAAAGTTTGACATATATTTCGTGCCGCACTAATAACACGCATGGACTGTGTCTGAAATCACTCACCATGAACTCTAGAGTACACTGTGGTCATTCTCCCTGTTCTAACTTATTCTCAGAATCTAAGTGCATAATTACAGTGTTAAGTTTTGCTCATTAAAATAAAAAAAAGAGTCATTTCACTGCTAACTATAGTGCATACTAGTGAGAGTCTGTCACAGTGCAAAGGAAATAGCAAATGAATAAACAATGTAAAGATTTCTTACACTGCTATGTTTTAATTAAAACTAACAGTCATAACGTAAACGTAACATAATTTTTCAGTATATTCAAACAATTGAAATGGGTGTACAGGGTGGTAGAAAACAACATCCTCTCACTTTTTAGCAATGTCATCTTGAGAAATAGATGTAATATTTGGTTGGCATGTTCTAAAGAGCATATATTCTTTTAAACTAGACTGGGCACAAGTTATTTAATTGCATTTCTATGTTTTGGAGCATATAAGGTTCTTTATCTAACAGTTCTCTGGTTTGCTCATGTACATCAATCTATGGCTTGTGATAAATTCGTGTTGCCTCTTTCAGTGATGTGTCCAACGGTCAGCCTGCTCTTTTCTTCATTTACATGCAAAGGGAGGCTCGTCTTTTGGACCAGAATCATGTCACATTTGAGGGTTAATTAGGATTACAGGGAACCTGTTTGCCCTCTGGACCATCCTTTCCTCTCTCTTCCTCCTGACCAACAGCCTGACTGCCTCTGCTTGCTTGCCACAGTCACGTTTCCCTTTTTAATACCACAAACCACTTCCCATTTCAGGGTTGATAAAACTGCAGGACTGTTCCTCTCAGGAGCCACTGAAGTGTGTGCATGTGTATTTGTATGTGTGTGTGAGTGTGTGTATTCTGTGGAGTGTTTTTCTATCCATTAATGCTTAATATCATTCACAGAGGGCAGAGCTCTCCATTTCCTCTCCTACAGCTTTGGAGTGTTGAAACATCTATGATTAAAGTGTTGAAATGACTACATCGTCATGTTCCTTGCATGCCACTCATGTGCATCCTGACTTGGGACAACCACTTCAGTGATAGCATGGCAGGTGTGCACACACGTTTTAAAATGGATTTCATGTTTGGCTCTGAAACGGTATGTGCAACGCTTGAATGTAAATGTCTTCTATATCTGGAGTGTGTGAGTTTGTGCATTTTGATGGAAGTCGCAGCATATTTATAGCAGTCCCACTTTGACTAAAACAACAAGGTTTTGATATTTGATAGTTCATGCCATGCATTATAACAGTGTCAGGCCGAGGCTCTTATCCATTCAAGTGAAGAGAATCAGACAGGCAGAAAACTGGAGAGAGAAGGGAATGACACGTAACATACACACACACACACACACACACACACACACACACACGTGCACACGTAACTTCACAAAAGCGACTGCACGTAGGCACACACCCACAATAAGTCGAGCGCACATGCGCTGACACACTTTCCTTGTTTCAGTCATTTTTTGGCTGGCACTTCCTGGGGTTGCTCTCTCTGCATGAGCTTTTCACACCTCCTCTCTCCCTGGCTGTGAGCAACACTGATCTGATGGGCAGAGAGAGAGAAACAGAGAGAGAGAGAGAGAGAGAGAAAGAGAGAGAGAGAAAGTGCAATCAGGCAGATAGTTGGTCAGAGGCAGCCAAGCAAAGAGTGGTAGTCAGACAAAGAGACAGACTGTGTGGGAGTGGTGCTGCGTCTTGAATTTTTATTTTACTCCAACCAGCTGTCTTCATTCAAACATCAAACCAGGATCAATCCAGCTGAAGTGAAGTAAAGGTGAAGATCAAGAGAAGGGAGCTGGCTTTCTTGAATTTTGGTGACATGTTAGACGTTTTGTCTTTAAAAGTGGACATGATCTTAAACTCATCGGTTTCTTGTAGATAGAAAAAAAGCTGTAGATTAAAAAAACCTGAGAGACAATTTGTGTTATAACACAGACGCTTCACAAAATACAGCATCAGTCTTCAGTGAAGGCAGTTTTAATCAAGAATAAATACGTGTATAAAATCCCACCTTCTCCAACATGCTGAGAATTGTGAATGATTAAAATACAGCTTGACTGTATATTAAAATCTTGGATACATTTATGGCACCTAACCAAGAAGTCAACAACAGCTTATTAAACTTTGCTATTGGAATGGAAATAAGGGTTTTTAATTGGTCCTTGTTTTGGGGTGTTTGTACTTGCAGCCACAACACAGTAGCTATAACTACCCTAATGATCCTAGCAGGCCTTCTCTGTATTCACTCTTAGTCTAGTCAGGTGCAGGTGGTACAGGTTCATTGTCCCAACCCCATAGTATATATATATACACACACACACACACACACACACACACACACACACACACACACACACACATATATATAAATATATATATATATTTGTATATCATCATTAACAAATTTTAATAGCTTGTTCGTGTGCAGAGCTTTCAAGGTCCCATACTGGCAAATTCAATTAAGAAAGATCCTTTATAGGGACATCTGTACCCTGTGACATCACTATTGGACGTAGACCTACGTTTAATTCAAACATACAGTTAGCCCCCCAGACTGACCCACCCTCCCATTGACCCATGTTTGAGAAAAATGCAGCAAAAGTGTCCTCTCTGATGCCCCATATGGTGCAAAAAAATTTGACAAAGGGCCTTCTTCAATGACCCATTGTACAAGAAAATATGAGACAGTGTCCTTTTGGGTTCCTTTCAATTAGAGAAAACATAATGAAGTGCCCTCTAATGTGCCTTTCAGTGGAGAAAACATAATGCAGTGCCATATATTGTGGATTTTCAATGGGGGAAATGTGATAAAATGCCCTCTATGGGGCCCATTTAAATTTTTTTGGCCCAGCCCATCAGACCCAGTCCATCACCGGTAACTATCACTGCTGTTCTCTGCTGATTAGTCAGGAGGGTCTGATAATTCCGGTAATATATGGAGACATAAAATAGATCACTCTGATCTTAATTGTTATCATTATTTCAATTTATTTGAAAAAAATCACCCTCAGACAGAACGGAGGAAGTCGTCTACAAGCTTAGGCCATAAATCCAGTCAAATCACTGTTGTTCCATATCAGCCAGAGATGCTGAACAGCAAAACTGGCATTTCTTATAAATGAAAATGCCACCGTTTATTTCTATGGAGCACGCAACAGGCGTCTGCACAGCAGTAGGCAGCTGTGAGACACAGACAGAATGTGGAAAGAAGAAAGATTCGATATTTGATGGACATTAAAGAGAGAAAAAAAAATGCTAAGTGATTTTCAAAGACTGGGCTGAGACTGAGGTAGATAGCAGTAAGATTAAAAGATTACTCAAGAGAAAGTGAGAGCGAAAGATAATTGAAATGGCCTGCTGCCAAGGACATCCCATCTGTGGCATATACTGTTTGAGAAATACAATGTAGGCTAGCAGATCAGTGGCTTGTTGACAGAAAAGACACAGGTACTGTATATCTTCTCAGCAATCTGAAAAATTACAGCTCAGGTTTAGACTTACACAGAACAGGAGTTAATTTAAAAAAAAAAAACGAGATGCTCAAATGTCCTGGGAGAATAAGCTAATTAAAATATCTTACCCTAAAAAACAGTGAAAGACTGCACCCCAGACGTTGGAGCAGATGGACATAAAAGGGATGAAAGGTGTAAAGTCTAGAAACATGAAAGTTAAAAAATGGTTAGTCATCATAAGGCTTAACACGGATGGCGAGCACACGTGCATGCGTACACACATACATGAGCCCATTCTCACACATACCCAGACGTACTCACACATGAGAACACGAGCATGCACACACATACAGAAGCAGCCTAAGACATCCGGAGCATCCTCTGTGTGCCAGGCTCTTCCTCCAGGGTGAGTTAGTGGTGCTTTTAAGTGCCGACATCAAAGAGGCCTGTATGGGTGTATAAATAGGCTTTAGGGCTGGAAAAGTTTTAGTTGTCATGAGTTTGATACCCAGTCGGTTAGACAAGGTCGTGCATTGAGTGAGTGGCTTCTAACCTGCTAACCCATGCCATACATATAAACACACAAACACACACACACAGAAAAGTACATGGATACACAGAGGCAGCTGCACACACACTTTCAAACACAGTATGTGCAAATAAACACATGCATCCAAACACATTGGAGTGTATTCATCATGCACATGAATACAAAGATAGGCCCGAAGAAATATAAATAGCACGTAAGAGGTGGACACATTTGTCCAAATAGCTAAAATATTACTGCCAAATAGCTATTTTTCGGGTCGAACGGGGGGGTTTTGGGTAGCAGGTGACTGGCTGTGATACATCTTAGAGTTGGCCAAGGAGGCAAAATGACGAGTGGGCATTGCATCGCCAGGGCCAGAGTTTGAAGTACCACACATGGCACTTCAATCACATTCAGTGATTGAGCCAGTCTCTCATACTGTGCGTCATCATCCCAGGTCTGGCTTTCTAGATTACACCTTGACATGACTATGCTGCTCTGTATATATTTTCTCTGTGACTTAAACTGATGCATGGAGCTTACAGCCTCATTTACCGTTAATGGCTGTGCAACACATCTGTGTCTCTCACTGCATGACAGAAAATCCTGTGAATGACAAGCCAAAAGTTGCATAAAAACATCAAAGCTGTTTCAATTGATTTTTTTTTCTCTCTATTTTAACAGTAAACATGTGAAAAATATATGTGTGAAAGTGGTTTACTCGAGAATAATTACCCATCTAAGATCTACGGGGCTTTTTAACACATTTATGTGTGCTGAATTTCACTGTTCCTAACAACCCAGTATCTTTGTTCTTAGTAGACAAGCTCTGATAATGCCACTATTGAAGACAATCTAACATCTAGCTATTAAGTAAGCTCATTATCAATAGAAATTACTCCCTCATGGGATAATAAGGCACCTAATGGTTTGCGTCCATTGCCAGTTGTTATTATAATTTATTTAATTTTACAGGAAGTAGTGCGTCCTACATGGAGTCAGTTTGACTCTCAGGGTGTGCATTTTGCAGTCATAGGTGTTTGTTTAATAAGTCTGGTGTTAAAATGGGAGGCTGAAGAATTTTCCTGTTACATATCTGCACTTTTAAAAAAGAAAAGATGGTTTTAGTTGCTGACCAAGACTGACTATAGTTCATTTGGTTTTTTTTTTGTGTGTGTTTTAACCACAATTTTTCAGAAACTTTAATCAAACCATAGTTGTCATAAGCAATATACAGTATATGTATAAACTTTTCCACTGGATGTTAAAAACATTGGAATTGACTTTAAGCTGTTTTTCCTACGAGTTGGTTGAGACCAAAGAGGTAATAAAACAAAGTATCAAGTCATCATTCATTAGGTGGAGAGTGACAGTGATCTTTGTCTGTTTTCGCTTAACGTTTTAGTAGGCAACTGTTCGTCACCACATTATCCAAACAACTTTATAACATGCAAACATGTTAGTTGTCCTGCCCCCCAGTGGCTTAAACCATTTTATGCTGCTTAACAATTTGACTGCAAAGAAGTTCTTGTGTCTTTTTGTCACAGGAAGCAACAAGAATATTTTTCTTAAAATCACAGGAGACAGGCAGAAGCTTGTAAATGTCTATGCAATATTTTGAAGAAATATACCTTTTTTCAGACTAAATGTAACTCAACTTAGTGTTTCCACAGGTCCCTTTCAGGGTCATTTTCAAACCTAAAAGCAAAAAGACCTGTCTCTTTCAAAGCATTAGTTTATACTCTGTTCGTCTGAGATGTCTGCAGCTGTCCTGATGGAGCAAGGCTGTCTCCTAGGAAACCAAGGTCAAGAGAGATGCCGAAGTTTTTTTTTCAGATTCAGTCCGACTGTCCGTTAGAAGGGAGAGCATGAGACCTGAGAGGATACAACGTGATTTAAGGTAACTTACTCTAGATAAGCAAAATTTCTTGTTAGGAAGTCAATGCAAAATATAAACACTACTATGTGTAGATAAATGACTGAAGGTAACCACATTTGGCCACAGCAGGAGTCTTGTGGGTCCGGTGATGGTGGAATACTCCCTGCCAGGAGGTAGCCTTCAGAAATGGTCTGCCATTACACGGTGTTCTCACTTGTGACACTCAAGCCTGCTCTGCTCGATCCAGCTTTGATAAATGCATGACAAATTAAAGTTTCCTAGAACATTCAACACTCGGTATTCATCATCACATACAATTGCCTTAACAATTGTTTTGCATTTTAACATATTTATGGTTAACATGATTTTTAGGCTACCTCCTCTATAATCATATACATATATGGCACATTTCAAAATACTTCAAGTGAAAAAACAAGTTTAGTACGAAACGTTGGTAAAAAAGTCTGATCAAATGCAGGAACATGATCTTCCTCTATGCAAGGAAATAGAATAAATAAATGCAGCTGTTATTCTAACTATGCTACTTTGAAAGCAACAGAAAAAAATTGAGATTGTTTCAATAGAACTGATAAATTTTAAATCACAAGTACATTCATTACTTTACCTTAGAGTTCGTAAGGTAACATTCTCAGTTTAATGAACAAGGTATTTGAGTTAGAGGTATGTATGGAAAAAATACACCTAAGCAGTGTTTTGTTGCAAAAAGATAAATAACAAAGGTTCACATATCAAAAAAATCTAGCAAATGTTAGTGACCAGCCTTGGTGAACTCCTGGTGCATTATTAAGTGCCAGAGGCAAAGAGTTAAATATCCCAAACATGATCACATACCTCAAAAAAATCACAAAGAATTGCAAAAAACAAAACATTGGGTACTAAAGTGCCATACTTGTACGATTAAAGAGAGTATTCATCTTTCTTCCCTATGAACAAAATACAGGCACCTGCCCATATGGACATAAATACATTAAATGTTTCCCATTAGTCTTTCAATGCTGGTGTTCCTCTCTCATTTCCTTCATGCAGCTGCAGTAAGAGAAGCTGAATACATGACAGGGGAAATTAAGAGTCCAAAGCTGACTACTTTATCCCAGTAAAATGACAGGGATTTGTGACCACTGCTGCAGAGAATGCCAATCCGCTGTGAAAGCTTTGTTAATGTGAGCTCATAGCTTGACCAATTATGGTAAAATTTATTGGGTTTAGCATCAATGTTTTGGCCACAACAGTGTAGGAAACAGGTCTTCCAGAGGGAAAAAAAGTTTGAAACCAATTAAATGAGGGCATTATCCTTCCTCCTGCTCTCTCTCTCCATCCTAATGTCTTCCCCTCTCTGTGCAGACTGTGACCAATAGGATAAGAATGAAATCCCAGCAGCATCATGTGAAAGGAAAAAAAAAAAAGAAACGGAAAGAAATGGTGAACAGAGAATAAGAGAGAAAACAAGAGAAAAGATAGAGTTCATGTGAATTAAAGCATGCGAGATGGAGATTATAAAGGATGATTTGCAAAAGATAAAGGCTGTAATTTTGTTCTCTTCATTCATATGTGTCTGTGAGACGGACAGAGTAATGAAAAAAGACAAAATGCAACTGTTCTGTCTGAGACATACAAATTGCAGGTAGAATTTGGTTATAAAGGGAAAGAGGAGAAACAACATTGGCCTTATTTTATTCTTAAATGTGCCGTGCAGTGAAGAAACCAATTCTTTTCCTCCCCTACTGGCAGGCGATGTGACACAGGAGGAGATTTCTGCCAGTATTTCCCCTAGAAATGTGTTCTTGGCAAGGTGGAACAGTCTGTGAAACAGCGTTTAAACCATAGTATACTGAAATTCTGTGCTGAAAACAATACAAATGAACGGCCCTGAAACAGCATTTAGACCGTGTCAGAGTTAAACTTTCCACTATGAGCAACTCCAATGAAACCTTTCAAAACAGTATTTAGACCACATCTAACTGAAATTCTCTTCTCCTTCCTGCTCTGTTCCTCTTACCAACCGGCCTATCACTGCACAAAGTGAGCAGCAGGAGCCCCAGTGGCAGCAGCCTCATCATATCTAGGCCTGGGCATCACTACAGCGTGGCATCTCTCCGCAGCAAGCACAAGGGGAGATTACTCCGTGCTCACATCAAAGGGGGTCTGTCTAACTTGGGTCTGGCGTTGTGCTGCTAGAGCGAGTCCTTGGAGCAGCCTCGCCGTTCTTATCTCTCCCCCACAGACTCTTTCTGCTTTCTGCTGCAACACAACTAGCTGCCGGTAACACTGACGCATGCAATCATGGCTCTGCACGGTCAAATGTGCACACAGACAAATATTCTCTTGTATGAATACACGCGCGCAAACTCACACATGCATTCACAAAGACACACGCAACATTGAGGCAGCCCTTTTTTTTTTTCTCTTCTGATATTAGCAGAATTTGTTCTGCCGAGCGAGTCCCTCTCCCTCCTCCAGCCTCTGTTGAGAGCTGAACCTAGTTCACTGAATATTTGAAATAGGTTAAATGATTATCCCTGCACAGATGCTTGCATCAGAACCCACTACACTTGAGTTTGATGTTAAATATTTTAACCCCCAAAGCCGAGCATGCTAACCCCCAAAATGAACAAAGCACTGACATGGCGCATATAAACAAACTGTGTTTTCATTGATAATCCTGGCCTTTATGCTACTTGATTGTTCAAATGATTTCAACCTGAGAATGAATTTGTAACACTTTTAAAAAGAAGAGTCCTCAACCATGCTAGCAGCTCTGAGTTATCTAGCATCAGCATGCTAACATTCTAACAAGAATGAAGACTAGCTAGTCCCACCTTGGTGACAGCTAATGGGGATCCTTTTAAACATTAAACATTAACAATAAAAATGCTTATATGTTCATGTTTAGCTGGTATATCCCTATCCAAGTTTACTTTTGGCATGTTAGCAGGGTTTTAACACAAAGTTTTGGATAAGCTGAAATTTTATTCTGAATATTGTGATATGCAGGCTATATATAGGGGATTACCGAGTTTTCACAAGTAAAGGTTTTAAGGATATGAGTGTGTATCATTTTTTAATCCTTCCAATAGTTCCATACAGTTCACCAAAATGCATAAATATAGTAATGTATGTATATATGATGTATTTCTTGTCTATGTAGGCTATTACTGGAATGTTTTCAATAATATAATAGCATGTGAAAAGGTGAGATGTATTTTTGCAGTTACTTATACTGTTCACAAACAGGCCAACAACAGGCCAACATACATTCACCACAGAAAAGCAGCAACAAAAGATAAAAACATTTTGTTACAATATTAACAATCGGGTTTAAATGAATGTAACCAGAAACTGCAGTGCTATTGTCTGTGTTTAGTAGCCTGATAATGTAAGGAGGGAAGGGCTTAGTATAGCAGTTTGTTCTCCTAAGGGGCACATTATAACCCCAGCCTCAGGACATTACAGTAAATTCACTGGACAAAACCTGGTTTGATTGGCTGTTAATTCTTTTTGCTTTCTGCACCACCTGTTTCTCCCAGAGGGAACACACGTCTCTTTGCTGAGCTCCAATTATCTTGGAGCAGACTTTTACAATGCCATTTAGGTTATTCTTGTGCTTCACAGACAACCTATTAAACAAACAGATAAATGAGAAAGTTTAGAAACTTTCAATGAATAGAAGAATATCACTGAAATGAAAAGATCAAGTTTTAATGTGAAGTGAATTCTTTTTTGTCCAAGCTTGACAACTGATTGTGTGTTTGCATCAGAGATTAGCTGAGAGTTAAACACTGTCTGTGGACACTCATATGTCTCAACAATCTCAGTGTCCTTACCATGTATAATGCTAGCTTTTGTTTGTTATTGTTTTGCCTGAAATCGATTACTAATTTCAGGTGGTGCCAAACCAGATCTAACTCTGAGCCCTGAAGAAGAGACAACATGATAGTGACACTGGACAATTTGCTTCTATCCATAATGAAAAGCAGGGGGTACCTGATACTACTGTGGGGTGAGCCTGCGTCAGAGACAAGTTGGAAACATTTCCATTCACCAAAATCTGTCAGGTTTTTTCTGTTAGAAAGCCCAAAAGCATGCCAAAAGCTTATTGTAACTTAATTTAAAATAATACTTTAATACAAGATTTTAGCATTTAATTTAACATAAGAAGCAAGTCGCTCAGTCAAAATATGAGGTTGTGTCTTTTTTAAAGCTAAAGGAAAATCACAAGTCTCACATGAGATTTGGTTATAAATTAATTAATTCCACTTTTAAATGCAATATCTTTATTTGAAATGTAACTTTGTAACCTTATAAAACAAATAAATGAGCCAAAAACAATGTGTAAAAAGTAAAACAAAATAAAAAAGCTATAGTTTCCTCTGATATGTGGCAGAGTCACTGCATAAAGTGGTATGAAGTATAACATGAAATAAAGTAAAAATTACCTCAAATATATGCTAGAAAAAAGATGTAGTGGTGCTTCGTAAATGAACTGGTTTTATTCCACCACTGCATTTCACACTAAACCTTAAATATCAACCCGCTGGTGGCGCTAGAGGAAAAGTCAGGAGTGGGTCATAAGGAAACATTATTTGGGAGCCATGGATGTGTGTACACAACGCTGTTGTGTTCATCCAGGAGATGCTGAAATATTTACCTGAGAAGTTAGAAACTTTGACATGTTGTTGGCGCAGGAAAAATTGAGGGGAATCACCATAATAATTAAAATGTATCATGTAGAAACAAATAATCTGTAAAAAAAACAAACAAACAAACCTTAATTACAATTACTCAGGCAGATGCAGAGATGTTTCAGTCTGGATCAGGGTGGCTGAAAGACTGACAGACCAAACAAACACATCCATCGCTAAATCCAAGCTACTAACATGGCTAACAAAAATGACATTTTCTTATATCAATCAAGTGCCCACAGACAAGATTCTTGAATCATTCATGTTGTGTTTCACACTTAACAATCTGTGTAAAACTCTGATGAATCGAATCTGTGTTCAGAAGACAGAGACATAGAGAGAGAGAGAGAGAGAGAGAGAGAGAGAGAGAGAGAGAAAGAGAGAGAGAGAGAGAGAGTCTGTGTGTGTCCTTCCCTGTACTCAACTGCAGACATTAATCGATGTTGTCACGAACAATGAAAGCAATACAACTGCTCCAAAAGTGTGAACCCCACCCATAACATACAATGATGCTCAGTTCAACTGTTAACTGCTTTAAAAGAAAAGAACACCATGTACTGTACATAACATTAATGCAAAATTGATCATAATTCATTCATTTTTATAGGCTAAATTACACAAGGATATCACTGAAAATAGCAGCCGAAATAATTACTAATTCTCATTTACCCTGGTGAAGTAAATTTAGTCAGATTAAGCGTCAGTTCAGTATCATCAAGACAGGAAACACGGATATCAGATTTATTAGGTTCTGATACAACAGAAACTCTAATTAACTGGATATCTGTGAATTATTAACACATTTCTGCCTGGTGGACCAACAGTTTTACCAGATTTCCCTTCAGGACAGGACACCAGACTCACAGTGACCCCCTATGGTGAGAGGTTTGTATTACAGCCACAAAATCTGACCCACAATGTAACTCTTTAGTACAAGTTATGATTTGAATGGGGATTATTACATTGAATGAGTTCCCTAAAATAGAGTAGATGCATCATTTGATCAGGATAAAAACACCACATAAGCTTACAATATAGCATTTAGTCTTTTTTTGTGCATTTTAATACTCATGTGTATTTAAATAAAATCTTTCTTATTTGTATTTATCCTATAGGAATGAGTGCTCTCCAGGAAAAAAAAAACAAATCTCAGGATCATCTATTCATGGCATGACATACATGACATCAACTAAACTTTGTCCTTGGCATCAGTCCAACATCTGTGTCCTGTTTTGATTCCAAAAGTCACTGAACGCAAACACAGGAGAACAAACTTCAGCTTAAACCTGCTCTGTCTTTTAGCTCCCGTCCGAACCTCTGTCACCATGGGCAAATCAATCTGCACATTATTACTGCTATTACCCTTACTATCCATTTACTCTGTGTGTGTGAACGGTGAGGGTTTTGTATTGGCGCCAATTGAACTTGCTCCCATACCCTGTAATGACAAAGCAGTGGAGAAGCTGTCTCGTCTGGCTGTGACTTATATCAATGAGGACCGCACCGAGGGCTATAAGTTTGCCCTCAACCGCATTGCAAATGTCCACCTGCATGCTCAGGTCAGTACAGAGAAAAATGCCCAGTGGGGAAAGCTGCCTGTGGTTATTGTAATACTCTGTCAGTGGGTGATTTGTTCATGTTTAACAAGGGAAGTGGGGTGGAAAGGTTATTTTCCCTTCTGCTGTTGCTGAAAATTCAAAACATCCCTGTGATAAAAGGAAGTCACACGTTGATAGATTTAACAAGCCGTGGCCAATCTTCGTGTCAGTGGGATCCCATTTGAGAAGATTTGTGTTTTGTTGTTGGAAATGACTTTGCACAGTCAAACTTCTAATCAGAAATCATCCTCTGACATTGTCACAATGTGCTGACTCTCACTCTGGGGAAATTCTAATGAGATTAAACTCTGTCTCTCTAGGACTTGTTGTGGTCCCCAGACCCTACTTTGGGAACCATTGCTTTACATCAGGGACATGAAAAATAGCTGCAATTACATTAGTGTGCAACCATTTAAGACTAAAAACAATAATAAATATGGTAACACTTGATAATAAGAGTACAAATCATACACTTAAGTAATGCACTGCTGTTGCAGGCCTCGTGATGACAGAATGTATGAAATAACGCAGTGTATATCATGAATTCTTGTTCACCATTAACAAATAACCAGGTCACTATGACTTTATCTGCTTAATTCAAACTTAATGGATCATCAGTCAAGAGATTTCAGTGTACAGTTTCTTCACATATGAATAGACATGTGATTGTGTGTGGGCTGGAAATGAGTTTAAGCAAGACAAGGCAACTTCATCAAATAAGTAGAGTTAAAGCAAAAAAAACATTCGAAATGCTGTACACAAAGTAACAAAAGACATAATGACAAAATACAGAATACAAGTTATAGGCAATAAAAAGACAAAAGAAAAAAAAACACTAGAATAAAGACCTTATCATAAAATATTAATCTAGGCTTTGAGTGTGGTTTAATTACAGGCAGTTGAAAGAAAGGTCTTCAGCTTTGATTTAAAAGAGCTGAGAGTTGCAGGAGACCTGCAGTTTTCTGCAGTTTGTTGCTTATAGAAAAACTGAATCCTGCTTCTCTATGTTTAGTTCACTCTTGGGACAGAAAGCTGACCTTTCTCAGACAAGGAAAGATGTCTGAGAGGTTAACAGCAAAGCTAGAGATCAGCAATTGTATTTTGGCCCCAAACCACTCAATGTTCTATTAACTAACAGCACTGTTTTGAAATCAGCTCTTTGTTCTTTGACAGACAGAGAGCCAGTGAGGATCTTAGAACAAGAGGGGAAGATCCACTTACACGATCCTAGTGAGGACTTGAGTAAAGTCTGCTTTAGATCAATACATGTTTGTGAAACACACAGAATGAAATACTGAATTCATGTATATATGTATGTATGTCATTTCTTCCACTATAGGTCATTCAATTCAAACAATAAAAGAGTTAGTTTGATGTTGTTGAGAGGAAGTGAAGGATTATGGGCATTATTTATTTTATTGCAGAATAGCTACCAAAAATAAAATATATTTACACCAAAAATATTAACATTTGAATGATTTTTTATGTAACTGTATGTATTTTTATTACTTAATTATTTGTATTTCATTATTATTTTACGTATTTGAATATACTCTTTTTTTATGTAAATGTCTGTATCAGATGGCCAGTTGCATTTTTAAAAAATAGTTGTTTCTCTCAGTGGGGACGGGTGCTGTTCTGCTTTCAGAGAGGCAATAGATGGATCTGAAAGAAAGTTTTACGGAACTGGGATCCAACTGACTTAGTTGCATACCAGTAAATGCTCAAAAAACTCATAATTGACAAACCTCATGAAGTCAATGTGAGTTCATAATGTGTTAGTGGTGAACAACAGGAATTTATTACATGTACGCAGGCCTTAATTCAACATGACTCAAGCAGCAGTAAAGCATTGTCATTATTACAATTAATATGATATGTAACCTTATTATAAACTGTTACCATAAATATTTGTCACCGACCACCATCAGTGTAGGTCGCCTCCAATAAATACAGTGTACAGGCTTAATGAAATGGGATGTCATCCTCTTTCATGCCTCATGAGAAAAGGCCTTTAGGATTGAAGTGATTGATGTTAAAGTGCAGGTCAGTTCAGTCCAGGACCACTGGGACAAACCTCACACAACAGGCCTTATAAACTTCATGCTGTCAGCAGCTGAAGGCTATTGTAGCCCAGCTGTGGAATAGATCCCGTCTTTAAAGGGCTCAGCTCAACTTCATGACCTAAAAAGGCTGCTGGTACACCTGCTCAGTGTGTTGACATTTGTTTTCAGCAATACTGCTCGAATCAATATTGTCCAAAGTGTTATAGGGAATTACACAGAGCACCTCCTAAACGGTATAGCTGAACAAAAAAAAAAAAAAAGTTACTTGGCAGAAGAGCTTCTTATACATTTTGCTGATTTGTGAAGTGCTTTTCTTTTTCTCCATAAACAAAAATACTGGTGCTGTTTAAAAAAAAGGCTCACAGTGCATTTGTTGTGTTTGCACTGTGCATGTCAGGGCCCTGCAGGTAATGTGTATTACCTGGACCTGGAGGTATTGGAGACCAAGTGTTACATAGGCAGTCCAAAACCGTGGAAACGCTGTGATGTCAGACCATTCATGGAAACAGTAGGACGAACACACTCACACTTACACACACACATACAGAAAAAATGTATTTATACTTATGTTCATATAGGTGCAAAAGAGCACGCTGAGAAATCTCAATATCTTACTTAGCACCTTTATTTCGAACTTTGAACTCTCATGGCTAGTTAAAAAGAATAAAATGTTTTTGCTTCCCCCTTAATGTTTTTCACTGTTGTTAGTGAATTTCTATATTCTATATGTTTTGCCAATTTGTAGACAGGGACTTTTTTTGTGTGTAACTTATGTTCTTAAATTTAAAGCTTTACTTTGGCCTCAACCTAAATCGAACTTTGTAGCTAAAACCAATTTTTTACCCATTGAGCAATTCATTGAAGAAGGAAGACTGGCCAAAAATGTTCTCACACATATTTATGTCACTTGAGAAGTAGCTTTTATTTTATTATTACTGTTGATGTTATTTGATTTCAATTTTATTCTCTGCAGCAAATCTCTGGCAACTGTAACACCACCATTCTCCACACACCAGAGGGATACACCTACCTGTACAGCTACGAGTGCGCTCTTGTTCCAGGTTAGATTAGCATATCATTAGATTAGCAGTTTGACATTGATATTTAGTCATACATTACTTCTGAACCATATTACCATATTAGACCATATTAGAATGGCAGTTGCACACAAAGCATGAACACTGGTTCGCTCAAGAAGTTTTTGGCCTGCTTCAGTCTAATAATTGTATTCACAAGAGCCTGCAGGAATGTAATTTCATTCTCCCGTACACGGAGTCATGACTGTTCATGAAAAGAATGACAGTAAGTCCCCTCTAAACCTTGAACCTTTTACATGTCAAGAAAAATACAATAAGATAGAATTTAATGTAAAGATTTTTATATATATAGCCTTGAAATTTTACCATAGAATCTCACTGATCTTACCAACAGCTGCTTTCATTTCTCAGCGTTTGTCTCAGTGTTTTTCGTTGTAGAAACAATCTCTCCTCCCACAAGCTTAATAAGAGAGGAATTAAAAGAAAAAAGCAGAAGAAACATCACAAATTTTAAAAAAAAAGTCCTATCAGAGAAAGGAAGCGAAAACACCTGTGTGGGTTTACTAATGATGGGAGCTTTATGAGATCCTTTACAAGACATTTTTACTACCAATTCATCATAATACTTCTAATTATTGCTTTTATTTATTGCTCTTGTGTTTCTTCCAGTCCAAATGTCTACTTCACCATCTGTATTATCCCTGCCTGCTCCCTGTAGATCCCCCAGAGAAGCTCCAGCAGACCTGTCCAACCTGCCCTGTCTTGCTGTCTGTAGAAAGTCAACAGGCCGTGGACGCTGCTCGGCTCAGTCTGGCACAATATAAGAGACAGTCCATGCTGGCTGCAGGGCTCGGAGTGAAGAAGATCACTAGAGCTGCAGCACAGGTACGACTGGATACGCAGTCATTAACTTGGACTGAACAAACACAAAGCTCTGGAGCTGATTTTATTACCCAACAATGTGGTGAACGTTATGTTTATTGGAAAATTACACCTAAGATAAATCTCTAGGTGTGCATGAACAGACGGCACAGTGCACTTTTGAGCTTCTGCGTGCTGGTTACTGCTCTACAATAACCATAATAATACAAGAGCTTGGCAAGGTTGCACAGGATTAACCCAGTTAAGGGCCTTTAGACCTTATTGTCTGGCCAGGCTTTCATTTAGGGAGGAAAAAAGAAAATTCAAAAGTTTGCCTACGGATGAAATCTCAGCATTAGTGCTGCTCTTTACACATAGTAGTTCACCTTGGGGAAGATTTTTTGCACTTTAAAACCAAGATAATAGTCATGACATTGCAGCAACCATACCACCACTCTGTACCTGCTTGTAAACGTGTGTGTTTTTGTACAATTTGTTCTTCTCTTACCGTGTTATTTTCATATTTCAGGATGTGCCGGTGAAAGCCAGCTTTGTGGAGTACACAGTCCAAGAGTGTCCAGAGGGAGTGACAGAAAGAGGCACCTGCCAGCGACTCACACTCGACTCTGACACAGAGGTACTCAACAACGAGTCCGGAGAAATGTTTCTTTGAGGGGAAAAAAAAGTTATATTATTGAACAACGTTGTTTGACGGTGCTCCATTAATTACAAGAATTGATTCCTATGATGACAATCTGTCACTGTCGTGTCCCAAATTAATGTTGCTCTAAAAAACTCAAATAAACATCAGTCAGCCAGCTTCTTGTTTACTATTACTGGAGCAGTTCATGAAAGTGTTACTTGATGACATGACAGATTAATTTCCAGTTTAAGAAACAAGCATGACCAAAAGGCTGCAGTAATTGATTCTTCTATTAAGGAAGCCTGACAGGTCCTCTCCCCCTTTTTTAATTGATTCATTCATTTTTTATTTATATGTTTTTGTTCACCCTCCCTGCTCTCTCCTGTAGTGACCCAGCAGCTTAAAAAGAAACTAACAAAATGTTTTATCTCCTCCTGTCAGACTGCAGGTTTCTGTGCAGGATCTGTGTATGGAGACTTAAACGCCCAACCTGAAGTTCAGGTTTCCTGTGAAATGTTCAAAGTACAGGTACAGAAAGCAGTTAAGAATGATTTATTATCAGAATCAATTGTTTTTTTTATGAATCAGGTTTTTATATTTAAGGAATTTGCTTTGGTGTTGTCATGCATGAGACTCAAAATAGCCAAAATGTGTTTATAACTTACACATTTCTACAGTTTTTGGAGCTTTAATGATCTTTTTGACTTATATGAGTAATAAATGGTAAACTAAGTGGAATACTTCAACGCTGCAATTTAGCTTTTATGCTAATGTGTGACAAAGATCTTTTTATTTCATGACAGTATAACTTGCACAAATCACATGGAATCTAATCATTTCATTCACCAGTCATTCACTCACCAGAACCGATTGTCTTGCTTTGAGAGTCTTGTGAAGAGGCACTGACAGATGTATTTAAAAGGAACCAATGACATTGTGAAATTTTGGATGAAATCTGTTGAGTTATTCATGTCATGATCAAACCATTCCTGGTTCCAACTCTGCCGATCCTTACATATCTCAGAAGTAGCAGCTACTACTCCACAAAAGCAATAATTAAAAATTTGGCTCACATTGGCTCATTGACATCTTCATTATCAACCCGTTTAGGAAATTTGCTGGAGTTAGCTGCACATCAACTTATGAATAAGACCTTAAACATTGCCTTGAGTGGCCTCCATGTTTACTCCCATTCCATCTGGCAGCATGCTGTAACATCATATATAAGTGCTCTTGTCTTATCACACATGTCAGGTCGGGATGGTCACCAGATAGCACTGAAACCTGACATAGGCAACACTTAAAAAACTAATGTGAGCCACTAAACGAAAAAATCATCCCTCAGCAATAAATCTGAATTGAGCACTAAGGCTTGCTGCCTACATTTAAGCACCTTAAAGTACATATGTAAGTAAGTAAGTTAAGTGCAAAACTGTCACCAAATGTACCAAGAAGTGCCAATCCCCTTACATTATGGGTCTGCTTTCTGATATGTAATAACCCACTGCTTGGCCGAGATGTGATAAATGTTTTATTTCCTGTTTTGTTTCACATTTTACCAAAGCAACCTTTAAAATGCTAATTTAACTTTCTGAATGAATGCCACTGGCCATATAATTATTTTGTCGTATCCTGTGTTGTGTCTCCGAATGTATGTTGTGCTTGCTGTGTTTTTAAAAGTATGTGTGAGATTTAAAATTGTATGGTACAGTGCTATAATTATGTTGTCTTCTCACTCCCTTTTAGAGATGTGGTGTGTAACATAATATTGCATGACTGAGACTCATTTTGAAGCCAGCGAGCATGAGTTTGGAAAATGTCAGTTTCATGTCTCTTACCTGTTTGCCTGCAGAATGTGGACATCTTCAGGCCGGTGCAACCGCAGGGTCATGATCTCCCCTTAAGACCTGTGATTCCGACCTTTCCGCCTCTGATCATTGAGCCACGAAACGAGCCACCGCCGGTTCCTGTTGACCCCACACTGCCACCTGCAGTTCAACCATTGCCATTTGGCCCCAGACCAATTGACCCTGTGCCCTTTGACCCCCCTGTTGTGCTTAACCCCCCTTATCCCCTCAGCTCATCTTCCAGTGAGTCTGCTGAGGGTCTAGTGAATCAGCAACAGCAGCAGCAACAGCAGCCTTCAGCTGCTGGGCCTTTTGATTCATCCTCTGAGGAGATAGAAGGCCTCTTGGCACTACGGCCCTCTAACTTCCGTTACCAGAAGCGTGACCGTAAGAAACGGCAGGCCTTAGTGGAGACCTTACCGTCTCACGAGCCATTCTTCCTGGTGGATTTCCCCAGTGGGCCTTCTCCTTTCCGCTCGTGTCCTGGTCCTTCTCGATACACCACAGTTTAAGTGGTGCTGCACAGTTTTTGCTGCAATTTTAATTTTACTGCTGGATATTTAAGAGCTGATATAGTTAGTCGATTTATTGATTAGGAGATTAAAAAAAAATTAATCCTGACTTATGCTGCAGAAATTTTAAGAACCAGAGTGTCACAAACTTGCACATCTCCTGCTTAACAAATGTGATATTCATGTGTGTTTCATCTGTTTAAATTGAACACATTTAGATGTGGAGTTTTAATTAGATGGAACAAAACATTTAAATACATCAGTTTAGGTCCTTTGAAAATGTGACAGGCATTATTACTCATTTCTGGCATTTCTGGGCCAAATAAGCTATTGATTAGTTTAAAATAATAAATTGTTACAGCCCTAAATATGTGGCTACTGTGTTTTTTTGTTACAACCCATGATAATGAATTCCCTTGTGACACATTCAACTATGCCATGGGGAGATTAATTTTTTTCTCTGAACTCAGCATAAAAGGTTTTAAGGGAACACAAGCAATAAACAGAATGAACAAAATATACAAGACTTTGTAAATTCTAGAGAAGGAAACATAAGTGTCGGAAAAACAAAAAGTGCTGTGACATGATGCAACAGAGTTTTAAGGCAGTACAAACATAGTTAAGTGGTCATTGAACGTCGCCACTTGACTTGAGACATCTTTTCAAAGAAATCCAATCAAGCAGAGGGAAAATCAGGGTTTGTTAGGACTCCTCTCCACAGAGCCAACACTGTCATGTAGCACTGAAGCAAAAGACAAGTGCGAACATCTCAGGAAAGCTTGAAAAGCATGCAGCTACCCAAAGTGGGTCTTTGTCAACACAGAAACTAGGGCTATTAGAAAGTTTAGACCAAAAGAGAGGAGAGAGGCAGTGGAGATGTGATGTGAAGTGTCACTCAGCCGCTCTTCCATAAACACAACATCCCTGTGTTTTTCAAACCCAGCTAGTCGGAAACTTGCCCTCTATAAAAATCACTCTCCAAACATAAACAGAACAACATGAAGTCTCACACAATGGCAGCCTCAGAGACCTATACATCAGGAGAGGAAACACAACCAAGATAGAGCAAAGCCCACAGGTCAAGGCACAGCAGTCTGTCTTCATTTAAAGGACAGAGGAAACTCCTCTGAGGACAGCAGTGTACACATTTTTGATAGAGAGGATGGGTGGTTTGAAAGATGGGTGGAAAAGGGCTAAAATAACCATCCCCAAACAAAGTGTTATGTTGCCTCAAACTCGTGTGATGACCATATAACATAGTTACTGACTTACATGTGGGATCAAAGAGACCCAGAGATATTTAACCTCCCCCACACACAAACTAACGTTCTGGGTTTAATTTGTGTATGTGTTAATTTAGAGAGACTGAGGGAATGCTCCTAGTTCTCTTTTTCCTTTTTCCTTTTTTTTCTTCTTTTTGCTCTGACAGAAATCCTCAAATAGAAGTTCACATGCAAGTGACCCTCTGATCCTTCCTATCTTGTTGAACTGAGACTAAATCCTTTTTTTGCTCTTATCAGAATCTGTGATCTAAGGCTTGTTGTATGCTGACTGATACACAGACTCTAGTCCACTGTCAAGGCATCGACTGGATTAGCCCACAGTAGCGTTACAACATTTATCAGTATGTGTTTGTTGTTATTTTTACTCTTGTGGATAATAACCGACAGATATACATAGAAAATACATCCATATTTATTTATTTTTTTTGAATGTAGGGACAGAACTGTCTTGTTAAAGTAAGGGAGAAGCCTATTTATGGTTAGTGCGTGGAAATTAAATTATTTGGTTCTGACAGTATTGAATGTAACTTCTTGAAATGTGCTTCACTTGGGTAAAATTGATGGTATAATGAGTATATGGCCGATGAAAAAAATGCAAAAAAACAAGAAAGAAGCACTGAGTCAAAGTTCACTTTTGACCTTGAAAACATCAGTTGATAATGTTCCTACACTGTCAACTCAGTAACCCTTAACAAAGCTTTTGATTGTGTCACCATGTACACATGTTGTTGACAAGAAATTAAGAATTGTGTTAAGCGATCTCTTATAAATTTGTAAATTCACCCTGTCCGATTCTCTTAAGGATTACACAATCAAACTTATAATTTGCATTGGACATACGTGCTTTTGTTTTGAAATCCTAGAACGCTCAAATAACCTCATTAGCTTTCATGCGTTTTGGGAAAATTTATTTTATCAGGTTAGAAACTTAAATTATTTCAAACGCATATTTATAAATGTATTACATAGCTTTCGTTTATTTTTTTTTTCAAACATGATGTTAAACCGTTGCTTAATTTAAAAGCTGTTGAACTTTTTAAGATCGAGTATCTCATAGCCACTTTGTGCAGCAGGGGGCGCGAGAGACCTTCAAAAGTAACTCTCCCGTCAGGCGTTGGAAACATTTGGCGCAAGTAGTTGCATTAAAACAAGACTTTAATTCATCAGCGATGCCTCCAACTTTCCTCCGCCCCTTGAACGTCACATTTAAAGCCTCCTTTTTTCCTGATTTGATTGGCGGATCGTTTGGGCTTGTGTGGCTCCGTAAACATTTCCGATGGCACTTGAAGGCATCAACCGTGGAATCCTAATTGGAGGCAGATTTTTCAGCGCGAGGAGTGGCTTGGTTTCCTCAACTTCTGCTTCCCGAGACAACGCAGCTTTCTCTTCCCATATGGAAGCGCCCGTTTTGTAAACATCCGAGAGTAAATGAGGAGTTTATAAAATTTTGAATAGGTAAGAATATTTTCTGAAGCTGAAGTTATGCTTGTGCTGTGTTCGCGCTCCTCAGCTTAAGGTAGGTGAAATAATTACCAGAAAAGTTTTGCTGTTGGTCCTTGTTGTGTTTCACTTCTAGCTAATTTACTGGAAGGCGACCCTTTGCTAACTTCAGAGTTTACGTTAGGTTATTTTGCTCACTGTGAAACCTTTCGTAAGTTTCCACTCGGTTATGACTTCATCTTCAACTCAGCAGACTCGTCACTTTTTATTTCCAGTTTGTGTCTCGTCTCTTATTATTTGTCGTTCAGTCAGACAACGAACATGTGATGACATGTTCATAATAAACTGACTCATTTACAGCTTTGTAGCAGTAACTCACATTTCCAAACACTCATTATCATGCATGTTGTGTCATCATGAGACCAGTCTGAAAATAACTGACATGAACCGAAAGGATAACTTACAGCTTCTACATTTTTTCCATTAAAAAACAGAAAAACGGGGCACAAGAACTGAAGTTAATTCCAAGTATTAAATCTGCCTTCGTTCACTCTTTAATGTGTATCTTAGATTGGCAATTTAATGCTCCTCTTTCACATGTCGAGTTTAGAAAGATGATGTTGCAATCAAGTTGTCCTTTTAATTTGCTCGTGACCTCTTTTCCCGTGCTGGGTTTGGGTTGAGTCTCTAATGATTGTTTCTTAACTTTCTTCAAAAGAAAAACTGGTTGTCGCTTCAAAGAGCATCATTCAATCGAGAAGGGATTGGTTGGGTGAATTCATTTTAAAATAGTTATGGTTGAGCATGCCACATTTGAGTCTCTTATTATGAACATATGTGACTAAATACCTTCTAGTCAAGGCAAAGAGCTTCTATATGTTTTTTATATGATTTTTTTAGTTTTTTACTGCTTTCTACAAAAGAAACTAAAATAGATGATCAGGTAACAGAACTTACAATGTTGCAAGTGCTGTTAAAGAAATGTTTAGTGTCTCATTATCATTCCCCTGGCACATTAGTGTTGTAGAAGAAGAGGAGCTTTCAGAATTTGAAACTTAATGATCAGTATACACACATTCCTATATGCTGGTCATGGTTTTGTCACTGCAATGTTATTTAGGGCCATTATGTAAATAACTACAAATTGTTCTCACTTAATTTCTAAATTGCCTACACATCATTCCCTTTAAGCAATTCAGAGAGGTAGAAGTAGTTTAAGTAAATGGATGATGTTCACATAAAATGTATATATATATTGATCAAATCGAAAGTAAAAGGAAAAGTATTTAGTACTTTTTTGTCTTGTTTTATAAGGCCAAAATTAACTGTTTGCCTGACCATTGATGCTGATATTCCATTTGTTTGTCAAAGTTTTTTTGTGCACTGCAACCTGAAACTTTTTTATTTGGAATTTAATTGCATGTTTTCTGACGTGCCTGTATGTGCTGCTTTTCTTTTTTCCTTACTTAGGTAGCTACACCCATGTTTTAATACATGTAAAACATGCAGACAGATCAAAAAATGAACTTACCATTTGACAAACAATTCAAATAGCTAAAGTGACTTTGGACATGCTGTGATTGTTGCCAGCCGTTGTGGTCCTTGCATCAGACACCGCAGCAACTGGGGATTTTAGTGCACTACACTGTCTGGAGTTTACAGAGGATGATGCAACCAAGCAGAAAACTCGTGCAGTAAGCTTGAGTTCTTTGGGGTGAAAACACTTCAGCCAGTGAATGAGGTCACAGGATAATAGACTCATTGAAGCAATCAGGGAGGCAAACAATTCTAGCACTTCTCCCTGTAATGGTATGTGCAGAAGATATCAAAACAGAAAGCTCACAACAGGCACGCAGTCACATCAAAATGGGAGGAGTGAGGAGAGGATAAGATATTTCCCACTCTGTTGAACTTCAGGTTTCTGTTTTGACGTGGTTGGGGTGGTTGCTAGAGTTTTAGTATAAATAGAACGATTCCCTCTGCACTGGTTCAGATGTACAGACTAATGAAGCTGGTGTGGGCTTTCTTGGCTCTCAGTTTGCAGGTGAACAGCATCTAAATATCACAGTTTAGCAAAGCATGGATGCAGATGAATGACTGACATTGTCTTTTTAAAATGGATATTTCCAGCAAAATAGCCACATATTAAGTTACTATCCTACCCACTACTGGCCATGTTTATAAAAGCAGCCTCTGTTCTTTGTTATGTGGTCAAAAAATATCTTCTGTATATTCTATTTATTTTTCGTTGAATGTTGTTGAATAATATAAAGTTAATTGTTGCATCTTAAAATGTAACATGAGGAAGTTGCAGTCAGTCTTCCACTGATTTTTCTTGATTAATCGTTTTTTATCTTTTAGTCTATACAATGATTTAAGTGTTTTCCCATCTGCTTCCTTTCAGAGTGACTTGCCAGTGCGTTAAGATTTTGCTGACAGTGACAGTGCATATCAACACTTTCAGCTCTAGTTTCAAGATAAGAGGTGGAACAGGTATAGTCTGACTGCTGAATTCTTGCATTGTCTGGTGTAACCCATGCACGGCAGCATTCAACCTTTCCTGAGGACTTTCACATATGTTAGTGTGTAGATTATTTGTCAGTGTTCCTCATTTTTGCCGTTGGCTTTGCAGTCGAGAGGGATCCATCATGTGGTTACCTCTGGCTGTGTTCACCCAGGATCTTGTCAGGACTGGTATGCTAACTGTCATGTACGCCAGTGTGTCCCTAAAATAAGTTCAGGACAGAGAACATTTACTTCATGTTTGTCGAAGGTAGGTTGAATATTCAGTGTCTGATGTGTGAGGTGTGACGTTAACCGTTCTGTAGTGTTTTTCTGTAGCTGATTGCAAAGTGATGTATTTCCTATGCTGAAAAGATGAAGAAAGTGTACAAATATTAAGGCCTTAATATTGTGATCAAAGCAGATAGCCTGAATGCTTTAACTGCAATAATAGATTTTCCGCATGATATCTGATATGTACTTGAGCTCATTTAGTCAATTAACTGATTTGTCTGTTAAAAAAAAAAAAAAAAAAAAAAAGAAGGAGTCAATGTTAAGTTTTAAGCGCAAACCCAGCTGTAGTTACAGCTACTTAAATGTGTGAATGGCTGCTGGTTATTTGTAGTTCTGTTATATTTGCTTGTGATTAAATTCATTTTAAAGGGAAAAGCAGACATAGTCAGAAACATTTTTGAATATCAAACAACATTTTTTAAATTTTAAATTTTCAGAGAACCTCTGTCTACCTTATTTTTTTTTACATATATTTACAGGTTTGTTTGTCCACACGTAGATTTGAGGATAAGTAACAACAGTTTGTTCGAAGTTTGTCTGTGGCAGTAACATGACACCTTATTGGTGAACTGATAACGGATGCTGAGAAGCCTACAGCAGGTCTGTACTAACCTCAGTTTAAATATTTCATGGCACAACTGAAACAGTTGTGAGAATATGCACCTCCTGATTGCAGGCTGTGTTGTCATTCTAGTGTTGAATTGACGTATGTTGCATCACCTCATTGTAATGGAAGGTATTACATTCTCGCACAAGCCTTGTCAAGTTGGTGTACCATCAGAACATTTTGCTGTGCATGAATTTCTCTTTCTGCAATCGGTAACTGGTAACAGACTGGTGTACAGGTTATTGACACAAGCTGATAACTAGATTTTGAATAGGAGCAAGAAAGGATATGTTAGGTGTGTTTTAAATCTTAGTGCCCACCCACAAGCAATGAGAACAAACTGCACTAGAGTAGCTGCACTAAAGGTACACTAACAGTTCCTGTTACAAAAAAGGCATTTAGAAAGCATTATTTTCTGATTTTAACTAGTCTAAAATATTTCCACATGCGCTAAATGTGGATTATTCCCCAAATTTGTCATGATTATACTGAGCTGGCTTTTGGTCAGCTGAGTTGGCAGCCATAATGTCACATGGCTTGTTACGGTCCTGCTCAACCTAATGGTGAGGCATCAAGTTGATTCTCTCCCTAGACAGCCCATTGGTCCAGATTTCTGTAGTTAATTTAGACAAGTGGATTTCTCTGGATCAGTTACAGCTAAGTTACTAGAGGCTCTTGATAAGGGAGGGTATGTAGATCATATAAATATATTTCTGACATTCTTTTTTTAATGCAATTTGTTGTTTCTCTAAGATTTTCCCCAAGAAATCTTTGATAATTATGGGAATTTTGCAATGAATAAACGTTCGTAAGTAAATACATTTGTGAAAGGGATCAAGAAAAGAATTCCTTCCCATTCAGGAAGCCCCTCAGCTGAATGAGCAGTGTTGAGCAAAATAGCCTTAGGGTTCACTGGAGCCACTTAAAGTGGCTATAATTACCACTGAGGTCTGGCCTAATTGGAAGTGACACACACCATCAGGTGGCTTAGAGATGCAGGTTACCGGTGGCTACGTGACAGAGAAGTGCGACAATGAGCTAGACATGGCAATACTGACCACTAACTCTCAACTCGTTTCTGCTTTGTAACAACCCGGTCTTAATCTTTCTTGCTTAAAGAATAGATCTCTCGCCAAAGGACCTGACCGTTAAGGTAGATGTGAACGCTGAGCGGATTAAGTCCTTTGTTTTGCAGTTACCTCAGGTTGTCAGAGCACTCTGAGAAACTGCAGCAGATCAAAGGGAGCTGTGTTGTCTTTTATTTTCGTGAAATTGGGACACTGTGGCTGCGTGCGTTATGTGTATGCACGTGAAGAAAGAAGAGATAAAGGGTGTTGTGCTGAAAGAGCTGTGCTTGCTCCACAAAGTGATTGAGAAGCTTGAAATGTCTATCGTGTCAAACTGTCTTGAGTGCATCAGAATGGGGAGGGGCAACAGGTGAGCCTTATCACTTCACATTCACTTGAGTTAATTTATTGTTTTGTTTTATGTCAAGAAGCAAATAAATCTAGACATGGAAGCAATTTACTCTTGTTTTTTTAGTGATAAATAATACTCATGGCAGATACACAGACAATCCATCCTTAGGTTTTGTAACATGTCATGTTATAGCCTACCATTAGAGAAAATCTGTCCAAGAGAAAATGTTTGAAGCCACAAAAAATATCACACTAGTACAAGCTTAAGAGGTCTCTGCATCAACACAGCTGAGATTAAATACTGCTATCCTCGCCTCCATGGTGTATTTAAGCAGTACCAGTGAATGAAGATGAGGAAGCTTCTTAGGCATAAGTTCAGGCAGCACAGCATGCAGGGAGTGGCAGACCTTAACCAAAACTTAATCATCAGTTTCCAAAAGCATTGGTAGAGTTTGCTGGGGGGTCAGGAGACAGACTGGGAGGAAGTTCCGTCTGGGAACCCTATCGCTTGGTGTCTCAGGGGAGCTAAAAAGTCAGTTTAAAATATAATTGCAACCTTAAATCCTAAATACCAAATCTATACATGTTGTGATAGATGACATGGGCAGATATCTGAAAGCAAGTCTCAAATCATAGGCCTGTAATTAATGAAATAAAAATTCATGCTGGCAAATGTCATTTCTTTTCAGGTGTTCTTTACTAATAATCATGACAAAAATAGTTTTTTGTATCTCAAAAGGCAGCATAGTGTTTTTTAATTTCTTTATGTTTAAAAGAAATTTATTTCGCTCTTAATATAAAACCTCTTGAATGCAGAGATTGTTCAAATTTAGCCTATGTTATGTTGAGTTTTCTCAATCACAGAGCCATAGATGGAAAACCTGTGCACACATGATTACCTTTATTTAACAGTTTTACAACAAATCTAATCCCATGAAATCATTCAGTTTTCTTTCTGTTCATTACAGGCAGTTTGAACTTGCCAAAAAGGGATTGTCCATATTTGTTGGAAGGGAAGGGTGTGGAGGTTTTAAAATTGTAGTCCTCACCACAGACACATCTGAGTTTACTTTGTGTTCATGGTTAATGTAAGGCACATATTTTCATTCCAGGATAATTTTGGAGTTTTTAGACTCACAACAGACAGGAAATGCTCCGTTCTATTTTGGATTTATAGCTCACTTGTTTGGCTTCACATGGTCTGGACCTCTCTCTGCTTGACGTTTGCTGTTACTGTATCGGTATGTGAATCTTACCAGTGTGAGATTGAAGCCCCACACTGAGGCTTGAAAGGAGCTTGTGTAATCATCAGTGCTACACAGAAAACATCCCTGTGCTTCAGTTACTGTTCAAAACGATTGTATGTAAGACAGACCACATAACCAAGAAAAGTAAAGCTGAAACATGATGGCCCTTGCTTGCTTGCTGCAGTATAATTCATAAATCCCAACTCCTACATGTTAGCACAAGGACCAGGGGCCTCATTAAGTAATCAATGCATACTTCCAATTCTCTATCTCAAAGATGTTTTCTGTCATTTTAGTTAGCTCATATCACACTAGAGTTGTATCAGGTGTTCGTTTTCTGATAAGTTTGGTTTTGATTAGTTTTTGATGCTATAAAACAGGTATTTTATGTGATATATGACAGCTAACTAACCCTTATCTGTAACCAAATGAGGGCAGTGTATGAGCAGGTGATATTGTAGATTTCTTGCCTGAATTTTGAGATTTTCTGTCTTTTTTGTATGGCATTATGGCAGAGTTGTTGTTGCAAAAGTGATTTTAATATCCACGTTGATCTAGGGGTGGGCGATATATCGAATATACTCGATGTATCACGGCTTGCTCTACGTGAGATGTATGAAATGACAATATCACGACCATTGAGTACAAATTGTCATGTAAATGTTTGAAGCCGTCAGCATGTAATTCTCTTTGAGTTTTGCTTCTTTCACTCTCTCCTAGTGCTCCTCTCACAGCACGCAGCACACTCCCCCG
>JAQMCX010000045.1:8856917-8904523 GCA_029814765.1 Acanthurus leucopareius | reverse complement strand
TTTAATCATCATACTGATGTCATTTTATGCATCAAAGGGTTGAATTTAACATTTATATAGTGATTTACAGGAGAAATTAAAAAATCGAAATGAATATCGTGAATCGCGATATAGCCTAAAAATATCAAGATATTGGTTTTAGGCCATATTGTACAGTCCTACGTTGATCATTTCTCAAACATGAACCTTTTTCAAGTCTTTTTACTTCTGAGTTTTTTTATATTAGTCTGTTAATCTTGCCCAACATGTATTTGGGCCAACACAAAGATGTGGCTGCGCCTTGGATTTAGAGTATATTCTGGGCCCGATTGTAAGCTCTCTAATTCATTATCCATTATATTTGTTTCCCTAGTCCTCTGTCAACCTGTGTAGTCTGTGTCCCAGGTTGCTTTTCTGGCCCTATCAACAGCTGCATCTTTAATAGATATTCTCACACTAATGCAGCTGCTCCCCTGTACCAAATCCGTAAAATCTCCTCATAGACACCAGAGTGCTGAGGTAATGGTCTCATTATTTAATTCCACCTGCACTAATATTCTTGATTGTGTTGCTCCTCATAAGATCAGAAAAGCCTAATGTAAATCTCAGCCCTGGCAGTATGACACTACCCATGACAGTGCTGCAGGAAGGCTGAATAAAGATAGAAAAACAAAAAGCTACAAATCCCCAATGAGATGCTTCAAGTACCTATTTAATACTATACCAGGACACTGCAAAGCAGTAAGGACAAATTTTTTCTCGAACAACTGCCATAGACCCAAAGCTCTTTAACACTAAAAGTCATGTTAACAACCTTATAAGCAATATTAATCCTGATCCCTCAACAGTACCCAGTAAAAAAATTTCTCATTGACAAGTTAGTTGATATTGAAAGGCAAATCTCGCCCATCTCTGGTGCATCTTGATCCTCGTACAGGCCCTTTTTTTGTTTTGTTTTTTTTGTTTTAAACCTGTGTCTCTTTGCTTGATGCAATTTCCTTTGGAATTGGTTGGCATGTGAAGTCTATAACATGGCCATCTGACCACATTCCCTCACTGCTGCTAAAAGAAGTGCTGGATATTGTAGGAGCCATAGTTCTGTCTGTCGTGAATTGCTGCTTTTCAGAAGGTTGTTTATTCTTCTTGTTTTAATCAAGTTCAGCTGCTCTTTTAGACAGCTCGCTTGAAGTGTAGCATTCTTTCTAATTTTAGTTTAAATGCCTGGCCTCAATTTTAATGTAAAATTTTTGACTAGTTCAGTCCAGCTCTTATTAAGTTAGAAAAAAATATTTGAGGCTTTTCATTCTGGTTTTAAGGGGAACAACAAAATTAAAACATCTCTTTTAATATGTTCTTAGTGACTTGTCACTAGCAGCAATGAGGTTTTTATTTCTTTAATTCTTTTAGACCTTAGTCCAGCATTTGATTTGACTGATCACAAATTCTCATTACCGGACTTGACCAATAGGTTTGGATCTAGTTAACAGCCCTGAAATGCTTCAATTTGTATCTGAAAAGAGAATTTTTCTGTCAGTGTGGATGATGCTTCCTCATTCTTAGCCAGCTTTATCTCTGAGACTCCTCAGGGCTCTGTCCTTGTACCTCTCCTTTTGTTGTTTTTTTTGTATACGCTCTACTAGGTCCCCTCATTAGGAAGCATGGCATCACCTTCCATTGTTCTGCAGAAAATACCCAGCTATATGTCCCACCAAAATGCCTTAGCCCTCAGTCACTGCAGTCCCTATATGACTGTTTCCAGGGCATTTAAGATGGATGCCGTTTGATGTGTAAAATGAAGTTGTTCTTTTTGACTCCTCTAAATCTAGCAGTACCCTTTGTGAAAAGGTCAGCCCACTGTCAACCTTGGTGAAAATATTTGCAAAAAAACTTGGTTTAACCTTGTCATTGCAGCTAGTTGTCATATTCATGGTGTTGTGGCCCACTTATTATATCTAAGCCATATGCAGAGTTACACATACCACTTCCTCTGGATTTACCAATGTTAAGTATGGATAAAATTTAATTCCTTTGATTAAATTCCTTACTTACTGAGTTAATGTATCTGCCCAAGGATCCATCAAGGAATTTTTTGTAAGTTGTATGCATTTCACTATTTTGATTTTGTATGTTTTAAAGCATTTAAAACATAAAACGAACCTGGTAACCCCTTACCTGGTGAAGTATTTGATTCTCAACAATATCATGACTTTCAGGCATAGAGTTCTCTTTCATTCTCACATAGATCCCACTTCCCTGCAGGATGGAGTCATCGTGTCTGGACCTGGCTCTGGAAGGTGAGCGGCTCTGTAAAGCTGGTGACTATCGTGCTGGTGTGTCCTTCTTTGAGTCTGCAATTCAAGTCGGAACAGAGGACCTCCAAATCCTCAGTGCTATCTACAGCCAGCTAGGCAATGCCTACTTTCACCTACAAGAGTACAACAAAGCCTTGGAGTACCATCGGCATGATCTCACACTTACCAGGTAAACAAATCTGCAAATGTGATTTTACCGTGTTCAAAATAGTTTCCTTTTTCCTGCTGGTGGAATTTCAGACCGGAGCTAAAGACTATGCATGCAAGGCTTATGTAAGTTCAATGTAAATAACCTCATAATAAACAATGTATTCTGAGTGCTACAACTTTTTAATCATCATTCCTCCGTTATTAAATTGCTACTTGATTCCACTCTATTGCTGCTTGTGGCTGTAAATTACTTTCTTGCCTCTTGTGTTTTTGTATACACTTCAGTAGTCCCCTAATATTCCAGTCTAATTATTTCTTAATGTTGTTTTCTCCTTTTAAAATCTCAGAACAATTGGAGATGAGCTTGGTGAGGCAAAAGCCAGTGGCAACCTTGGGAACACTTTAAAGCTTTTAGGACGGTATGATGAAGCAGTGATTTGTTGCCAAAGACATTTGGATATCACGCGAGCCATTTATGATAAGGTGGGTCATAATTTAGTAATAGTTTAGAACTACAAGAAGAGAGTTATTTAGGTTAAGGTGAAACATTTCTTCAGTTCTTTTACTTAAATGGACTGACAATGGATGACTTAGCACTGTTCTGCAAATAAAAAGTTAAGTTAATGACTGAAAGGGCCAATGATTAAACCAAATGGTTACAAATTTGTTTTCAATTATACTACATGACATGCTCTGCAACCATACATGTCAAAACCACAACAGTTTTGGTATGCACGATGACTGTGGGGTGTTAGCGTACCAACATCTAGAATAGTTTGCCAGACCGCATGCAAAGAAGTAGGTCTGGTGTCAGTGTATTTTAAGTATATAATTACAACTCTGGTCACTCTGGTTCCCATCTGTGAATCTGCTGTGCGTGCTGTAGGTTGGGCAGGCTCGGGCTCTGTATAATTTCGGGAACGTTTACCACGCCAAGGGCAAGAGTATCTGCTGGACAGGAGCCGAGCCAGGGGAGTTCTCGGAGGAGGCCAGGATAGCCCTAAGGAAAGCTGCACAGTACTATGAGTGAGTTATTATCACACTGTTTACTTCAAGACATTAACTGGCTGTTGTTTTACATATATTTTGATTTTAAATGATAGGGTTAGGGTGAGGTTTAGTGTCTTGGTTGACTGGGTTGTAATATTGCCAGTACCCCAACAGACAAGTAACAGATTTGATTACCACAATAACTTTGTTGGTGTATTTAGTTATTTTTTGTTTCTATTTGATCCACCGTGGGATTATAAGGACACCCAATTTTCCAGAGCTGACATCTCCCGGTGATTTGGCAACAAAGAAGCAAGAAAACAAACAAACAAACGAACAAACAAACAAACAAACAAACAAAAGTTCCAGTATTAATATTTCAATGTTTTTTTTTAAATGTTATGTTTGTTGACGAAATCTGAATGAAATACACACTCAAAGAAACTGCTAAAAGCCTACACTCTAGCTTTATAAAGTTCCTTTGTCTTTACCAGGCTAATTTAAATGTTTAACAATAAACAACCAACTTAGTGTTTTTGCATCATCTATATTTACACAATCAATACAAACCATTCATAAAGACAGCATATTGAGCAAATCTGCTTTTTATCTTCTAGACTTACATTTCCACAGAAAAATACCAGATCTCAGCTGGGCAAATAAAATTTTTTGCTTTTTAGATTAATTATGTACAACATTCTCAGTGCCATATTTACATTTTTTAGTATGAATGTATGCAGTTAACCAACCTCAGTGCTGTGCCTTGTATCAGAGTTTCCTTGAGTAAGATGCTGAACTGGAGCAAGATGATGTAACTTTCTCTTAGCTGGTTAGATGCTGTCTTACATTTGTAACAAAACTGTTCTGTTCAAGGTCCCTGGAGCAGAATTTGAACTTTTTGTCAGTGTTTATAACAAATTGTGCTAGTTAAGTCTGCCGGTAAAATTTCAAAAAATGCGGATAATAGAAAAGCGTTAATTTTAATTTTCCATATTGCAATTTAGCTTCAAAAGTATAGAAGTATATTTAACACTGAGTAAGTTAAGGTTATTTTGTCAGAACACATTGAAAAGATCAAGACTGAACTCTCACAAAGTCCACCCACTAGCTTTTCAAGCTTCTGAACTCAAGTATGAAACTCGGTTACATGCTGGTGGCAGAATCACTTGTTATGCCTAAAGCATATATGGACTTAAAAGACTTGTTTTGCTTTAAAGACTCTTACATAGTCTTAGGAAACACATTAAAGTCACAAAAAAACATTTTTTTGTGGATATTAAAATAGAAGCTGTACATTTGCATAAGTACCATAACATGTTTAAATATGTGTGTATTTTTTAGGGCAAACCTGTGCATGGTGAAGGAGTTGGGTGATAAGGCAGCCCAGGGTCGTACCTACGGTAACCTTGGCAACACGTACTATCTGTTGGGTGACTTTGAAAAAGCAGTAGCCGCACATGAAAAGGTAGGCCGCAAATGTATGGTGATGGTCCTCATATCCTCGTACTTTTAAGACCTTTGATAGACAAGTAACAAATAGTTGATAATGTATAAAAAATGTAAGAAGATTTATGCAAATGTTTGTAAATAGTGTGTCTGACTTGGTTTGATGCCTGTGGCAGTAATGTGCACCTCACTGTTTGTCCTGTTTGGCAGCGGCTACTCATTGCTAAAGAGTTTGGTGATAAGTCTGCTGAGAGGAGGGCCCACTGTAACCTTGGCAATGCTCACATATTCCTCAGCCACTTTGAAGTGGCAGCTGGTCATTACAAGTGAGTGAACAAGTGATGCTTGAAATCTTTCTGATGTCTCGATGGTCACTGGCAGATATCTCTGCATGTCATCATACTTGAGAATGAAAATAGCATGCTAATGTTGTTTTTATTTTTGCACAGTTTTGACATTGATTCCATTTTTTTTGTTTGCTTTTTTTCTTCTTTGCTTTGTGAAAGCTTAAAAGACAGAATCAAGATGTTATTTGACTAATGAATACATAACCATAAATCAGTAAAAAAAAGAAAGATCAACCTTCAATAATCCCCCCCTTAAACTGGTCCATGACACCATCTTAGAATGAGTTTTTTTGGCAACACTTGACTTTGTCTCCTTATTTACCATTAATAAGAAGTTGTAACTTCTCAAGGCCATTCTTGAGTGTAGGCTGGTAAATTAAAATTACTGACAATATAGTAAAACACCTTTGTTATGAAATACATCTTTATAGTAGACGTTATTATTACTGACTTCTGTAAATTAATTAACACTTTAAATGTCCTTAAAGTAGCTTACAACTACATCATGTCTTTTTTACCATTCACTATTTTTTTATTATGGCTTATTAATGCTAAATATGAAGACGTGTAGTCAAAGAGTTACTGTTTTGGTTGTATAAAGTAAACCAAGTTCTAGATACAATACAGTTATTGTTCAGACGCAGTAGTTGAATTAAAATGTTTTAAGTCCTAGCACTTTCTTGATGCAGAAGCTCTTGAAAAAAATTGCAACAAAGACAGAAAAGAAAGGAGTGTTCTCCTGCTCCCACCCTACACATTCTTTGACCTTCTTCCTCCTCTTCTCTTTCCCCCTCAGGAGGACTCTGCAGCTGGCCAGGCTTTTAAAGGACAAAGCAGTGGAGGCTCAAGCCTGTTACAGTTTGGGCAACACCTACACACTACTTCAGGACTATGAGAGAGCCATTGATTACCACCTCAAACATTTGGTCATTGCTCAGGACCTCAATGACAGGTATTAGCAATAAAGCCATGTGTTGTCAGCTTTCCACCAAACTCTCTTTGAAGTTTAATGAAAGTTTACATTTTAAACATGGGTGGCCTCTGAACTAATTACTTGGTGACACCAAGAACTACTGAGCTACAGTAAAATACAGAAACATTAAAAGCAGATCTAGTCTTGAGGAGATTTGGGAGAGTGTTTGGAGTTTTGCTTACAGGATTTTTTTGTTAACAACACAAAAGACCAACAATGAAATGCCACACTCAGGACTATCCAAAAAGATCCACCAGCAAAGATGGACATGGCACACTAGCAAACAGGTCGTTATTCTACAGGCAAAAAACAGATTAAAATCAGGCTTTTATGATTACACTGTATGATAGTTTGATAAATGTGCTTTCCATTCTTGCTTAATCTCCTCTGAAGTTGCTCAGCCTGTTTCCCTCTATGTCTCACTGCAGAGTCGGTGAAGGAAGAGCATACTGGAGTCTAGGAAATGCCCATACTGCCCTGGGGAATCATCAGCAAGCCATGTACTTCGCTGAGAAACATCTGGAAATTGCCAAAGAGGTGCGTGTTTATGGTTCACCTCCTTTCTCAGAGTCCAATCAGTAGCCACCATCATGCTACATCCCCCTCTGCTGGCTGTATTGAGAACAGCAGAGAAAAATAGCTTCTTTACATGCAGCACTTGTATGTAGGCATCAATTAAGGTATATATATATATAAATGAAATATACACAGAGGATAATGATGAATTCCACTTAGCAATAATAAGTTTTGTCTTTGCATTGTAGTCATATGCTTACCCTAGACTTTGTTTACATTGACTTTGATGTTGTTGCAGACTGGAGACAAAAGCAGCGAGGTAACAGCCAGGATGAACTTGTCAGACCTACGGCTGGTTGTAGGCCTGAAAGCCAACTCCAACATCTTCCGTAACACCAACACTAACAGCTCTATGTTGGCAGCAAGTTTCCAGGGTTATCCCAACCTCTCAGGTATACCTGCACTTCTCAGAAAAGCATTGAGACAATTTAAACAAACACTTTGAAAATATGTGGCAATATTATCATGAACAGATGTCGTGATGTGGTAGAGATTTTGTCCCAAGATCAGACAAATATCCGTAAAACACTAAATTCTCCTTGATTTAAACTTTCAATAACAAATTGTCCCAGTTTTCAAGATTTTTAAAATCATCGTAATATTAGATTTGTTTTCAGCGCTTCACACTCAAACACACACACACACACACACACACACACACACACACACACACACACACACACACACACACACACACACACACACACACTTATATTCTCAAGATTTTAGCAGTAGTTCAAAAATACTGTGACCTCCCTTCTTGGGGATAGATAAAATGAGTTACACAGAATGTAAACATAACTTTTCTTTGTGTGCCATAAGCCTCCACCCTGGTAAATCACTTTGTCCTGTAGTTGTGACTGCAATGCTGATTTTTGTTTCAGGGGCCACGTCTCCTTTCAGGCGGGGAGGCAGTGCAGAGACCTTGGAACTGAGTTCCACTCCTGAAAAAAATCAAACTGGAGATTCATCAACACATACAGTATGTATCAAAAAACTTCAGTGAGTTGATTTCACTCTGATTTCAAAACTTGCCATACTAATTTCTTAATTTATATAATGTAAAATTAAATTCAATCAGCCTTTTCTTGTGGCTTCAGGACCATGTTGGTCAAAGTAAGCAGAAACATTCACAGACATTTATAACCTAAAATAAAGTGTTTATATTTTCTCTTTATTACAAGATACTGTTAACTAAACCATTCATTATTACATTGGTATAAGTCTGTAATGTTTAGTTAAAATAACCAGTCTGTTTGCATCCAAATGTTCAGGATTGGGAGGAGGAAGTTTTCCCTGGGTCTTCAAAAAACAGCACAATCAAAGCATCTACCAAGCTCTTCCTCTTCCACCGTCTGAAAAGCAAGAAGCAGAAGAACAACAAATCATCTCCCAAAGACAAGCATGAAAGGAGCATGGAGCACTCTACTCCTCAGCCGAATGCACCAGTGTCTCCCAAGGTATTTCAAAATACAGTGAAATGCCCTGCTAACCAACATCCCCGGAACCCACAAGAGGCTTATGAGCAATGCTGATTCACCCTCAAGACAAATCTCAGAGTAAAATGTGAATCTGTGTTTTGGTGAGGCAACATGGGATCATCGTTTCTGACTCATGTTTCAAAACAATGTCAGACTCTAGTATGTGTGAGAAAAAAAAAAGTCAAGCTAAGTCAATAAAAATATTGTGAATTGGCATCATCTGACATCAAATTGGAATCAAGTTTGTATCATAAACAATACAGTGGCACCAAAAATGCTCTGCACTCCCTGAATTCAAATACTGTATTTTACAACTGTATCTAGCAAAGTACAAAGACTACAGCAACGTCCAGCTCTCATCCTTTGGAAGTGATGTTGAATTAATTTAATTAGAAAAAAAAAACTCTTAACTGCTCTCTCTGCTAGCTACATGTATTTAATCCATGATATAAAGGGCTACAACTCACAGTTACTTTCACAATTAATCTAAGTATTCTTTGGATGTAACTATTACTTTTTGTTTTTTAAAATGTCAACATTGTGGAAAAATGTGTGCCACAAGTTGCCAGTGTAAGGCAACTTATTTAGATTCATTTAAAATAGTTGTTGACTAGCTGATTTGTCAACTGATAAAAAAAGAAAAGAAGGCATAAATAGTTTTAGCCCTAAATTAAAAATTATTTTTGTAAATGGAGATTTTTGGAGTAGAGTATGCAGTGTGAACATACTGTTATTCCTGTTTTTCTTGTATTTTGATCATTTTTATGAGGCCTGTCAGGTGTCTTTGTGACTGTAATTGTCTGAAGCTCTTTTCCAAATGTATTAAGTTAATTTTTGTTTGTTTGTTTGTTTTAAAAACTGTAGCCAGGATCACGGGACACTATCGGAGAGGACGGCTTTTTCGACCTCCTCTCTCGTTTCCAGGGCAACAGAATGGATGACCAAAGGTGCTCCCTACTGGATGGCCAGAGCCATCTCCCTGCTCACTCCTCTCCCTCCTCCACCCCACCTGTAGCTGAAAGGAAATGTGAGTCACCCCCTCGTGTTCTCATCTGTGTTCACACCAATTGTAAATTAGCTTTTCTAACTAATCCTTCAAGGAAAACTACAGGGGAAAAAACGTACAATAAAATTTGTCTTTGTTCAAGGTCTTCCTTTATTTAGCAACATGGTGTGAATGCAGCATGTCCACAAATGTGTCCCTTGCATACCAGGTGTTGTGTGATTAATCCTTTGTGTTGTTTGTATCAAAGATTTCTTAGTGATCCTCCATTCAGTATCAAAACACTCTCCGTCTTTGGCTTTGAAAGTTTAAAGGTGGGGTCGGCAGTTCTAGTGGTCGGTCTCAGCAAATATGCCGTCACACCCAACTAGCAGTCTGTTCTGTGTGCACATTGACAAAAAATCTTGTACTTGTATTAGCTCTGAGAGACTTGTAATGGTAGAGAGACGCCTGAGCAAAGAAAGGCATGATTAGGGATACAGAGGTTGCTCTGTTTCACCAGTATGTTAGTTTTATTTTGTCTCATTCAGCTAATGTTTGTGATGATGGGTGGGCAACTCCTCATCATTTGCACACAACAGGCTGAAATACTTTGTAGTTTGCTTGATAAATATTTGTTGTAACGTCAGCTGTCGTAGCAGCAGAGTTGTATCACATTGCATTTGGGCGGAGCTTCTGGGGACCACTAAATGGAGGGATGTGTATTTAGTTTGAGTTCAAGCACTGGCAGTCTTAATCCAGAATTGCTGAGAACACATTTAATGTAAGATTTGTGTTTTTCTTCTTTCTTCACTGAGCAGAGCTGCTTCCATGGGCTTTTTCTTTGCCCATCCTGAAAGCGCCTGCTGCTCTTCTCTGTAATGGTTGTGAATCGAAGCTCATCACAGCGTTTGTGCTCTGTGATGAATGAAACTTTTTTTACAGCCAATTTTGAAGTCTGTGAGGAGTTTTTGATGCTCAGAAGGAAAGATTAAGGGGTGTTATTTAAATTTGTAGAATTTAAAGAACAAGGGAACACCACATCCTTCACATGCCTTCTTTTGTGTGCTTTTTTCTTGTATGTACCATCAGCAAAACCAGAATGAAATGCTGAGCAGGGGAGTGAAGGGCACAAATCACTGTTAGCCTCCATTTGTTGCAAATCGCCCACAGAAAATAACTATGTCTCTTTTTCTAGCTATTTCGGAGTGCGAAACACCATTGCAGGATCCTGGTCATTTCCTGGAGCTGCTGGCCAGCTCCCAGGCCCGTCGTCTGGACGACCAACGAGTCAGCCTGAACCATTTTCCTGGCTTACGTCTCAGCACCTCCAACCCGCCTCGTACACCCTCCACCTCCAGCGCAGATCAAATTCACCCACAAGGTAAAGTAAAACAATGTACTGCCTATTTTTTCAGCTCCCTCAGTATTACAGCTCATATTGTGACAATTTCTCTCCTCCCAGTCTCCAGCACAGATACCCCTCACACACCCTCCCTGTACAGTTGCCTCGAGGCAAGCGCTGAGCAGCCTGAGGGGGATGATGTCTTTTTCGACATGTTGGTGAAGTGCCAGGTGAGAAATGGAAATCCAGTTTATTTCCACATTAAAGATAGAGATTCTGGTTTTTCTGAATTTCTGAAGAGTGACCTGGTAATTTAGGAGGTTTCTTGAGGAGGATTAAAAGTTTGTTATCAATAACAGAGATAAAAGTTTTCTTTCAAAGAGGCAAACAATCACTGAAACTTCCCTCTTCTGCTAAATTACAGGCTTCTATGGGACAGCTAAAAATTGATTTCGATATGAATATAGTTCTACATTGTACGTCTAGGAAACTCTTTGGAATTCACTGTAAAATTACAAAGCTAAGATATAAAGCTTTATTTGTCCTTTTTACAGATGCTAATTTGGGTGGAGTTTTCAATCCACTTACTGTAATTATTTTTTTGTTTACAGTGTAGGAGAATGTAGAAATAGTTGCTGCAGGGTTCAAGTCAAGGCCATTTTTACATTTCAGAGGCTGAAAGTAAATATTCTGCTGCACTATTATACTTCTGACTTGAGCTGAACTCCTTTTTTTCCCCAAATGTGTGTTTTAACCCTGTGCTTGATTGTAAAAGTTATTTTTAGTTATCTCCTCTATTAGTAAAGTTTGCTTTTAGATGCCCATGAGTCACTGATATATGACTAAGCAGTTGGGCAGTTCCAGATAAGCGAGGCCTCTGCCTTCGTGTGTAATAGTGTGTTAAGTCGGGCTCAGTGTAACACATGGCTTGCTGCAGTGTCAGACACAGGCAGTGATAATCTCACAAGATCAGGCGGCTGCAGTTTACAGAGCCAGCTGCTGCAGCTGCTCCTCCCTGTCTGCAGAGGCTCAGTGCTATGGAAAACAATGAGCCATGTGCTTATTTGTGCTGAGGTTTGATGAACGAGAATCTGTTTCACACTGATTCATGGATTTTCTGTAAATTACATGAATTTTGATTGAGTCATTTTTTCTTTCACAATTAGACTATGAAGGTCGGTACTCACAACAGAAACACTGAATTGAGCACAACCAAAGATGCTGATTTCTTTTTTCCTTCTGACTATCTAAAAATACTCAAAATGTAAAACATCAACAGAACTAATAAGAGGTTAATAACAAGAGGTTTCCTTCAACTAGAAGTCATATGTATTTATGTATATGACTACTCTTGCCAGTATATAGCATTTACAAAAATAACAATGCTGTGTTTCTCAATGTTTCAGGGCTCCCGGCTGAACGACCAGAGGTGTGCTGCTCCACCCTCTGCAAATAAGGGAGCAACTGTTCCTGATGATGATTTTTTCAGTCTCATTCTGCGTTCCCAGTCCAACAGGATGGAGGAGCAGCGAGTCCTGCCGCCTGGTGTCACACAATCTAAACCAGATTAATTCCATGAGGGATTTTTTTTCTCATTTACTCAGGATAAGATGAAGTAACAGATGAAGAGGTTTTTTTTTTTTTTTTGTAATTCACAATATTCTTGATTCTTGCCTTTTTGGATTGTTTTGACAACGTTCCTGAGAGGCTGCCAAGAATACAGGCGACACGATGATAAATTGAGGTCTCAGAAAACATAAAGCGATCATTGTGACTATAAAAGTTTAGCTTTTATGGACCTGTTTTTAGATTTCCAGCAGCATTTTTGGGGAAGTAACCACTCGTCACTGCTGCCTGTTTTAATCAGAGACCTCTATACCATTAGTGATGTCTGCTGACTGAAGGCTTGCATCAAGCTACTAAAATGAAGTGGGTTGCAGTGGTATGTGTTGGACTAAATGGACTGTATTCCAAGGACGTAAGCCAAACTGAAGGGATTTCTGCTTCATGTTCATAAACAAAAGAGACATTCCATGAACCTTTCTCAAAGGCAACCAAGCACATTGGAACTTTGCACAGCCTGCTCTGCTCATTTGTGATGATGTCCAGTCTTCAACAGTGGTACTTCTCGATTTGAATTAATCTTGGACCTCTCCAATAACAATTCAGAGGGTCAGCTGACAATTCTCTCTGGGGAAATAGGGATCCACATTCAGCTGTACCACTGCACTGGTAATAGTGGAGCCATTTATAGAATCTGCTTTCTGACATTGCTTTTTAATACTCATAGTTTTACATTGTGAAACATTGTACAGAGTTATTGTCGCCATGAACTGAAATGGGATTTTTTTTCTAGTTGAAAGAAGATTTCAAAGGGATTTACTAGTGTGGGGAAAAAAAGAAAAAAATTATTGTTATCTTAGCCTTTATTTTGATACTTTCTCCAGACAATGGGGAAATAAAATTTCATGAGTTTACATTACAACTTATTTATTGACCATGATTCATTATTTTCAGGGTACAACATGGGGGGTCTACCAAGTGATACATTTGAATACATTTTAAAATTTAGAGTCACAAACTCTTTTCATTAACACATCAGTATAAATAAGTGTATTTACAAAGTGTTGTGATCATCAGTGCATTATATTGAGACCAAGTTTAAGTGTCTCAGTTCCTTCAGGTCCACTGGAATTTGTTTTTTATAAGCAATGAAAAACTCCTTCACTTCAAAATCCACCACATGTGCAAGTTGAGATCAGTCCCTCCCACTGAATACAATAGTATAAAGTGCATATAAAAAGTTACGTTACAGATTATACATAAGAGCCTTGTAATGTCCCACACAAGGGGCAACCTTCTCACTTCTGCATTGAAGCCAACCAGGAAGCACAAAAACTTGCAATTCCTCGACTGACCACTTGAGGCTGGCTCCAAAACGGAGCAAATTGTCATTGGAGCCCATGTTAAAATGGCTAACTTTAGAGCAGAAAATTCAGTCATTTTTGCACAAATTAGGGTGTGGCCTCGTTGATTGACAGCCTGTTGATGGCTAGCCGGGGTCTGTTGGCTGAGTGGGTGTGGTGTCCGTCCTTCAACACCGCCTTAGCCCCACCTCTTTTCCCATATTTGTTTTTTCATCATTTAGGCGGGCTTTGGGCGGAGTCAGGCGCAGGCCAATGGCGGCGCCCAGGACGAGATTTCTGAGGCTTCACTTTGGTCAGGCAGGCTTTGCTCAGGCAGAAATTACTGGGTGACGTCACGGAGGGTTTGTCCAGTGTTTTATACAGTCAATGGTCCCACATTTAAAACTTATCAAGCCTCAGAAGTCAGCCTCTCCTCCTGCCCCCCGAACCTGAAAGGAGAAAACAGCTCAGCTTAGATTCATGTAGAGAGGTCATGTGTGGCAACTACAAAGAGTATTAAAAGGTGCGTTTACAAATTGTGCTTTAATCCCTTTTTTTTTTTTAGTGCCAATATGGGCCTCCCAAGATACTTTACGTCTCTTATTTTAAAGCAAATGCCACAACATCAAATATGTTAATTCCTAGTAAAACAAAAGGATCAGTCAGCTGTAGACAGTGCAGATTAGTGTTGGGTGCTGCATTTGACCTACCTGGAGATACAGCGGTCAAAGCAGCAGCAGCTGTTGTTCTCATCGAGTCTGTACACTCCAGAGTCTGGCAGATCTATGCACTCAGACAAGAATTTCTGCACCTCAGATGTCGGGGTTCCACTCTGCTGCTGTTTCTAAATGATTGAAGAAAGAAAAGTGACAGTTTATGCTGAGTGTGGCAAGTCAACCAGACAAACTATGAATTAAACATTACCCTTCTTCAAGAGTGGAGATTAAGTAAGTACATATACAATATATGTATACAGAGTACAAATATTTTGTAACTCCACTACCTTCACTTCATTTACTAGTTACTTTTCAGATTCAAACTGATAATACAATAAATAGATGTATTCTTATTAGTTACAAGAAGACTTTACTGATCCCTGGAACTAAAAATCAAAAGCTAACCAGCAGTATCTGTACTTTTACCAGCTGCACCATCAATGCATCAATAATTAAAACACATTATTTTCAAAGTGGCAACACTGCAGGATGGGTACTTTAACTTTTAGTGAAGTCTGATGTGGATATTTTTGCTCTTTCAAGTAAAATTATGAATGCAGGACCTTTTGGAACAGTACTTCCACACTAACATGCCACTTCAGGGAATTTAGTAATAGAGGATGATTGGTCACAAATATCTACACCAAAAGTATCACCTTGATGGTTTCGTAGGTGTCTGTGATGATTGTGATGAAAAGGCTGAGGATCATGTATATGAAGAGGGAGACAAAGGTGTAAAGATAGACCCTGCTGTAAATCCACACCAGGCTGCTCTTTTGCTTCATGTCCTTGAAGGTGGGAAACATGTCGTCTCCGTTGATCAGCGAGAATAGACACTCCGACACTGTGTTCAAGGTCCGAAACTAAAACAAAGAGTCAAGGAGAGGAAAAGATATTTTTATCTGTCTCTTATAAGTAACCACTAAAACTAGCAGAACCTGGTTAGAACTGTTTTTTTTATTGTCTGGATTTTGTATAAATCAACAGACTTTCCTTTGTTGTAATGAAACACTGATACCTTCTCATGATATGGGCCAAGGACTATCCAGCCGCAAAAACAGTAACTCAGGTAGATGATTCCAGCACAACAGATGAAACGGATAACATTTGGGAAAGCTGCCCTGAGTGTCAGGATGAGAATCTGAAAATAGCCAAAAGACTTTTGCTAAAAGACTTGAAGACAAGCATCTGGACAAGCACAGAAAAGATTTGAGTTTCTCTTTAAAAAAAGCCTTTAATTTGATCCAATCATCATGAAAAGGCCTATTTGTTTTTTTTAAAAAAAAAACTAATTTTAAATACATTAGCATGTAATGTTAATGTACAATGAGCCCTTGTTTATGGACAGTAAGTCAAGTCAAGTCAAATTTATTTATATAGCACATTTCATACAACAGGCGCAGATTCAATGTGCTTACAATTCAATTTGTGAAGACCTAACAATTGAAAGCAATTCCCAGATGAGCAAGCACTTGGCAACAGTGGCGAGGAAAAACTTCCTTTTAACAGGCTTTATCTACAGTGTACAAAAAATGTAGACAAAATAAACTATTTTGTGGTCCCAGGGGATGTTTTCTACGCCAAAATATGAATTCCATGGGGAAAAATAACAATACTCAAAATTAGATGTTGACAGAAAACAGTCCCTCCTCTAAGCTAGAGACTTTTTCTAGAAATTGAACAGATAGTTTCACCCTTGTAGTTGCATCGCGCAGTATCTCTGTTGTAGCGAATATAGTATGTGAATGGTATTTTAAATGATTGCACTTGAAACTAATTAACATGTGCTGCATTTGATAAGTGATCTGGTCTTACATTATACTTCCTAAAGAAGCCCAGGTAGTGGATGACCCCAATCCAGACAAACATGGTGCCTGTCGCAAGGAAGATGCTGCACACATCATAACTTGTTAGGACCTAAAAAAAAAAAAGGTGAATATTTCAAAACATGACCGATAGACTGAACAAATACTTCTTATTACATTGCAATTTTGGATCAGTCAACGTGAATTAACCACAGTTATACTGTGACCTTATTACCTTTGTCTGGATTTCTATTTTGAGAATGGAGCCAATGATGGTCAGTGCGTCGCTAGCAATGATCAGAAGGTACCAGCCGTTCACAAACTCTAACTTGTCTGACCACGGCACCTCCTTTTGGCAGTGGTTCTTGCAGTAGACTGTGTACTCCTGTTTTCAACACAGCAAAAGCAGGTCAGTTTTGTTTTGTTTTTTTACAGTATTGGACAATGAGGTTTTTTTCCAGTTAATACCAATAACTAATAAATATGCTTGAACACCTAGTGGGCGGGGACCATATAGTTTATTATTATTATTATTATTATTATTATTTTTTATTTTTTTTTTTTTTCATATTTTTTCTTAAATATGATTTGCCTCTTTGAAGGTTTCAATATGGTCAAAAACACTCATTAAACTTGGCACAAAAATTAGTTGTGTTAGAAATTAAAGTCTGATATTGGTTTTGTTGAGGGGTGGGGCAAAATCAAAGTCAACACGCCACCTAGAGGCAACAGGAAGGAACATGTTCAACACTTGGTTATGCTTCTCCTATAAGGTCACCCTGATTCACCTCAAACTTGTTATGAATTAATTTCAGATCTTTGTGATTCTACAAGATAAAGCTTGTAAGGTTTTCAAACTTTATTGCCATGATGACACAATATTCGCCATGAGAAAGGATGTTGTAACTTCACCAACATTATCCAATCTGTCCCAAATTTCAAGTTTAGAATACCGTTCGGAGGACATTGGCATGCCAGTCAGGAGTCTTACAAATTGCATCCCTTTCTTATATCATGAAGGGAGCCTTGTTTAAAAATCATCTACACAAAATTGTCACATTATACACAACTCTATGTACTGGGAAATAATGCATTAATACTACGTTGTATAGGGCAACTGTTGACCTCTCCGATGGGCTCAGGGGTATGAGGGCTTATTCAATGCTGCTTGCAGCTGTAATTACATTATTATTATTACTACAACTATAGTTTATATTATAAATTGTCCAGTGTGGTTTATATGTATTTAAGGGTAACAAAGGCTAAGATGGAGATATCAAGATGAATGACTTTATATCTCACAACATCAAATCTTTACCTAACCAAATCTAATTGGCCTCACCATTTTTGCTTTGCTCTCAGACCCCGTTTATGTGCATTTACGTTTTCTTCCTCTGAAAATGTAACAAAAATGTCCACACAGGCAATGATTTTTTTTGACTCTCAAGTCTACACTGCTCTTCCCAAATGCAAGTTTGTCTCACAGAGCTCCTCTCCTTCTTCTGTGTTTATTCAGTAAACTTACAAACTGCAGTTGAATCCCACTGATCACTGAGCGCGTGCACAGAGCAAAGGAGATGATGCATATTATAATGATGAAGCAGTCGAACAGCACCGTCAGGTATATGTTTTTGGCAGCTGAGGGAGCAGATAAATCAGAATTACTCACAATCTGTGAAGGCTGAATGTCTTCAAACTAATTTTATGTGCAGCAAAGGTTGGTGAGCAGTCTAAATGAATCCCAGGAATCTTGAGTATGGTCTTAAAGCAATACAGATGATGCCTTTGTACACACTAAATTCAGCTCAGAACACTTACATGCTCCAATGACTTTCCAGTGTCTGCATTCATCTATGTCTACATCGTTTTCCAGGTCAATCTTGATCCTGCCACTGTGAGCTTGGTTGTCGAAAGTGATCTGTTAATCAGACAGCCATGCAGAAAGTAAAGGATTACATCCTTACAGCCAATCTCAATAGCTAAGTATTCATCTGCCAGGTCCTAAAGGCACAGTTTGCAAACAGACTAATTTTTAGACTACTCAGATTTGTGTCCTTAAAGTAGTTCGTTAAATAAACACAGGACTGATACAGTCACTTTTTATTTTTCACTTTAACTCCTGTCCGTGCTTTGTGAACAGGTGCAGTGACACAAAGAATCACTGTCACCTTTGAGGCAGCAAAGATGTGATCAGGTGTGTCACATCACTGCTTTTAACAGTCTGATGTGATCCACTAGTGTTTACTGAACTATAAAGACAAGTCAAATGACGTACAGCAATAGTGAAGTCGTAGCAGTCTGGCAGCTCTCGATGCCTCACTGTCTGTAAATTTATGGCCTTCAGAACAAATGTGATCTTGACACTGAGCATCCTAGAAGACAGAACAGGCAAAGTAACTCAGGGGTTTTCACATCGTTTACAAAAAAAAATAAGAAAATGTCTCGTGTACAGACCTTTTGAAATGCAATTCAAAATTTGATGGGACTTGCTCCAATGATGGTTGATGAAATGGATAAATTTGAAGGCACTCTGTTAGACACCAGCCACATGAAAAAGACAATAGAAAACGAACACTGTCAAAAGGTTAAAATAAACTCAAAACCTGGTAATGTAGTCTGTCTTTCTACATATAATTCACACAATCATTTCTGCATACCTGTATCAACTTGGACATCTATTTCGAAGGCATCTTTTCCAGGGAAGATGGTACCATTTCTGTAGTACTCCTGACACAGTGACAGGGGGCTGTAGAAAGTGCCATTTTTCTCATATTCATGATTGCCTACTGTGATGTTTTGAAGATGTTCATACTAGAAGAAAAAAGTGAAATCACAGGTACAATAAAGTTAGGTTTGTCGACAATTCGACAGCATTTGTTTTGGGAAATTACCTGAAAACAGTAGCTGTAGAAGTTTGGATAAACTGTCATTTTACTGCATATTAAAGCAGTCATGATACACAAACAGAATGACAGATTGAAATGACATGAACAAAGTTCAACCTCGTGGCAGGTTACAGTGCATCTTATCATGGGAGCTTGCATACAGTTGTAAAATTCCAACAATGATCTGCAGGTATGTAAGTGAAAAAAATCTGTTGTGTGACATGATCAGCTTAAACTGATACACCAACAAATTCCAGAAACTTATACATTGCCTTTTTTGTGTTCCTTGCAGAAAAGAGGGTAAATAAAAGAAGGTGATGGTATCCAGTTACCTGTCTGATGATGTAATCGATGTGACCATAAACATCAGCCTGTCTGTAAACAGCATATGTTTCCATGCCTCCATCAACATAATCTTTCAAGAAGAGGTGCTTGAACGTCATTAGATTTTCCTCCTTGAATTTGACAACCATCTGGTTACTCAGCCCAAAAGACACTAACTAAGATGAGAAAGAGAAGACACTTGTTACCAGAGAAGTAAAGCAACCTAATTAATGCCTTTTAAGGTAATTTCTGGGATTATTACCTGGATGGTAATAATGGCAATTTTGATGATCTGCAGCATGAGTTTCCATGGTTTTCGGCCGCGAGCATAATACTTCTCACAGGGGTTCATAAAGAAATATTTGATCTTCCTTCTGAGACGGTGAGCAATGTCCGCATCCTCCTGACCCTCTGCCCAGGGCGGACAGTCACTTGTCTCATGCACATCATACAAGTCACTGAACTCCTCCATATCTAGAACTGATTAAATAAAAGTGACCTGACATTAAATAAAATTTTATCAGGACAACACTACCAAGTTCAATGACGTGTAACAAATGCAACATTATTTTTAAAGACATTTGTATTCATTGATTCATGTGATCTCAGCACCTTTCTTAAAGGAGCTAATGAAAGAGTCAATGAATATTTTTACTTATAGAAAAAAAAACAACTAGTTTTATCTGTACTTAACCAGCTTGTAAATCAGAAAAAGAGTGTACAAGGGAATTTTGAACAGAATGTCAATTATCTGCATGACAGCATACAGTAGTATAACACACATTTACAGAAGACTGTTAATATAAATAGTGGACGGTACAAGCTTAGGACTAAGCCCTGTAGGACACCTTTGCAGGTTGCACAAATTCAGATCAAACATTCAGGACAGGTGGCTTTGCAAAATATCTTTAGCACTTTCATATGATCACTTCAAGCTACCCAGGCAGTGGATATCCTTGCAAAGTCAGAAATGTGCTATGTAATTTTGTTAGACTAGAGAAATATTGAATTCATATTACTCCATTACTAACTAAGGCACCGTGGGAAAAGTCAGTTATGTAAATTGACTAAATAGAAGTTGATTTGAGCCCAGGCTTAAAAGAGAAGATTTGACTGATCTTGTCCATATGTGGAACTTGTCAGCCATTTGAACAACAGATAGTGTATGGTTATATTCTTTAAAAAATCATTTTTAATGCCTTCAAATTTTTTCACATTGAATAGTCCAGAAGCGTACGGCACACTTAAGTGTCTGTTTGCCTGAAAGTTCTATAAAATAAAATTTGAGGTTGACTGCATTTTAACTTTTGTTGGTGTTAATTAAGCTTTAAATTGAAGACTAATTTTAACTTTGGTAGTGCTAAAGTTCAGCACTTACAGTTTGCAATTTGACACAATATTGGTGCCATTTCTAACCTGTGGTAGTACATGAAGACTCTTATAGAGATATATATACTCTTTCTATTTTGTAGTGTTAAAATAGAATATGCCAGAAGAAATTATTTAAGTTGATGATTTACCTGATCTGGTATTTTTGCTTAACATGATAATTTAGAAATAGCCCTACAGTTGTGTAAAAGATTACATAATCTGACTTCCAGACCGTAGGAACTACACCTGATAAAACTGAAAGGTTAAAACAAATGTTATGGCTGACCACAATTGTTGTCACAAGCTTTAAAAAGTAGGGACCAAGTTTGTTGGTTTGGATCAATAAGGACAAATTGTAGCCTTGGTGACTTAAATAAAGCAAAAAACTCTGTCAGTCAACTTCCTAACAGGCTTGATCATGTCAGACTTGTTTGTCCAGTTGTTAAATGTAATGAAGCCAAATACAACAGTCATGCAATAACTCCTTTTTGGAATTTATAATGTTCTTTTTTTTGTTTTATTGGAACAAGACCTTTGTGACTTTGTGGGGATATTGGATTGATTAGGCTTCCATATACTGAGTGCTGTTTCTGTATTTTGCTGTACACATTTACACAGACTGCATAAAGGGAACAAAAATGAGGTTGAACAGAAACACTTCTCACTATTATTAAATACAATACAGCCGCATTTCGAAATTCGAACACTCAACCAGACGGGAGCTGAACATGAAGAGCAAGAATAATGAAGGGCTGTTGTGCTGGATTACCATTCACAGGTGTACCTATGAAGTACAGCAGGGACATGTTTTAGTTTGTTTCTAGTTTTCTTTCTTGACTTCGAAGAAAAACCTGGACATTTGGCAGAGGGTCGATGTAAAGCTCTAGTAAGCATAAGTTATACTTCACCTACGTAGCAAAATTGACTAACTAGCAAGTGTCTGTGAAGAGGAAGGAAATACAATCAGGTTTAGCCTACCTGAGCACTGCTGAACAACACACAACAGCTGACACGGTGACACCTGATCAGCTCTATTAGGGCAAACTATCAAATATTCATTGGTTTTTTTGCATAGGCTAAGATTTTAAAATCATATCCTGTTGAAAACAGATATGAAATTCCATGTAAAATGAGCAATTAGGCTGCTTACCAATGTCCCGCACGAGAGTAAATAATTTCTAGTTGCGTCCACCTGTTGCCTACGGGGCTCGTGCGTCGTGCCCAGATTTCTTGTTCTTACTGAAATTCATGACTCATTCATACTCTTGTCTTACTGTTAGAGTCTTTGGTGAAATACACTCGCCGGAACTTCCGGAGTGTATCTTGTCCGGTGAGTAAATTCTTTAAACTGGGGGGATTGTCTCAGGTAACTTGTTATTGTGTTATAACGTCATCTGATTGCTGAGACCTGATTGGCTCCTCTGGATCTGTCAGCGAATAATGATTGCACCCTTGTAACCCTTAGCAACCAAACAGACTCACTGATGAGCAGGAGCGTATAGTGTGGAGAGGATTTCAAGCTAACTGGTATGGTTTATTCATCAACAAACTTGAGTTTTATTGTTTAGTGCGTCTGTTCTGGAATGTACGTAGTGCTTAACTGCGAAGAGAAACACCTCCGCTTGAATTTACTTTTAATAAACTAACTTTAGGATACCCCTGAAGTACCCGCACTCTTTTCATCATAGTTAGCAAAAATGCTAATTTCTGCTAAATTGTCATTAGCTGATGTCACTCTCAGGTCTAATTTTTAGGTAAGCAAAAGAGCTTGTCGAGTGTAGACCGTGGACGGGAGAAATATGTCTGTAACATAAGCTTTTTTGACTTTTGTCGCAAAGAGATAAATGACACAATATATTGTATTCAGGTGAATTATTACGTCCTGATACTGTGCGTCATGACAAACGCTTTGCAACTATTTGTCAGATGTAGTGTAATAAGAGGTTAAGAGTTACCAGTTAGATAAAGCACTGCATGTAAAATCTATACTTCTTTCCTACACTTAAGAGGCAAATAGCTAAGCACAAAATTATTTATTTACAGTTAAAGCTACTACTAAATATTTGCTAATTTTTATTTAATAATTACAATTAAAATTTTACTACATGATGAATAATGGATAAAATTATCCAGTTGTAAAATGGTTAAAAATAGCTCTATTTTGCGAAAATACAACATTTAGTTGCTGCGTACTAGTTACTGCGTTAGCAAATAAAAGGTTATTGACGTTGGCATTGGACTCTGATTGGTGCCGTTCTTTATGCTCTTGATGCGTTAGGCAAGGGAAGCTTATTTGTAACTTAATGTTTTAAATATGACGTATAATAACAGAAATAAGGGTGAGATATATAAAAGATACACAAGACTATAAAAAGACATTGTAACAAGACAACACAATAAGGAATAAGCTTAAATTGTTTAAGCAGAACAAGAAAAGCTTTGCTGTTAATAAACACTGTATGTACTGCATGCAGTTGTTTTTTACATTTTAGTTGCAGGACTTTGTTGTAATATTACTACTTTTATCTGAATCCTAGTACGCTTTCCATAGTTCAATAGTCCTGAGAGGACAGCTCTCTTCTTGTCCACAAGATGTCGCCACCTGCATTTATAATAACATTTCTGGGCACCATTGGAAGGCACTACTTTGCCACTGTGTGTAGCACAGATAGAGGGATACATAGAGAATAAAATATGTATTGTGTTTTACAAGAAAAAAACATTGACACTTGAAGTTGCTTAACTGGTATGTAAACTCCTTCTTATAAGTGAAATTATCTTCAGGTTAAAGATGCCACCAAAGAAACAAAAAAGTGCAACAAGCAGTGCAGGCAGTAAGAAGAAAGGTAAGAGTAAGTTTATATACACTAAGAGTTGTTTTACTGTGTGTAAATGCCTACATGTTTGTTTAGGACATTCAATTTATTAAACAAAACAGTGAGCAGACTTTTCATTGCTATCCCATGTAGGCAAACAAGTTACACCAGATGAGCATGAGGAAGAGCCTGGTAAGAGAAAACTTTCCATTTCCTTTTAATTCCTTACTTATTTACCCATCTGGGCTATGATGTGGAAGATAAAATAAAAGACATTTTATTACTTTAACATTTGTTTTTTAACTTAGCACAGTCAAAATTCATGTAACTTGAAGTACAATGTTAAAAGTTCTAGAACAGATTTTGAACATCTTAAATTTGAATAACAAGGGGTCACATAAATTTTACATGGACTTCAAAGAAGTTAACCAAAACACATTAGACCTTAAACATAGATTTATATTTTTTGTATTTTAACTGAATGATAAAGTCCATATGTATTCTATTGCCTTCACTTATTTGATATGGCAGAGCCCCTGTAATGAAATTCATTCAAATTTGTCTTGGACAATGTGGTACATCTAATTCACAAGAACTGTCTTACTTTGAAGTAAAACTGTAAGAAGTGGTTGAAATTTATAATCAAAGATGTCTTAAAGGGGTTGGGAAAACGATATGCACTCTTCTAATGTGATCCAGAGTGTACTGTTGCATAGCCTTTGGACATGCTCTCTGTGCCTCCATTGTCATTGTCTAGTTTACTGTCAACATACCAGCCTTGAAAACATGCTTTTGGTCAAATGCAGGTCACCTACAGCATATCTTTTTACAACAGATTATGTCATTAGCCCTTTTGGAAGTTAAAAGTAATAGTTTTAAAATACGTCAGATTCAGAATGGGTTTATATAGTGTTTTATTTATCAATTTCACCAGTTTCCGGTGTGTAAAAGGAGGAGATAAGTGTGAAATTTATCCCAACTTGAACTCATCCCTCCCCCTAAACTGAACATAAAACCAAGTCTTTAAAATGTAATAGTCAACCTTGTAGGGACTAAATTTTTGTTAGGCTATCAACTATTGTTCAAGCTTAAATTCTAACAAATATAAATATCGATTTAAAAAAGATGTGGCATTTACAAATATCTCATAGCCCAGAGACAGAAAAGGCTAGCCTTGAGTGGATTATACAAGAGGAAAGAGGCCTGACAAATCTCTGCAGCACAGCCTACGAATGCATTTTAATTGCATTCTTTAGGGTTAAGGAACATTGCACATCACACTCTCTTTGTCTCTCAAGCAAATATTTCCCTTGAACACAAATGTCAGAGTTGACACACAGCTCTGTGAAATGAGGGATGTGAGTTTCCACTACAATGATTTGGCGTGAGGCCTAAGTGGTGTGAGAGGGAAGGGTTGACACACCCAGCTGGGAAGTGGTTACTTAAGCTGTACTTTGGCATTCCCAGCATCCCCTCAGCAACCTTGTGGAAAGACTTTGAAGATACAGACCGCAAGCAGGAGGAAAACTGTCATTATGCGGAGCCCTGTTTACTGTATTGTGCCCTAGACTGAGTCTGGCCTTAGATTTGGAGGACTCTTCATAGATTGTTTGTAAAGAAAAACTTTGTAGTGGTGATGGTGCAGCAATGTGGTTTTATATAGCAACAGTCCTGATTAGATGTCTGTAACTGATATCTTAAATTCATGCATTATTGATCTGCTTCTCACATGCCGGTGTAGTAGATACAGCAGCATTTACCCCCATAAGCATGTGGACATTGAATGTAGGCTGTTCACAAGGATTGCATTGCACCCTGTGACATTGTAGTGTGGTTCACCCTGCAGGTGAAAGATCAGAGTATGTGTTTGATCAGCAAAGTAGGTGCAAGAATCTGTGTCAAACTCTGTAGACAAAAGTGACTTAAAAGCCTGCCCATTGTGGGAATATCACTTGACAAGGGAGGTTTAGACTCTTGGTTGTGGCACCTCTGCATTCTTTCTTATCATGCTTTTGTCTTTGTTTTCATCACTATTTCATAAATTTCTATTAGAGTTTCTGTTTTATGTAGTGCACTTTGTGATCACTGTAGTATATATAGCTCTTTTTACTCTCTTTATTGTGCTGTAGCTGATCTGTGAACCAGTAATTAACATTTCATGTTGTTTATATTTTGAAACCTATTGGTTATCCTCCATTCATGTACACGTGTTGAAGAAGAGAACTTTTATATGCAGGATTTATACACCATTTATGTTTTTTTTAAACAGCTCAGTTGTAAAGAATTTTTTACATGTTTGTACATGTGATATTTGTACAGTTTCTTTCAGGAAGATGTTTCTTAGATACCAGATGATGACAGCAAATTGTTTTGTACAGTCTGCAGGATAGACAGAACACATAAACATAACAATTAAATACTAATTATTGTCATTGTCAGCACCATACTGTATGAACTCTTCTAGCATTTCACAAAACACCTGAGTGCATGATTTCAGGTTGATTCTGAAGATTGACTTTTTATGAGGCCTTTTGTGTGTCATGTATATAGTTGACTGGAGAGGAGAAAGAGATTTAAATACACACTGTGTTTCTGGATTTCATCACAACTGGTTGTTTACAATGTTTTCATATAGAACTTCCTGCTTTAAGATAATCACCTACAATCTTTCATTTTAAATTAACATGTAATTATGCTCATGGTAGACTTGTTTTTATTTGTTCATTTTGTATTTATATTAAAAAAATGGTTTCAAAACATCTCCAGGCCTAAAGATAAAAAATCTGTGTTATGTAAGTACTTTTGGCATATCAAAAAGTCACCCATCTAACAAACAATTGATGCTGCCGTTAAAGGCTTCCCCCAAACAATTTGTGATTGAACAATCTTTATTTAATTCATGAGTCGAGAGTTTTAAATCCAGCTGATTTTTCCACCGTCTTTCATCCTTCTTATCTATATTGATTGTGAACTCTCTCATCAAGGTCATCCTGATGATATCTTCCCCCTGGTCCTGACATCAGTCACCCAGGAGCTCTTCGTTTGCCTCGCTGATGAGGATGTCACAGTGGAGTGCCCTTACAAGCTGCTGAAAAAGGACGACATCATACAGGACATTAAGAAAAGAGCTGCAGTCTCCGATTTCAGCCCTGTGAAGCAGATTGTGCTGGTGAGGCTGATCCATTGTCATACAGATCACACAGACAATACCCTCAAGACACTGTGATGATACACAGACCTCAAGTTAAGGGCTGTGGGAACAGACCAGTAACCAGTTTAACCTTGTTTCCCTCTGTCCCTGATCTAAATTGCAACCACTACTCTTTACTTCATTTATTTAAGTTTTTTTCTTATTATTGTTACACAAGGTCAAAGGGTTACATGCACAAAGACACCTAAATGTATCGAACAACAATGACACGAGTGGAAAATAGCAATATATTTGAAGAGAGAAACAGGAAAAAAGGTGGATTATTATTCATATGAATACAAACGAATTCTTATACAAACACGTCTGTCCATACACGTACCGTATACTCATGTGGGTACACACATAAATGGACCATAATAGATGTATGCTTACATAGATACATACAAATCATATATACATGTATTCATGCCCCTTCCACCAGTGGTTCTTAACACATAACTTTATGTGTTAAGAATAACTTTTTTTAATTCACAAGCTTTATCTGAATGTTGTACGTTTCACATTCCTTTGTGCTACAGGACTATCCAGAGGATGAGATCTTGCTGGTTTATGACAGGGACTTCACTTATGGTCAGAGCTTCTACCTGGTTCTCACTCCGGAGGCTAAGGACAAAATCCTGAATGTAAGCAGTTGCTTACCTACCATCTTTTTTCCCTAATAGCTAGTGCTTGGTATAAGAATAAACACTTTAGCCAATTAGCATGAACATATCAGCAACAGTGTGGAGTCAGTATTAAATTCAAATGCTGTAGGCAGGAGTGTTTTTAATATTTACAGTCCTTTTATATTGGAGGTATGTAGTCTTTATCACTTAGTCCTGACAGTAATGGCCGGTATCAGAGATTATTTATTTGGGAGGCCCGTGACTTTGTCAGCTGGCATGTTTTCTTAATGGTTGGCTGATTAAAACAAAACTATTTCACTATCTTGCTTTTGCTAAAACATTTTATGACTGGCTACTGTCTCAGAAGTATTTAGGTTTAGCAGTCAAGAAATATACTAACTAATCTTCTCTTTAGTGCATTTTCTATTCTTTATACACCGTAATATTGTAATTCTTTCTGTGCTCTGCAGCCCCCAGAGCCTGAGAAGCCAGAATTGCTTGAGGATGAAGGGAATAAAACCCCAGAACCAAAGCCATGGATATCTCTTGGCAGTGAGCAGGACATAGATAAAGAATCTATCAAAGAGACAAGAAAAAAGGTACTGTAGTGTATAATGACTCAATTTTTCTATTATTCTGTGACTAATGATTACATACTAAATGTTAAATATTTTATTCTCCTTATCCATCTATCGCACCTCTCTATTATTTTCCTTTTCGTCGGCAGCTGCAGAGCAAGTTCGCCAGAGTGCGCAGAAAGTTTGCGGTACCAGTCTGTTTTTCCGACCGCAACACTGCAGACACTAAAGACGGCTACCTAGAGTGTGCTTCCTACCAGGACAGCAGATTCAGCATCAAGCAGATGCAGAGGGACTGCGGGATGCAGGCTGTTCCCAGGCTGAAGAGCAGCAGTTCTCAGACACAATGGTATGCCAACAAATCACTTCACATAAAATTTATTGTTCTACAGGGAGCAAAGTACTTACAGCTTCTGCCAGTTTGGTGAAATGCTTTCACCTTATTAACATTTTAACAGTGCATGCAAATAAAATCCTTTGCAAGTCAAGCATTTTACTGCAATGCATGCCTTTATGTTTTATACTCACAGTGTATGTTGCAGATTATATAGCTGTTTGTTATTGCAGCTATAGCTGATGGTACAATGTCCCCTTTTATGAAACCACATTCACCATGTACCATTTTAATCTGTTTATTGATTTAGATTGACTCCATTCCCACATGCATATTGTAAAATAATATTCTGGCTACTTCATAGGAAGTTTCAGAATATCTTTACTCAATACGTGCCAAGAGAGTTAAGTGGTGAAGAAAAAGAGAACATCCTCCAGCATGAAAGTCTGAAGGATTTTTGCAACTCAGTGACCCCCAGGTAAAATGATATATGCCTGTATAATTCATGGTGTCTTCTGTCTGCCTTCTGGGAGTATAGAAAGATTAATAGTCAACCCAAACTCATACATTACTGTACCAGCCTGTATCATCCATTATTACCACTGTGGGATCATTAGAATATTCAAAAGAATTATTTTAGGATACTGACAAATGCTTTCCCACTATATTTTGTGTTATTATAACTGCAGTTACAGCCCAGCCTTTGGATTTAAAAAAAGATGTAATGGTACATTTTAATCTTACACTTTCCTGCACTCAAAAACTTCTTTTATCTTCCTATGTTTTCCAGTTATTAGATTAATAATTAAGAAATTATCTAGAGTATTAGAAGACTTTGTTGCTATGAAGAGACATTATGGAAGAGCATTAAAAAAAATTATTACCTTTTTTTGTAGATGTTTCAACTAAAAACATGCATCTCTTGCAGGGTTTTGCAAGCCCTTCAGCAGGAAGAGATCATGAATGTGTTCTTTGATGACTGGAAAGCACTGGGGGCAGTATCTGAGGACGGTGATTGTTCTGGGAAGGTTTCTGAAGATTTGACGCTTTATCAGGCCTTCACAGACCAGAAATACACCAAGAACAAGAAAATGAGCAGTATTAACTGGCATCCTACCATCTACGGTAAATAACAAAATCCCTGTCAGCAAAAGAATTGTTTATTAGATTTGAACAGGTGGCAATTTTCTCACATAAAAGTACTGCTTCAAATATGCATGATTAGCTCTCTCAAAACATGGAGGTCATTATTAGTCTGAAATTTTCTTGCAGCTCATGGTGAAAAAAAAAATGTAATTATAATAATCATTTAGTATTTTGGATGAGATGGTAACATTGTCTGAAAAATGTTGATAAGAGTAGTTTTGAAAGGCAGCACTTCCAGTAAATAAAGCAAACTTACTGTCACTGGAAACTATCAGAATTCTAGATTACCATCTATTGTAAAACATGATAGTTCTTTACTGCTATCATCACCCATAATCGATTCCTAGCGAAATTCAGAACAAAAACAGTGCAGAAACATGTGATCAGTGTGAATATGTTATTCAGAAAAGGGCAAAGAGCTGAGTCACCAGTTTCTCTATCAGTGAAGTTAAAAGACTGTGTAATTATTTAACATCTATTTTCCTGATACATCCGATGATTTTTTTTTTTCTTTTGATTTGCCAGGTGTGATAGCTGTGGCTTTGACAGAGAATAAGGAAGAAGGGGTGACCGATTTTGCACCATTTGTTGTCAGAACCTCTTTCATTCTCTTCTTTAGCTTCTCTGACCCCTCTAATCCTCAGGTATGTAAAGTAAATCAGAGGTACGCTCTGAGTAAGTGTTGAGTGTACAGGTTGGTTGAGAAGAAGCTCATAAGCCATGTTTCTGTCTTTCAGTGATAACTTACATGCATATCCCCTCCTGTATCACCTCCTATTTGTTCAATACACATTTTGATTAGAAGTTATTTGCCCTGCACTGTCATTCAAGACCATTATTGCCTTAGAAAAATTTGAGAGGCCCTATTGATTTGATCCACACGCCAAACCATTAAAACTGAGCTGCTTAATCACTCACAATGTAATATGAGTTCTGGATGACGTATGCCTCAACTGCAGTATGTGTTGTGCTTTGGTTACACTGTCTACTGGAGCGGTGATCAAAGTGGCAAAGGGTACTGTTTAGAGACAACCAGAGACATTGTACAATATAAAAATAAATATGTTCATTTAGTGTGGGGAAAAAATGCTGTAGTTCAGTCTTCAGGCATATTTTGAACTCCAGAAGATCAAAACATGTTGCTGAAAAATGACTTATTTGTACTGTAACACCATCCTGCCCCTTCTGGATCTTTTTTCCCCTCTTGTCTGGTGAAATGGAATCTACTGTATGCATTTGGTTTTGAGGATTAAAAACTGAACTTTTTATGGAGAGTCTAGAAAGATTAAATACATTCTTGGAATGGCAAGCACCCACTGAATGGAATTGTCTACTTTGAAACATAATATTTTTTGCCTTGTGTGTGGGGGTTTTCTGTGTTGTTTGCAGTTGCTGCTGGAGTGCCCAGATGACATTTGTGCCTTTGAGTTCTGCCCCACAGATCCAAATATTATTGTTGGCGGCTGCATAAATGGCCAGGTGCTGACTTTCACTCTGCTCTGCATTTCTTCTTTGCCACATCTGCTGCCTTTTTCTGCCTTACAGTTTTTGTACCTCAGCACTTCTTGTACCTTAGTACTCAGTACACGGAAAAAGAGAGATAAATAGAGATAAATGTGATTTATCAAATAGACCTACTATCATGTAAGTCATATCACAGTTCAAATGTATTGTTGTTCCCACATTTGATCATACTTCATCATATTTGTGACTAATTTTGTATTGTTATGTTCTCTTAAGGTTGTGTTATGGGACATTTCAACTCATTTCGCACACCTACAGGGAACCCAAACTAGTGATAAAAAGGCCTCTTTCAACACCGACACATTTGTAAGTACTCATATCCTGTCTCTGATGTGCACAGTGTTGATACAATAATATGTGGTGTTTTGTACCTGAGTTGATGTGGTATCAGTTACAGTAATTCTTTTACCAGTAATGATGTCAGATTATTGTATTTAAGTAGAGTTCACAGTTCATCAGAGCATGCAGTGTATTTGCTGTAAAAGAAAGACTGAGACATAGCAAAATGATGATACATAGAGTCCTGAGTTTGTTCCTCATCACCTCTTCAGGAAATGGGAATTTAGTGGCCTAATAGTCATTTTTCTCTAATTAGGGAACTAAAACTAAAAGTCATTTTTCTCTAATTAGGGAACTAAAATTAAAAGCAAGTTTCATTAGCATCATCAGCACGACCTGTGTGCTAAATGAAATGAGCCTATGCAGACTCATTTAAAAAAAACAAAATAAGGATAAATGATAAAATAACTCTTTGCTGAATATTAAACCTTAAAGAGCTTAACATCAAAATGAAAATCTGTTTAAATTATATAATTTACTGTAGAGACAGAGTAAAAGGTGTGTGTGTGTGTGTGTATGGGTATGGGTATGGGTTAATGATTCGTAACAAAAACAGGGGCTCAGATTTAAACCCAAAACACAGCAAGTACATTAAGTCCACTGTGGCCTCTCAAGACATCCAGACCCCGTTCTGTCCCTTACAGCCTGACCTCCACTTATGTCTTCCGCTTGAGTGCTGTATTTAAATAGACACATATGCCCCCATCATCCAGCCCCCATTTGCTTTGTGTGTTTTTATTGCCTCTACAGTGGAACAGCTGTCTACATCCCTGCCCTCATACTCCCTTTTTGGTTTTCCCCTCTCCCACCCTCTATCCTACCTCTCTTGTCTTTGTCCTTGTTTGCTCTTCATTCCCCAGAGTCAACAGCATCAACTCACATACTCCAGCTGTTACACAAGCCTTCCATCCTGCACCATAGTTTGTCCCCATAGATGATAACACACAAGCAAATCAGATCACTGGCCTCCCGTGTGTTTGCAGTGTAAACAGTAGCATTTGTATCTGCTTAAAGTCTTTATTTCCATGTTTGGTGCTGTGAGAGCCACACTGCAGCAGCACCTGATGCTAGCTTATCAGATCAACAAAGATTTAAAATTCTCCTGACCTCTGTGTTCCGCTCACACCATTTAAATCCATCTGCAGGTGCAGTGCAGTCAAAACTAGCAACATGCAGCAGTTTGAAAACATATTTTAAACCAATCCAATGTTAAAAGAGAGCAGAGAATGATTAAAAAATACAGTTATAATTTTTCCTACCGTTTTTGTGTTAATGGCATAGTCCTTAAAAACTGCAATGTACATAATTTGATATGTATAAAATATCCAAATGTCCAGCTATACCATTTAAGAATGGGTATTCACCACTGTATAAAATCTTTGTGTTTAGCCTGGCTGTCAGAGCTCACTGTATGTGCTGTACCTTTTGTGTCTGACCTCCAACCAGGACCTTGATGATAACAAAGAGAATAAGACTCCTGTCGTGCGCTACTGTGCAGTGTCTGCCATAGAGAGCAGCCACAAAGCACCAATTACTGATGTCCAGTGGCTGCCATCAACATTTGAGGTACACCAAGGTGACAGGCAGAGGGGTGGGAAGGGGCCACAGCTGTAAATCTGACATAAAATAAGCAGAGCACTGATTGTAGGGAGTTCATTCTTCACATTTTCTGTTAGAGATGCATTGTGTCGGTGAAGAAGGTTTAGAAAGATTATGAGCTGTGTAAGAGAACAAAAGTAATGAAAAAACAAAGAACTGCAGAAAATGATCTCCGCAGGTTCACTGCCACAAAAGATTGCATATTTATTATAGCCTCGAGATGTTTTTTGTGCCAACAGACTTTCCTGTTTTTTGGTACAGTTTTTGCCTGCTAATAGTGTCCCAGCATAAATCTTATGCACAGTGCATCCAAAAATGTATACGCACAGTGCATCTAAAAATGTATTGTTTTATTGTTTTGTCTGTGTAACTGTGTAAGCAAATGCTAGAAGCTATAAAATTATTCATACAGTAATAATGACCTGTGGTATCTCATAGATTCAATAAAGTATTACGGCCCCAAGAACCTAAGCTTGTTATTGTGTTTCTAAAAATTTTCTTTATGAAACAATAAATGCATTATAATTCTGGTTTTCTATTGGTGCCTATCCCCCCTGTCTATAAAGCCAACTGTAATAAATCCTGTTAGCCACTGGCACTTATCCTGATAAGTAAAATAAGTCAATCATCCAAGTGCACCCGGGGGCACATTAAGCTCCCATATATCTTCAGAAACCTTGTTCACTGACATCAGTTCTTTACAGCACTAAACCTGAGAGCTTTTGTTGATTTTGTAACTCTCTCTCTCTGATTAGGTGACCAAGACGGGCATACCAGTGGAGAACAAGTATAACATTTCTGTTCAACTTGTCACTTGCTCCCCTGACAGGTATGTCTGTTTAATTTAAATGTTACATTTATGAAGTGCTGTCAGTTTGGAGCTAATAGAACCAAAGAAGTATCTGACAGATTTTGGCTGAACATGCATGCCTGTTTGTTTATATGTCTGCCTGATTCAAAAGATGTTTGACAGCTACTGCCAGATATACAGCATCTGTCTCTTTCTTTGTTTAATTGTTATTCCCACGCACTTTTCACTTATTTTTTATTCAGTATTTCGATAGTTACTCGTAAGTTAACCTGTATGTTGTGTCAGAACTGTAGGTGTCAGTATGTTGTTGGTGTTCATTGTCATGTATGTGTGTCATGTCCTTGTCCTAGTGGACTATTTTCAAACATAGATAGGCACATTTCATGATCTACCATGCATGGCCAATTTGTTACTGCCAGCATTAATTTCATAGAAATAAATTAAGTTTGTAAATTGCGTTACTTGATAACTGATCTTTTGTTCCTCTTGAGGGTAATGGTGAGAGATGTATTCAGAGAGATGTATTCAGTTTTTTAGCAGTAGCACAGTAGAAATACTCTGATACAAGTAAAAGCCTTAGATTAAAAATTGTACTTTAATAAAAATACAAAAGTTTTTCACCATAATAATTTATTTAAATTAAAAGTATTAGCTGAAGAATGACTCATTTCTGAATCTAGAAATTAACTAGCAAATACTAGGCAAAGGTATGAAATATAGCTGAGTAAAAGCATACATTATATGCATACATATAATTGTTAATATTGTATTTAAACACAGAACTTGAGTAAATGTATTAAATTTAGTTGCTATCCACCACTGTGTTAAGTCTACTGTGACACTCAACAAAAATTATCTGCTGGCGAATGAAAGTTTCCATGGACTTTAAACAGCACAAACAAAAGACTGGCTTGTCCTCTTGCTGCTGAACATACTGTACCAGTTAGATATTTAAGAGCTGTGCAGTCAATAAGGCCATTGTCTTTTGTAACCAGATTACAGATCCCACTGGACTCAGTGTTTCTCAGCGATTTACTAGGAATAATTTTTAGTTGTATCACTCACAAACAAACATTTTAATCAATTCATGTAAAATATTGTGTGAATATACATGGCAAGAAATGAAAGAGTTGTTGATTAGGTACACTGATTTATTTTAGAATATATGAGAATGAAAAATATTTCCAGTCAGAGTTTTTTCATGTGTGAACAGTGAAATAGTTCAATTATAATTGATCCTTTAACCTCTGCTGGTATACCAGATGTTGTACCAGATTGTTTTTGAGAACAGTTAGTTCTGGGAGTGCACTGTGCTCGTGAGCACAGTTTTTAAAGGCTGTTACTCAGTCAAGTTGTGAAGTATCAGCCTTTCGCAGATGCCTGTAGCTTTAGTTTATATGAACTATGTTTGTAAGTCAAGGTTATGTCCGTAGATTTGTGCTGACAATTCTGCTTGCTGTCTGCAGTAATTGGCAGTCATCACATTTCATTAAGATGCTGAAGTCTGTATTATTCAATATTTATGGCTGAAATATGAACAATTTTTTTTTCAGGTTGGTGTTAGGTTTTTTTTTTTAAAAATGTAATGTTTATATGTCTTTCTGTCCCTCTAAAGCGCTCTATTGTTCTGGGATGTGCGAGTGCAGAAACTGGTGAATCTGCTATCGTCAGACAAGAAGCAGAATGCTGATCAGAAGACCCAGGTGACCCCCTTCTCTGTCCCCGACACTTTCAAACACCTGGACCGGACATGGAAACCTCTGTTCAAGGTACTGTTAGGTTTGAGGGGGCAACACAATACTCATGACTCAGTGTTTTGCATGTAACAAAACTTGATCATTCCAACAGTATAACCAATAACAAATGATGAAATCAAATGAAATGTTGATAATTAACACACAATTTAAATTTAGAAGCTATGTGTGTGCATGTTTTTATGTTTGTGTTTCTTTTAATAGAGATCATTTCATGCTTTTTGATATGCAGTTGCTGGGACACAGTCTGTGATTTTGTTTTAAATGATGTTTAGTCTCTTTTAGTTCTTAAAATAACAAATGTTATTTTCTTCTCTGTCGTGGTTCAGGTTTCCCTGCCAAAGATCAATACCAGTGGAGACTACGCTCCTTTGAAGTTCAGCCTGGAACACTACACCTGCAATGCTCAAAATACAGATAAAACCACAGGTGAGAGATTTTAATTCTGAGGCTGCATCAGTTTTTTTGCTTCCATCTGTTGCACCTTCACCCCCTTTTTTTTTAACAGTCAGTCACAGAAATGTGTGTTACTCAGTTATAATGATTTGCACAATAATTTCTGCCTTGTTTTATTGTTAGGTGCAAAGCACAATATACACACACTAATTATCCCATCTAGAACAGACTGGATACATGGATGAGTAATGAATAATAAAGGCAATACAACCAGAGTCAAATGTAAGACGAAAATGTTACCTGTTTTCATATGCTTTTGCATTAGTAGTTCTAGTTTTCTTTTTACACTTAAAAACATCGCAGATAAGAGAAAAGCTTATTTCTTGATGGTAAACAATCAACAATATTTCTAAATTCAGAATCTTATTATGTTAAAAAAAAAACAAATGATGAGACCAAATAATGAAAATTGCATATTGACTATTACATTTCTGAAAGTGCTCAATCGTGTGTGTATGACCAAGAGTATTTTTTTTTTTAGGGCATCCCAAGTTCTTCCTTGGTTGGTTGAGCACAGTGATCAGTAGGGCAGGGTTCACTTAGCCCTCAGGTCCTCTCATTTTTCTGTCTGCCTCCCTCTTCTCTCCTCCGGTTTCATAGCACTTTATTAAGTGATACTTCCAAAACAAGGCCCTCATAGTTGCAGAGCATTAGCCTCACTGACTGTCAGCCCTTTGCAATATGCTGCTCAGGCTCTACAAGGGCCAGGAGATGATGGTGTGTGTCCTGACTGGTCAAGAAGAGACCTGTCTTTGTCTGGTGAAGGTCTGCCTCCATAAACACAGCTTTAGTTGCTGGCAGTTATAGAAGTAATATGTTCACTAACTGAGCAAATGAATTGTCTGTTTTTTGTCGACAGCCCTCAGACAGTCGTTATTAAGATTTTAATGAATCCCTCTGCGATTAATATCTTGGTGCTACTTCAGATGTTTGGCTGATATTGATTGGATTTATGTTGTCTGTCTCTGGACTCTATGTTCAGCATTTAGCTATTTCCCTTTCCTCTGAATCTGTCACTTACACTTAGAGTCGTGGCCAACACAGAGAAGAGCAACTAGTTCCACATGACTTTTCACAGTAGGTTTTTGTAAACATCTGCTCATGGGGATTGAGTAACAGTTGAGCAGCAGTGCAATGTTGCAAAAGTGAAACAAAGTCTACATCTGTGGCTGTGCTGCATCATCTGTCTCATATCTTTACACACATCTTAACTGGGGGAAAGGGGATTTAGGAGATGTGTGATTGGGTGGTCTGATCCGACCTTCAAGAGCTAATCTAACAGAGTGAAAGAGAGACTTGATTGGGAGCGACCCACTGATAAGGGGTATTTGAGCAGATAGTCCTGCAGGGTCCCTGACAGACAGTTGGGCTTTTGTGATGGAAAAGGCCTCTTCAGTCACAGCCAGTCTTACCTATCCCAGCTGTCCAACCCTTCTCCCTTACTGCTTTCCTGTTTACTTAAATCCCTTTTCCCATCTCAACCTCTTTTCTTACCCACTGCCCTCATATCCCCTTTTACCCACTCTAGCCCTCCCTACATCCCCCCTCTTTTGTCCTTCAGTTGTCTCGTTCATTGTCAAATTACAGAGCAGGCTGCACTAATGCCACTGGTCAATCTCTCTTTTTTCCTTACTGAAATAAAAAATTCAGCTTTGTAATGTTTCTTTTTTTCTGATAAGTAATAACTTTTTCCAAGTTTTTATTGTTCTACTGTGACTGTGGTTTCCTTCGTTTAGGGAATTTTTGTCTTTTTACACAAGACCCAAAAAAGCCAGACATGAGTCAATAAACTGTTACAAAAGACATGTGTTCTGTTTTTGTAAATGTTGCATTATCCTGTTTTTTTTTCCAAAGTGCATTGCCAATATTCTTATCCCTAATGAGGACCATGCTACAAGTCTTGTCTGTCTGACAAAGACCCACAGTTGTTACCAAATAAAGCTTGAGTTTGTAACCTTTTCTTACTTTATGCTACGCTCCCCTGTGGTTTTTCCCCGAACAGAAGAGGCTAAAGAAAATGATGACAGCTCAGAGGTCATCCCAAACTACAGCCAGCTCAGAATGCCCTCAGCTAAAACACTCCAAACTCTTGAAGATGTTAATACCAAGCTCTATATCGGAACAGAGGTAAGTATTCATTAGTAATATCAACTACATCAAGCAAAATTCAACTGCTGAATGAGCTTAGTAAGATGAGCAAATGGCCCCGAAGAAACCCTTCTTTACAATGAGTCTTAAAGGGGCTGTTTTCCTTCATAAATAGTAATATTGTAACAAAGAAAAAGTCATATATTTGAAAATATTGCCAGGCTTTTTTAATCAGCATGTCTCTCAGAATTAATTCTGAAATTTAATATCACTTGTGAGCTAAGTATTTTACATGTTGAGCAATTTCTAATTTAATTTTAAAGTAAAAATAAGAAAAAAATTAAATGTTTTTAGATTTTTTTAAGTTTTATCATGTGCATATTTTTGTTGCTAGGATGGAGAGGTTGTTTACACAGACTGGAAACCTGGGAAGGAAGACTCTGGGCAACCGCACAGTAAGTTTGTTTTCTTAACACTATGAAAGAAAGGTTAAAAAGAACATAAAGTTAAAGAGAACATGAACCTTTTAGCTGCAATTCGTGCAGTCTTTCCTGTTCTCTGCTATATTCTTCAGAGCAGATCAGAATATGGTTTGTGTTTTCTTAAATGATCACTTTTATTGTAAGTCAACTCTTCAGTGAATGCACACTAAATGTAAAAACATTAAAAATTAGTAGCACAAAGTTTTGGTTGTTTGTTTCAGTTGTCAAATATAGCAGTTCACCTTCTCCTCTCTCCCAGGTACCAAGCCCCTCCACTGTTTCAGTATCCATCATTGGGTGGTGAATATAGTACAGCGTTCGCCGATTTTCAAAGACATTATTTTGACAATTGGAGCCTGGAACTTTGCCATATGGAGGGAAGAAGTCATGGTAACAACACCCATCACTTCAGCTACAATAGCATCAGCACATTGTTGAATCTTTAGACAACAGACCAGATTTATTGGATTTTAAATTCACTGACTCTGACTCTTAACTTCCTGTAAACTACAACATTGAGGATGGTCCCATCATCCTGTCACCAAGCTCTGAGCAGACATACACTGCAGGATGCTGGTCCTTGACTCGACCAGCTGTTTTTTTCATTGGGAAAGAGGATGGCAGCATTGAGGTGTGGAACCTGCTAGAAAACACCAGTGAACCTGTGCGTGTCCAGGCACACATCACCAGTGCAAAGATTACTTGCATCAAACCCTGGTCTGCCTCCCGTGAGTTCTTGTCCTCTCACTACACAGTAAATTAGTAAATGGAGGTTAGCCTGCATGCTCGCTCAGGCACAAAGCTTGAGTAGAATACTGGGATGAAAACAATTCAAAAAATGAATGAATGTACAAATAAATGATCAAATACATAAATAGTGCCAATGACAAATTCTAATTTTCTCTCCTATTGCTGCTACTGCTAAGCAGTAAACTTGCCTGCATCTTTGTTTTATTTATATTAAATGTTTAGAGGTAAGTTCCTTGTTTGGAGTTTTTAAAGACATGAGGCTTATTTACTTTTTATTTTTTTTATTTTTTTTTTTACTTACAGCCAAACAGCACTTCCTGGCTGTGACTGATGTCTCAGGGTTGGCCTGTATATTAGAAATTCCCAAGACCCTCTATGTTCCCTCCAGGAATGAGGTAAGACAGCCAACCAACTCCTAAGTACTTACTTTAAAGTAGATAATAAGCTCTGTTTTCTTATTATTTTGCAAAAAGAAACAATGATGTACCCTTGGTCAAGGCTGAAAAACAAACCCTGCACTGCAACATGCAGGAGCTGGTTTAATTTTTAAGTTTCTTTTTTGCTGCCTGACTGCACAGATTCAATGCTGCTCCACATGCAAGGATTTCGATTAGCGGGCAGGCTGCTTTAATGGCCACCAAACCTCCTGCACTGTCAATATTATGCGTAACTGTGTCATTCCTCATGAGTTTATTAAATGGCTGCCTGAACACTACACATTATGCATTAGATTTGCAAGCCTTCTCTTTTACCTCTTTCCAGAGTTTGAGTGTGAGGAAATACTTTGAATTGGAAGAGGACAGGTTGAAGGATTTGCTGAAGAGGGATGAAATGTGGGCAAAACAGAGCAAAGAAGCTGAGGAACTCAAGAAGAGGACGGTGAGCTGCAGAGTTTCTCTATAGAAACACAGAACACACTCAGTGCAGATATTTAAATAGAACTATAGCACAGCAGTGAATATGTTTATGGAGGGCAGCGATGGATGAAGTATTCAGTAGTTTACTTAAGCAGAAGTATTAATACCACACTGGTAAAATACTCCGTTACAAGTAAAACTCCTGCATTGTACTACATGTACTGCTGCGTAATTTGATTTTTAACAAAGAATCATATTTTGACAGATTTTCATACTTTTGTGCTAAAAAAGCTTCATTGAAAAGTAACTAGTAACTAAAACTGTTAGATAAATGTAGTAAGTACAATAACTCCCTTTTAAATTTGCGTGAAAGTTGCAACCAAAAAAAGGACCCACGTAAAGTATAAGTACCTTAGATTGGTACATTAGTCCACTACTTGGCAAAGTGTTTTTAGTTACATTCCTCCACTGATGGAGGGTTGTTGGTTTGGGTACTTGTGCAGACTGGTGTAGTCTAGACAGACTAAGTGCATGACGATTGCTGTGCCAACCATCAATATTTGCCATTAGAGTGGCCTTGAATGAGACATTGTGTCCGCAGCCACGCTCGACCCCACCGTTTCCTCTCAAACAGCCCTCTGAACATACAGACCTACACTTCTTTTTTTGTTATTGGCCCAGTAAAAAGTGTGCACACCAGTACAAAGTAACCTGTGGAAAAACTGGAGTAGGTAATTTCTTCCAGGGAACACCTCAGGAAAAAATAAAAAAGATGATTACAGTTGTCTTGCAATGTTAGTGTGGATGTGTGTATATGAGTGTATTGATGGGTTTCTGCAGGATGACGCTGCTTAATTTGCTTAACTTAAACCTCAGGATTTCTGGTTCACAAAGGGAAAAGGTTAAATCTTTAGTTGAGAAGAAGTTTTTAAGTGTCCTGTCGTTATCGTTTTTGTGTCTTTTCTCTGTGTTTTGTCACCAGGAACCTGAAAAGTCAGAGGAGCTTGAAGAGCTGAATATGAAGGAATACAGTGATTACCTGACGCTGGAGGAAAGCCTCCTGGAAAACATTGGTCTGTGTTCGACCATTGCCAACCGATAGCTGATACACATACACACACTTTCCATAGACTTCCCTTTTATTTGTATTCATACCTTTTACTGTAAGATTATATAAAAATCTTAAGGTTGTATCTTTGTGGCTGGTTTCAACCGCTGTATTGATTTTTTTTTTTATTATTGAAATATGATCTATATAAACATTAGGTGTAAAAATGTGAAAAAGTGAACATCTTGCTACTTTGATTCTGTCCTCAGCATTCAGACTTTTTGGGTGGGGGCTTTGAGGTCACGGATGTATTTTTTGTTTTGTTTTTTTCATCCACCCATTTGAGATCTAGTTACTGCATAATGCCATCCATTATCGCTGTCTTCACCACTGCTCCCTCAGGAAACAGTCTGGAATACTTCAGAGATCTGACCTTGAAGGGAAGTCATTTCATGGCTCTTTAATTTCATGAAATTTATCTGCTGCTGCTGAAGACTCCCCAAGTATAAAAATCAATTTTGTATAACTCATCTTGTGTGCTGTTGATGAAAAATGTTATTGTTGTGGAAAAATTGAAAAGTCACAGACCAAAGACAAGAGGCCCTTGATGCAAAAACTGTTGGATAATACAGATTATTTATGAACTAATAGGAGTGGGTGGATGTAAGCCTGACTGCATTTTAGTAGAGAAAACTAATATAATGTGTTTCATATAACTCGGGTGATTTTAGGAAAGTTTTATAAAAAAACATGCATGAACCACATTTTTAAAGCTGTTGAATTTAATATAGTCATGGAAACATCAATCAATGGCCTATGTGCCATTTAAAAGGACAAACCCACGGACAATTTTCATCTGTGCTCTCCCGAGCTCCTCCAGCATCTTCCAGCTCACCCACTATGCTTTCAGCCATAGCAGGCATAAAAGCTCTAAAATCCCACTCTACACTTCCTGACCCATCACCACAGAGCAGACAAACAAAGTCAGCTACTAACTGGAGAACATTTTGGAGCATTAAGCAGCTAGTCAGATATTTCACTCAAAACGTCATAAATCTTATTTTCAGGTGATTGTACCTTGTTAGATCCTACTATAAATATGAATATACTATATATTTATATCATATATGTATACTATATGTATGATATTCTATTTCTGCTGTATTCTACAAATTCATCAACCTAGATCCTACACCCTTGATCTTTAATGCTGCTTTGACCTCATGTTCTACAAAAGGGAGTGGTCACATGTGACCTCTTGAAGCAGCCTGTTACTTTAATATTTTTCCAGTGCAGCTTCAATTATTTTAATAACAGGCTTCTTTTGTATAAATTTCATTTTGTTTTTGAGTCGGTAGCATCAATGGCCAGTAGCCATTCTGTGCAAGCTAGCTGCTGCTGCAGGATCACTTGGGAAACTCATCTGTTTTGCCAATGCAGGGGACTGCACCTGAATGAGTGGCCTAGAAACATTATCACCCAGAACAAAGAGGTAGTGGGGTACTGTTAAGGCAAACACATACCAAAAACTTTGCAGCTAAATAAAAGTTTGTTTTTCTCACCAATTTTTGATTGCCCCACAACAGAAACTTTTACTTCCGTCACATTGTTCACAACATTTATGAGAAGGCTGTTTCCCCTGCAGTGTTTTGCATCGAGTTCAGCTCCGTGGACACCATTAGTTTCGCTCCTTCATGGGGATAAAATAAGGACGCCTCAAAGTGCTGGGTCCACCTCAGGTCAAGAACAGCCCAGCAAACCTATAGTCACAAGTGACAGCCAGTATCCTGCCAGAAAAGAGGCTGCAGGGACAGAGGGAGGGGGGGTTGCTGCATAATATAGGGGCAGCTGTCTATTGCCAGGTTTTCACACTGTGTCCGAGATGCCTCAAAAGGGAAGAGCGAGCAGTGAGAGGATTGAGGTAACAGATGAGCAGCAATACAAATGGCTGAATGATTGGGTAAGAGGGGGAAGGACAGAGTGGGAAAAAAAAGAAAAAGAAGATGGCAAGAGATGGAAAACAGTTGATTCCCCTCAACAGAAGTAAGCTGGGGTCACCCTGACCATGACTCATTCACGTGGACGGTCCTGTCACGAAAGAGAGAGGGGGAGGAGGAGGGTGAAGAATGGGCTGATGTGAGGCTGCACAGAGGCAGGCGTCCATATGGCCCCTGAGGCACCAACAAGGCCTGGGTGACAAAAGGGGCCTCTGCTCTCCAGCCGTCCCCTCCTCAAACTTCTCTGGGAATTCTGTTTTGCAGTCCCTCTCTCCTCTGCGGAGCCTCTCACTTTCTCCCAGACTAGCTAAGGAATGTGCCTTCTGCAAACCAACACACACACACACACACACAGTGGGAGTGTCTTCAGCCTTGCTGGTTAGTTATTATTGTAATGGCTGATGCAAAGAATGCTATGCAATTGAGTTAGCTTGCATGCAACGTAAACACTTGTGGCATACAGAAATATGCAGAGATGTTTGCTTTGCTGCTTTGAACACACACTTTTTTTTTCATGTTTTGGACAACGGCACAGTCATAAACTCAGTGACCCTCGTGGCATGAAGGGTATTCATGATGGCAGATTTTCCTCAGCTGATTTCTTCATCCAAGTCCAAAGAGATTTTCCAAACATTAGAAGAAATCCTTTACAAAGGAGGGTGTCCATACAGGATGAACTGCTCACAGTCCAGTTTCTATCACAAACTCCTGAAGGTTTTTTGAGCCAAATCTTGGGAAACAATGTGAGCAGGTGCTGAGCAAGGAGGGGCTGTAAATCTGGCCTGGCGAATTAAGCCATTCCCTTGGCATTGTTCTGGCTGGCCTCTGAGCTGCTCCTGCTGAGGAGGGTGTTAGGTGGGGTGAGGTGGAGTGAGGGTCTGCTGCCTAAATCCCCCAACATGGGGGAAGCCTACATATTTCACACATGGTCATCCAAGCTGCAGACACAGAGGTATCACCTCACACAAACACGTATCCTAAGGAGGAGAATGAACTTGCTGCATCTCAAAGGCAAGATCATTAAGAATGATTGAAAACTGAGTCACATGATTGCCTTGGGAAAAAAAATGAGAATCACATTTGCATTCACAAAGAAAGTTAAAACGCTCCAACTAATGAAGTACCCTTTCTTCGCAGGGCAGAATTCAATCAGCATCTTCCTTTAATCTCAAACTAGCTGCTCAGTTGCTAAAATTATCCTCCGTTAAGTCGCCTGGTTATGTTTCACAGCAGTAAACTATAAAGCTGGTTCTCTTTAAAACCTCTGAGAGGCTGGTGGTAGGTTTCATTAGTTGACCCTTGACCCCATAAGAGATCAGGTGACCAGGGCACTGCTGTGGAATGCTACCTCTTGACTCCTTTTAATTTTCTAATTTCAAAGCTCTCCAACATTCAGATTCTTGTCATTTTATCCTGCTCCCCCCCAACGTACGTCTGTGTGTAATAGCATCTCAGAGGCCGTACGAATGTCTTGTGAGCAGTCAAGATAAGTAAACAAGCACATTTGCTTTGTTCAATTAATTAAATGTAAATCTGGTGACTGAATCTTAATTTGGATGCAAGATAAAACGCTAACTAGCAAATGAGTTAAGCCTTATACCTAACATTCTCTAGTACTGTAAACTATTGATAAAGAATATAATTTGAAGTTGAAAGCTTTGGGGAAAGCGAGTAATCCTTGAGTCCATATCATTTTGTAAAAACTAACTGTTTCCGAGGTCAAAGTATCAACCTTCATCTTAGCCGCAGTGGCAGCTTCCCTTTAGATTTCTGATTAAAAATTCTAGTGCGTGCTTTTAAAACACTCTTTTGAATGTTTCCACCTTAAATAGTTTACACTATAAAGCCAAATGTCCTTGTTTATGTGTCCTTTTGTCGAGTACTTATCTTTCAAGAAAATATAGTTTGTTATTGTTCTGAGTCGGACTGAGTAGGAGGAAGGCAAGAGATTTGCAGTCAACACTGCCAGCATGAGCGACTGATCTGGTCTGTTGCCACATCAAAAGAAGGCACTTCAATGAAGAAACATTCACAAAACTATCAAAGGAATTTAGCTTAAGTGCAGTAATTTCACTCCATCAGCAGCCATGGCTGGAAGATTATTTACATTGAACTTTGAGGATTTTTCGCACAATATCTTGGCAGAAACCCAGATACAGTCTATTCAGAGTGGGACCTGTCATCTAAACTATCAGTCAAACAGAGCAAACATATGAAAAATGCTTGCGGCTTTTCCAGTGACAGTGGAAACTCCACACTGTATTTTTTTAGACAGACTCCCATCAGTGATGACAACAAACAGACAGTGATTGAAGGCTGGTGGAAAACCAAAGCAAAATTTGTACATCACACTTCCTTAAGATAAAGTTTGCTTGTTAGGGGTTCACCATAGTAACCATAGTACATTATATATTAAAAGAGTGAAGAGAATATTTTTAGTGATTTGATTTATTTTTATTCATTGTATATATTTTTATGTTGTTTTGGTTTCGGGCTCCTCAAAGGAAGACATTTTAAGAAACTTCCTTGTTTTGTTTCTTTTTAAAATCAAAGATCCATACTACATTTGAACTTTAGTTTGCTAGTTAGCTCAGTAAGCCCTCAAAGATCTAAACAGCCGCTAGTGGCTAAAACTTGTAAAATAATAACTTTTATTAAAACTCTTAATAACTTTTGAATGGCTCATGCAATCAGCATGCTTCAACAAGTCATGAAAACTGTGTTTCCACAGCTATTCAGTGGTATCATGTAAGTCATGTTTGCCTAATGTTGTTTCAAAACGTTATAAAAGAAATATGCAAGTAACTTGCCTAGGGTTGCTTAAAATTAGGGTTTACTTAGTCAATTCTCAAACAAAACAAATGTAAAATCTGGACTTTGAATAGAAAAGGATGAAACTCAGGGTTCTCCTGAGTCAAATGATGTTTAACACTTTATGTTGACTGCTAGAATAGTTTGAGAAAAACAGAATAAATCATGACAGTCAAAATTAGTCACATCTTTAAAGGTTAAAGACTAGGAATCGGGAAACTGAGCCAGTGTTTACCACTTTATGCTAACTTGTCCAAAAATGGTACAACAGTGCAAAACAGAAGCACTATCCCAACTCTAACCTCACTATTAGGTTGTGGCACAAAGCATATTTTGGAAGGTATTGTATATTGACAAAACACTAAAAAATAGAATGGTATAACCTCTATTATTGCCTTTACACTACATGTTTTAATAAATGCTAGTATGCTACTGCTAGTTTTGTTAACTATGAAACGAGATAAGACAGACCGAGCTGTGGCTACATATGGTTATATGGTTATTGTTATACCATAAATTCTATGGCATCATTCTTACATTCTTCTCATCTAACTGGTAACTATTTTCCAAACTATTCCTTTAAAGAAGCTATCGTAAATGGTGTCAGCATCAAGGAGACTTCTGAAGCAGCATGCAAACTTAGTTTTACTGCTGACAGCTGGGGAGTGCTCTGCTGACAGGAAGGACGCGATAGCACGCACTAAAATACCAACTCTGTCACTCCACTTCCTCTGCAGAGAACAAAGTTATCACCGCGCCTCATATCAGCATGATGTTACAGGTTGGTTGGAGGATGGATCACTACAAAAGGTGCGCCACCTGCAAGTTTATCAAACCACGGAGGCCCAAATCTTCTCATCAGGACCCACTACAGCTGCCGTCAAGGCCTCTTTTCAGTCTCACCTTTCACATTTTTCTCTCCTATCAAGCGGAGCAAACCCTCACCCTCATCCTCCTCACGCTGAAAGGAGATTGCTCTCGTCTGGAGTAGAAGGAGGGAGAGAGGTGATGAGCGGCTTACCTCTAGGAGGGATTAGCCTTATTAAAATGAAATAGTCTAGTCCTGAGTGACAGAGCAATGGAGGTGGAGGAGGGAAGGGGTAGGCAGGACAGAGGAGAGAAACCTACGTTGTGTGGGGGCCCAGCCCCTGAGGATCTGAAGCGCCGCTCCTCTGTGTTCTCCTTCCCTCCATTCTTCACTTTCACCTCTCACTCTCTTCTCATCTTCTCCCCCTTACCGTTGGTCGGCTCTCTCATCATCACCGCCATCCAGAAACAGGCGGCTCTGTCAGCGGTGCGTCAAGAGATCTGCCCCGAGGCCCTCAGATGGGCTGCCAAGTACAGGGGCTGGATCCTAAGGGAACAAAAGACCCCCAAAAAACACATCAGAAAGACTGGGACCTTGGCAAAATGTGTTTAATAGCCCTCCCATTGAAGGGCACTGCGTGTATGGAATGTGTGCCCAGGGTCGCTGCGTAAAGGTTCCCAGCAATTACCCAGGCTTAGCTCGCACATGTTTATAAGGAGCAAATGGGTGGTATGCATCAGAGAACATCAACCAACCTGAGCCTCCTAGAACATGTCCAGTGAAAGATGTACAAAAGAATTGAACATGCAGAATGTGACTTTGTAATTTGTACGTAATGGTATGTACTCTATGCTAATCCTTCTCCTGAGTATAAAGCCATGACTTGATCCCAACACAAAAATACACACTAGCTTTGTGACGTTGTAAACAAGGATACAAGGAAGTTTATTGGTCATTATACAACAGGTTGCATAATGAAATTGAAGTGTGGTTCCCTCTTGATT
>JAQMCX010000045.1:8791681-8856817 GCA_029814765.1 Acanthurus leucopareius | reverse complement strand
ATCTTTTGCCTGACGGCAGCAGGGTGAACAGGCTGTGGCTGGGGTGGGTGTTGTCTTTTAGGATCCTTTTGGCTCTGTGCAGGTACCTCACCTCCCCAATATCACTGATGCTTGGTAGATGGGTACCAATGATGTTTTGGGCAGTTTATCACTCGTTGCAGAGTCCTCCTGTCCTGGGGGTTAGGGTTATCATCCCACATCCCATGCCAGTTTGTGAAGTTTCCAGTCAGGATGCTTTCAATCGCTCCTTTGTAGAAGTTGACAAGAATTTGTTGTGAGAATTTTGCTTTCTTAAGTTTCCCAAAGAAATACAGCCGTATGTTTTTTTGTATGTTATTTGTATGTTGGCCTGATCACATTACACAGGTCTTCCTCTAGGAAAGTAATGTGCAACTTAGCAATGATTTTTTGAAACTAACTTTACAACTTTACTATACAACATTCTGGACAGTGCCTCGTAATCAGCCTTATACAGCTGAGCCTTTCTCCCTTCAGACCAGTGAGAAGGGCACAGACAAAAACACAAATAAACACAAAGTAAGCAAAACTGTTCCACATGAGGCAGGAAATGGTAAGACTGCATTACTCAGAGTTAAAAGCTGAATAAGAAAACAAACTTTGAAAGCCTTTTCAGCAATAAAGGAAGTTAATGGGATGCTAATGGGATCTTGTTCAAAATATCACATTTGCTGCAAACAGTAGGTGCTAATACTTAAACAACTTTGATTGACTGTAGGTGACTGAAAAGGTTGAAAATTGAGAAGATGAGAACTTATTGCAGCTTCAAATTTAGCTGGCTGGAGCAAGAATTTACATGCATGGTTAACTGGCAGATTTCGACAGGAACCACAGGAGGCTCCTTTATTTGCAGAAGGATTGAAAAGTCTGACACACCATTTCAGTCATAAGACAGCAGAGGAGCAAATCATTTTCAGAAGGGAGAGGCTAACACCATCATTAACTTTTTTTAGGCAAAGAAAAATCAGTGTTTTGATTTTTTCTTTTTTTTTTTTTTTACATGGGGTTCCCCTGGGGTCAACTGAGGAAAAGAAGGAGTCATGTGTACATGTTTTACAAAGTGCGGGCACAGACTCAGTCAGCATGCTGTTCACTGCTACAGCAAGAATTTTACTCTTGGTGCTCTTAAGCTCCATGATTCATGACTGTTTTCCGCCACCTATGTCCTTGATATCACAACTAAACCGACAGCAAGTATGCAATTTACTTCAATCGATATAAGTTTCTTAGTAACTAACTAGTAAGTAACTAATTAGTTCAGCGTTATCTTAGTTTGGTATTACTATGTTATTGAATTAACAGTTGTGACAGTTTGACAATTGACTTCCAAAGGCTGAAATACTTCAAATAAAACTGCTGTCCTTACCTCCTTACCCTACATTTAGAAATGTGTTTACATTTAGAAGTGTGTTTAGCTCACATGTATACATGTAGCTGCACCAAAAGAGTGTTTGGGTGGACTATCTTGAGTTTATTAGTGTTTTGAGCAGAAACATTGGCATCAAATGTCACTTTTTAAAAGAAATGCGTTAAAGTAGATAGTCCACAATGTAGTCAATCACAGAACAACTTACAGACCTCATCATGCAAGTAACTCAAACAGGCCACAAAAAACAACAAAGGCCAGAGAAAAAAGGTCAGAGGCAGAAGGTGTTTTCAATGGATTCATTAACTAAATGTGGTCAAAAGTTCCACAAAGCTGTCTGCTTACATACATACAGTATATGCATGTCCCTTTTTTATTTTTATACTTTGTTACTTTCTGAATATAAAATATATTGATCTTTTTTTTCCTGAAAAGACCTCTACTTCAACGTCAGTGTTAAGGTTTTGTGTGTGTGCTTGTGTTTTTTTTTCTTAAAATAAGACCGGTCATTTTGGCTGCACACACCCAACACCACCTCTTGGTAAAACTGGAGCTGGGAGAGCAAACATTCTCAGTTAATTGAGAATATCATTGGAAACAGTAAGTTTATACAGAGGTCAACATAAAAATAACATGCTGTTTGGATTTTCCCCTTGTTTCCTTCAGATGTGATTACTGCAGCAGGACCTCATGTTGCAAATCTTGACACATGAGCTATTTTTGTTTGCCATCACTGACTGCTTCACTCTAATGTCACATGGATAATTTTAAATGTCTGCTATGACGTCTCATCACTCAGCTGACCAGAGGTGCAATCCCCCTCCAGACCTTCAGCCTTTACTGTCATGGTTAACATTGCATTATACTGGGGGAGAAAAGTCTGAAACAAAGACTGTGTGTTTGTGTGGTTGGCTGGTTGACTTGCGGCCATGATACCGAACCAAAGGTCAGCAGAGATTAACGGAACAGAGGAGAGAAGACGAAGCGGAGAAAAGGTCTGGTTTCACATGCAGGTGGCTGTCAAGGATGTTTACCTAAAGAGACCCATATCTCTCCTCTCTCCCAAATTAGAAATGAACAAAAGTTTAGTTCAGTTCACTCCGACAGACGGCCTGATATCAAGTATCGACACAGGCTCCTTGTTATTATGTCTACCTCTGTCTTCATATGGGATTTCACTCTTGCTTTTACTGGGGCTGAGAGAATTGCTTAGAAAGTCAAACATGGGTGAAATACTTTTAGCACTTGTAATATATCCAGAGTCAGCAACAGAGTTCATTCATAAAATCTTTTTTTTGGATGTTTAAAGATGGAATTTAAAAAGTTGGAAATAAATATTGTACTTTAAGTGTCTCCTTTTCATTGTAAAAGACCAGAAAAAAATAATGACTGAGACTGAGAGGAACAAACTGTACATTTTTTACAATCTCAGTGAATTATTTGGCTCCATCTCCGCAAAATTCATGTCTGATGTTTATGGGAGTTTTGGGCATGTAGTTTTTTTTTCTTTCTTGACTTCAGTGTGGATGTAAAACAGTGCTGCAGGGTGAAGGCAGGTATGTGTACATTCTGTACCCTAAAGCTGTTCAAGGCAGCCATAAAACATGATATGAACCTACAGTAATGACATCAAACACGGCTCAAAACCATTTAGTGCTGAAAGGCCCACGGCTGCTCTGGCTTCTCATGCTAACTGCCAAAAGATGTGTATCACCTCAGCTGGAGCAGCTTGGCTGCAATTTTCATGCTTCTGATTTTAGATCTCATTTTGGAAAAAAAAATGCTTCACGTCAAAATGACTTTTTATTGTTTCAGCAAACTGCTTTAAGGTCCACCTGTGGTACACACTGTCCCATACGTAAATGACTCACAAATGCTGAATTTTACTGGACGGCTAAATGCAGCTGCGTCCTGGGAATGTCCCTGAAGCTGAAAGTTGTTCTGGGAGATTCCCACAAGCCAACAAGGGCAATTCCCCGACTTATTTTTCTGTTTTTCTCCCGAGGCTGAGCTACAAATACTCCCACAGCAAACAGATGAATCTACAAAAAAACATTCAAGTTCATTTTCCTGAAGTTAAGGTCATCTTTTCTCAGTTGCTTTCGATAAAGCAAAGGCAGTTTTTAGAATGGTTTGGGATAGTGCAGCTGTAGTGTTGAGTCATTTCAACATAAGTATTATGATGACTTGGCCACATGCAGCATACCAAGTTTTTATATGCTTTTATGAATGAAATCCAGTCTTTTCCTTGTGAGTGGGAGTTTGGAGGTTTTTCATGGTACACTTTAAATGTACTATTCTGACCGTGCAAACCCAAACATTTCAATATTTTTTAGCACAGAAGGGTTTTTCTTTATTTAGACAGCTGCAGAGTCAATTCTAAGAAATATTTTTCCAGTGTTATAAAAGCTTTAGTTGGAGTTTATGTGACTGTTTAATTCTACCCCATGCTGGTCATTCAATATTATCATAAATGTCAATAAAAAAATAATCATTGTTAGAGAAAAGTGGTATTGCAACTTTGATTGCTGTGTGAAAATTTTATTTTTAAAGGTAAATGTGTAGAATAAAGTGTCTTCTTGTAGTGAAGTTTCAGATTGCATGCAACAAAATTGCCCAGATAAGATAATGGCCTTGAAACAAAAAATAAGCAAAGGTCCTTTTCAGAGTCAGTGTTTGGTTTTTCTATAATGGGCTTCTGTTAAAACATGGCAGTGCAACATTGTGGACTCCGTGGAAGAGGACCCACTCCCTCTGTAGATATAAAGGGCTCATTAACAAATAAAGCAAGTAACAAAATTGTAATTTTATATTATATTTAATTTCTGACATATAAATAAATCCCTCAAAATCCTAAACACTGAATCTTCACATTGTATAAATGAGTAAATGTCAGACGAAAGTTGAATCAAAGAGCCAATTGTGTATTTTCTATCAGTGGCAAAAAAAAGACACACATGTGAATGTAAAATAATATACTTTATTATGACCATACATTTCTCAGAATCAATACAAAGCACTTTCCTGTTTTGTTAAGTGTTACTTTCTGTTTGACACTTTCTCTCCAAAGGACAGAGAGGATAACAGGGGGATTACATAAGGTGACAAGAACAGACAGGGATGCCTAAAGAGCACAGGATGTGAAATCAGCCACAGCTGAGGAAAAGATGCTCAAAGAGTTTGTTTTTCTTTGAACATCACTCCAATCCTCATCAAAACATTTTAGCTTGATCTTTCAAGTGCTTGCTGGCAGAAATCCATGTCAGCATCTGAAAGGCTATAAATTAAAAAAAAAAAAAATCAAATAAGATAACACAACTGATGCCTCATTTTATTTCTGTATTACAAATGAGACCCTGGTTCTGTTCGTGTATGCTTTACAGAGAGATGGTTTGAAAGGAGCCCTGCTGAAACTCACTTTCTATAGAAACAGTTAAAACAATTTTAAAAAAAAGAAAATCCTACATTAAATGTCTATCTTACAAGGTAAAGTTTTTTTAAGCTCACTCTAATGTTTCTGTCTTCAAAACAGTATATAATTCTAGAAATGGGCTTCCCTTGTCGACACTTCAGTTTCTGCTGTTTTTCTCTTTGATCAAAGACTCAGGATTATGCTAATTTGGTATGACTGACTGTCACACTGATTAGATTTTTTTTAAAAAACAATAGCTGACAATCAGAGATGACAAATTTCTACAATAATAGGAAATTTACTGTATATTTTATTGCAAAAACATATAATTTTTTAGTGCCCTTGTCAGATACAACATCTTACATAATTAAATCCCTGTCTGCATCTAAGTCCTTTGGAGAAAAGCTTCAGATCAATGCAGTCATCTGTCTATTTGAGGAACAGGGTGCCAAACAAACGAGCATACATTGCAAAATAAGTTTTTTTTTTTACACATAAATATCCATTACAAAGGCAGATGAGAAGGAGCCTTGTTTATGTCAGTAAAGCTTTTGACCATGCAACGTTCAGTACCTTAAAAAAAAAACACCAAAAATCTTGAACACAGCTTAGTCCACCAGAGACACAAAACAATGTCAAATATATACACAATACAATAAAAATAACAATATAACTTTTTCTGCAAGAGCACGATTTTATCATATATTTTACAGCTAAAGTTGTACCATTAGTCCAGCACATTAAGATGTGTACAGGTAGCTTTGAAAGGAGGAAAAGCGACTATTGCTACAAGTCAACACTACGAGGTCATCAAAAGGATTTAAATACGCCATTGAAATAGAAGCTGTAAAAATAATATACTCCGAATACATTTATATAATTACATACATATACATATAGGTTAAATACTGATCATTCTGAATCCCTGGATTGCTGAAAACGTCCTTTGTCGATTTAGGCAGCTAGCTAAGTCGTACTAACTGAGGCCCTCTGCTAACAGTTTCCACTGCTGCTCTGAGAATTGTGCTTCACATTTGGGCTGTTTATGTTTCACGGTTTTGCAAAAAAGCAGGAAAAAGCAGAAAGATGACTAGTTTGTTTTTTGTGTATTTTTAAAGAAATAGTTTGACATCTTGAAAAAATTAGCTCATATGCTTTTTGCTAAGAGGTTGAAGAGAACGCTGGTATCACTCTCATGTTAGTTTGACCTTGTACAACCCAATCAATCTAACACACAAGATGTAGTGTGATGGCTATTGATCCGTAGGAGTTCTGGTTATTTGTTAAGATTTTTTTATTTTACTTCAGACGGAGCCAAACAAGCTGCATCAAGTCTTACTGCTGAGCTAAGCTAACTCATCTTAGCCGTAGCTTAACATTTAGCAAACAGACATGAGAGTGGTATCAATCATCTCATATTTTTCTCAGCAAGACTGTAAATCAGCAAGCTTTCCAAAATTTCAGACTATTCTTTTATTTCTAATAAAAAAAGTAATGAAAATGATGCCAGATTAAACACATTTTCTCTGTCTTAAGTTGCCTGCTCCGATCAAATACATCTCTAATATGAAGCTTTCTGTTGAGTGTTATTACCCTTATCTTGTAGTTATTTCTGACAGGTGTTATGCAAACCTATAGATGGTAATCTTAATACAGACAGAAATTAAAGACATTTCAAGCTATATTCTCTAACATTTTTTCTATGAGAGAAGTTTTCAAATGCAGCTCTTTCTCCCTCGAATCAGTCAATACTTTGTTCACTGCATGAGCTAAAATGACCATCTACTACACGACTGCCTGCCTCATAAGTGCATTATTGTTGAACAACATTGAGTGTTTCATACCTCAATAGAAAAGCTCTCTGCTGCCTTAAAAAGGAAACCCACCCTCAAACAGAATGTTCCCATGTTCCTCATATGATCTTGGTGGGGATAAGGTTACTAAATAATTTTTGAAGTGGAAGTAAGAAAGTCTTAAATACAGAAACAAATTTCAGGGTTTTCCAATTCAGTGTCAGAGAGTAATGACCTGGCTAAAAACAATGGGATTCAATTTATATGGGAGCATATTTCTTTGCCAAAACTAAAAGAGGGTTTCACTGACTGAAGAACTAACAGAATGGTTATGTTTTCGTTGCACATTTTTATTAACTTAATTCCCTAATATCGTATTTTTGTTGGAAACAAACTCTTAATTGAAAAGCCTAAAGTATCCCAGAGTTACTCCTGCAGCTGTATAAATGTGGAAGTTTCCCATGTCCAAATGCTGCTACAGAAGACTGCCAAGAAAACACTTATAAAGGAAACTCTGGAAGCACTGGACTGTCTCAGTATGAAAGAGCTTAATCTTAAGAAGTTAATAAATATAGGCCATTAGTAACATTGGTGTCACTGATTAAAAGCTTGCACAAGCGGAGCCCCAAATTACCTAAGTGGATTTTTACCTATTATTCTTCTTTATTGATGTAAAAACAGCTCTTCATAATGACACAGAGGTTATCCTGATGGTTGCTAACACTGTAACAAGATCATATGAGGGGAAATATTTTATTTCAGGGTGGGATTTTCCTCTTGACGTACCACCTTCACACAATTAAGGCACCTTTTAAACCCCTGAGGGGTCAATGGGTTCTTCTAATAAGAAGAGAAGCAACAATAACAACATGGAACATAGAACCAGACTGAAACAAACCAACAACAACACAAGTAAGACAGCAGACAAAATCAAAGGAAAGTATAAACATTACGGAATGTCTGTGGGTAAGAAACAAATGTCAGAAGTGCCCTGTTACATTTCTTCTCATCTCATCTTTAGGTTTTTTTTTACAGCAGCACCGCGCCATGCTGACGTCACAGGATCTCCATTGAAACAATGTGGCGGTATCCTGAAGCACCTTGATCGGTAAAGAAGGTTTTCCCCAAACCTCATCAGGCTCTATGAGAGTGTGAGTGTATGTGTGTGTGTGTCACTGTGGTAGGAGTCAGTACCCGACGTTGAGCTTGTTCTTGTTGAGCTCCCTCTCCAGGTTTCCTATCAGCGTGTCGATGCTCTCCTGCAGGTCCCTCAGGTTGACCCTGTTGCTCAGCACGGGGCTGATGTCCTGGATCTTCATGTACGCCTGGTAGGTGTGCTCTTTGGGCAGACGAGGGGGCAGGATGTGGTCACACACCCTCTCCTCCTCTTTGTCCTCTAATGGCTGCCCATTATTCTCTGTTTGCTCCTCCTCTTCCTCTCTTTCGTCCTCCTTCACCACCTCCTCTCTCTGAGGTTGCTCAGCAGGATCGGACACGGAGCTCGTGACTCTCTGCCCTTCATCCTCCTCTGCGTGCTCAGGCTTCTCCTGCTCCTCCTCAGCTGCCTCTGCATCCTCGGAGGGCACATCATCATAGTCCGCCTCCTCTTTGCTGGGAGGCAGCACAATTTCAGAGGCGAAGTAGCTCTCACCGCATCCACTCCAGTCGCCAGCATAGCGGTTGCTTGGGCTATCAAGCCGCCCAGGTCTTGGTCGCAGAACGCCCGCCATCTCGGCTTCAGAGAGGTTCAGGACCTGGGGGCGCTCTTTCCTCCGCCGTAATGGAGGAGCTGACAGCAGGTCAGATGAGGCCGGAGCCAGAGTGGGTGCAGGGGTCTGAGAGGAGGATTGGCCATAAGGGTCAACAACTGGAGAAGAAGACAAGAAGAGAAACAAAAGACAGGCGGAGTTAATCAGATGTACACGGAGCATTTAAAGTTGTGGCCTTCATGTAATGGTTTGACACTGTGGGAAATAATCCTATTTGCTTTCCTGCAAAGTATAATAAATATGCAGCTACAGCCAGCAGCTGCTTGGCTTAGCTTAGCTTAGCTTAGCTTGGGTCAGCTTAGCTTAGCTTTGCCTAAAGAGTGGACAAGGTAAACAGCTAGAGGTCCTTTAAGATGGATTTGCTTTAAACTCTGAAGAGAATATTTCCCAAAATGACAAAATGCTTCTTTAAAGGTTAGTTCACCTTAGATTACAAAAGAAAAAAACACATTTTTACTTCTCCCAATTTCTAGCTATACAGATAGCTTTTGGTGTTTTTTGTCTATTTTTTGAGATTTCATCCAGCACCCCAATTTTCAGAGATACTATTTTTCAAGAATGTAGTTTTAGTATAACTGTTCACACTGAGGTCTGCGGATCATCCTTTGTATGGTTTAAGGAGTGTCTGCTTTATTTGATGTGATGATTGAATGCTTTGAGTGCCACACACAAAATTCCAGGAATCTCAAAAGACTGGTACAAAAAAAAAAAACTATCTGCAGAGCTAGATATCATTATCACAAAGTAACAAAAGCAATGTATGTGATCTGACCCTTTAAGACCTCCTCTGGTAACTTAAGAGTTAAAACTGCCATTCAAAAACATGCCTTGGAAAAAACAGGCTTATTATCAAAACGACCACATCTAAAAGAACCTCGATTTATAATAAAAAAAAATTCTGGATGAATCAGTAATAAGCTCTTTAAGTCATGAAAGACCTGGTATAAGACACACACCAAGGCTGAATAATCCAAACATGATCATGCCATGCTGTGCTGTGCTCGGAGTCAGACAGGCACATGCTGAAGTCACACCAACCACACTCTGTGACTTGGATGCCATTCTTTTGCACTATTTGTTATCAACTGTGGACTAAAACTGAAAGACTTAAAAATGAACTGAACTGAAACCCTGTTTGGACATTATGAAAGAATCATCTGACTGTACCACAGAAAGGAACAGTAAACACTCCAACACAACCAGCACAGTCCGGTTTACCTGTCTGTCTTTATCTCTGTGTACCTACACTTGTTGACACCGCTAGCTCTCCCTTACTGGATTGGAAAGGAAGAACAGATAACAAAAAGTGTTAAAAGTTTTGGCTGTAAGTCATGTAGGGCACAAGAGGTGTGATACAAAACAAAGCTGAACTTGATTTTTTTTTTCTTTTGGGGAATGAGAGAAGACCTTGAAAGGTTTTCAAATGTTATCCTAACGTGCCCCTACAACAAAAACAGTGATGAATTATGAACCGTGTTGACTCAGTTTCATTCATCACAAGAACTGCTGGTAAAGAACTATGTGCAGTGTTTGCATGCCATGCAACTCTCCTGAGGCTAAAGACTTGAGCAATTATCACCAAGAACAAACATAAATTATCCTCCTTTACGAAGCAACATGTTATTTAATTTCAGACATGATTCACTGATGACATGATTAACGTTATTAGCTGTCAGCAGAGAAAATGAAGGCAGGAAGCAGACAAAAATGCTGCACCTTGTGTTACAATAGGCAAAATGTATTTTATGTGCCGATTTCTTTTCAGTTCTTTGAACATAATACAGCTGGTGGGTTTTAAAGCCTAATACCTGAAAGCTGCCGCAATGAAAAGATACAAATGGATAAACACACACCATAAACACTCGTAGTCTCCTCTTTTCCCTGTTATTCTGTTTGTCCATCCATCTGCTCACATGTACATGTTGACAAAAACTGTCCGGTACATAACTCACACTGAACACCCTCTCATCCTCTTTGACACAAATATGCTCATGCTTATATCTCACACTTCCTGTAAATGGTGTCAGTAGATGTTTGGCGTTTTTTGCACTTGCCCAAAGACATGCACACTTGAGGCCAAGCGCAAGAATGCCTTGGAGTGTTGGGCATGTGTGTGAGAGGTGTGAAGAGGTGGCTGAAAATATCCCATAATGACTGTGAAATGTTGGGGTGAAGCTTCAGGGGCTGAGGGCTAAGGTTAAGCCTGGAATGTCTTTAATTACAGTCCAGGCGTCCTCTGAGCTCCGAGCTGGGGAAGCCAGCAGAATGAAGATGGAGAACTGAGGGTGTAAACAAAGGCTGGAACCTGGACTGAGAGCTTTGTCAAGGTTATTACAGGTCATTACAGGCACTAGCCCGCCAGCATCAGCTGCAGACAGGAGTGCAGAACAAGTGAGGGCTTCTAAAAACTATTTTCTTTGGACTACTTGACCCTATCACCCTCTGCCATTGTCTGCATATACGCTCTATCCTCCAAAATGCCTTTTCACTTTCTTTGTTTGTCTTTTGAAATTCCTCTTGTACTTCACTAGGCTACCTGCAATTATGGGATTCACAAATGCTGACTTGTTCAGTAGTTGCACTTAGTTTCCCTCTCGGCCTATTTCTTCCCCAGTAGATGCAAAGGAGGGTGGAGGGTGCTCTTGACTTCAGTGGTTTACATAGATTTGGTTCAGTGTGGGAGTCTGAGGGTGCAGTTAAATTTAGAGGCCAGACCAGACACAGAGTCAGTTCTTCTTCAGACATCCATCAGCAAATCTGGTTAAAGCTGCAGGTTCAACGGAAGAGCTCTGAGGATTTAAATCTTTCAGGGATAAAGTCTGTTCAATGTGATGCAAGGAACACTTGGAAAATATTTTTTAGCGTGTCTGGAGAGAAACTGAGACAAAGAGACAAACTTCAAAGAAATACACTGCACTCTAAAAAAACAGCTTTGTTTCATGTATGACTCTCTACATGAACTTATTTAGATTGATGACCATGCATGATAATTTTTCAAAACAGTGTCAAAACTTTGGGTTTTATGTAAATGTTAAAAACCCCAAAGTGAAAAAAAATGCATTTTTTAACTTCTACAGTATAGTGTTTTAGCTCTAACACCAGCAGTAATGGATTTTTACACCATCTTGTCTTTCTATTTGTCTGAAACAAAGCACACTGGTAAAATTTGGTTGTTTTGTTTGTTTGGTTTTCCTTCAGTAGCTTAGATTTTAACTGCACTACAGCAGCCCCTGAACGCCTCAAACACTGATAACAGAGGAGGTGAACCCAAAATTTTAAATATAAATGTCCTGAGGTTAAAAAATATTGAATTAGTTGCTGTGACTAATGCTAATTTCACTTCTCCTGCAGCTCTTTTTCATTACCCCTGCCTCCCTGCTGAATAATCTTTGGGTCTCTTCATATCTCACAGTGAGCAGACAGGTGCAGCTGGCAGAGAGCAGCTGTGCAGACAGACAGATGACCTGTTCTGAGGGAAGCTGGTACGGGGTATCTGTCTGGTATCTGTCCTTGGCTGGTGATTTATCTTAAGACAGGGGGGCCACGCCTCAAAAGTTTGGTTTACGTTGGGGCTTACTGGCTCGGCACTGATTGGCTCAGTCTGCCATGATGAAGCACTCTGTGGAGAGGTTTCATCTGCGAGGAGCCAACAGATGTTGGCCAATGGCTATCAGAGCTGTACTTATGGCAAGGGGTGGATAACCTCAGGGATCAAAGCAGTGCTGTAACAGTCCTTTGTAGAACTGAACTGCAGAGCTGGCACTGATTTAAACCCTAAATCAGGCATAGTTAGAGGCTGGAATACACCCTAACTGACATACATTACCTGACTGTAAAGAAGTATATATTTCAAATGCAAATACTTGGTAAAGATGACTGTCTAAAAAAACCCATTTTGTTCACTAGTTAAAAGATGAATCATAAAAGAGACACTGACCTGGCCAGAGCTGGAGCAGGTAGTGCAGGACCTCAATGTGTTTTTTGAAGTGCAGTGCGCTCGCCAGCTCCTCGGAGTCGATGAAAACTCTGTTGGTGTGGCAGGACGCCTCCTGACGCTGACTGAGCAGCACCGGGCCGAAACACACCGCCAGGTTCTGACATGTCATCTTGTTTGCTTCCTGATAGGACGCTACCAACTTAAGGTGGTCGAGAAGCCTCTGCAGTGTCATCTGTTGTAAACACAAACACACACAAAAGACAGACAGTTAAGAAATGTTTTTTAATATTACATGTTGTTGTAGTGCTGCACTGAAAATTTTAATTCATCAGGCTATTCTGAACTATAAAGGCTAGTTTTCATGTCGCGGGGTTGGAGGGAGACCCTGTTAAGAATGGAGCAGCCCCAAAATCAGAGGTAAGCCGGTAATGCTGGGCTCAGCAGTATCTATGGATGTTGTGACAGATGCCAAGATACATAAGAGAATGTTAACTGAGGGAGCTAAAAGTGTCCAAGCAAGAGACAGTAGTAAACGTTGTATTTGCTTTCAGTTAATGGCCCAAGCTTTGAAAAACATCAGTGGAAAGACAGACGCTGAGGAGTACGTATTTGCTTTGGGACCAGTAAGTAATGTTTTCTGGCTTGCTAAGTGATATGTCTTGTGTTGTTGCTCTTGCCCAGTGTTTGGCTCTGTTAGCAGTGTTGTTGACTTGCTTGTTATGGATCATGAGACATGCCAGCCAATTTAGACCTAGAGGAGCTGGCCAGCACAGTGCTCTGAGTTTTAGCAGGTGAATGTTATAGCCAGGTGTTAGCAGCATATGTTCTCTGGCTCAGGTTACGTTAGCTTGCATGCTGCTGCTCTAAATTGTGTGCAATGCTTGTGCAAACTTTGAGTTCTCCACTGCAAAAAATGTCTGAGCATGCATGTTTACTTCAAAGCATGAGTTTACAGGACACAACATTGTTTTGATAAATTACATTTAACAGTGGTATTGCACCAAATTGCACAAAATACAGGTTTTTTATAATGTACCTTTTAATTGTAACATATTAATTTTGGCATCCAGTCTCATTCAGACTTAAGTTTTATTTGTGTCATTTATCCATTTCTGAAATGGTAGTGAAATGAGTGAAAAGACAGGAAAAAAGTACTGATATTTTTGGACTGAATACTGCCACTATCATCCCCTGATGTAAAAGCATATGTAATGGAAGTTAAACATCAGTGAACTGTAGTATTATCATCAAGACCATCATTGTGTATGCCACAATTATCCCTCTTACAACCACGTCTATGACAGTATTCTGGCACTATGACGACTATGAGAGGCAGCAGGGGATGTTTGTCCTCCTCACCCTCTCCACCTCTGGCAGGTTGTCCAGCAGGCTGACGGTGTGCTCTATGTCGGCCTGGTCGTTCTCGCAGCCTGCTGCTCCTATCCTCAGCGGTCTCGTGGCCATGGACTCCAACACTGCCTCATACAGGTCCTTTGTAATCAGAGGGTAAGGCAGCTCTCGCAGGTAGTCCTTCAGTACTCCTGAGAAGTGGGAGAAAAAATATCAATCATGAAAAATTGCTGCTGCATTACAATGAGTGATTAAGTTCTTGTCCGCGAGTAACCTTTAAACAAGCTATTTGCTCAGCTGAGCATCACTCAGTCTTCCCACACTTGGAACTGATGAAAACTTCTTTACCTCAACAAAAGCATCTTTGATTCCTAACAAATCACCAACAATATATCTTTATGAGTTGGTGTCATTAAGATATAATAAGCTTTTATCTTCCTTCCTTTTTTTTACAGCTGAACCTGGCACAGTCTCTTGGCTGCAAAATGAGGTCCCATTGTTTCCCCGGGTGATCCTGTGGTGTCTGCAGAGATGCCTGATTGGAGTCGGCAATGACTCTGCAGCCAAAAGTGTTGAGGGCCTGATGTCTGTGGCCGTGCGTTCACACCTGTGACTTCAGCCCCCCGCAGCTCAAACAAAAGCTACAGGAAAACATGAAACCCACACTGTCTTTCTCTGCTAAGCCCTTGAAATAGCACTGGCATGTCTTTTCATCAAAGGCAGACGGAGGAAAAAAAGAGTAAATACGGGAATAAGAAAGACTCTTGGCAGTGTGACAGCTCTTTGTGGTGAATGTCTGCTCTCTTATCCCTCTGCATGAAGCTGGATCAGTTTTCAGAGACAGCTGGGGGGGCTGTGTAATCAGCAATATTGGTTAAGCTCCAAAGCGCTGAACATCAGCACCCAACAAAAATATTAAAGCAGCACTTTTGTTTTTACTATTTTTTATGAGTTAAAGTAAAAGATTGAAGACTTTTTCTTAGACTTATTTTTGTTAATTGCTCCGCACAAATTTGCTTAGTCTGTGTTGGTGAATATCCTTTGCCAAGAAAATCCATCCAGCTGACAGGTGTGGCATAACTAGATGCTGATTAAACAGCAGGTGTGTCTTGTGTTGCTCATAATAAAAGGCCACCTTAAAACGTGCACTTTTATCAAACAACACAAAACTACAGTTGTTTGCAAGTTTTGAGGGGGTGTGCAGTTGGTATACTGATTATGATAATTTCCACCAAAAATGTTGCATGTAAACTTCAGGTTAATTTCATTATCATAGGCTAATATCCTATAAGCCAGAACTGCAGACCACATGTAGCTATGTCAGCCAATAAGCTCCATGTTCAGCTTCTTCACTTGCAGGATCGTCTGAGACCAGCAACCTGGAAAGCTAATACAGCAGCTGGTTTGCAAAACCAAAAATTTCTGCACAAGCTGTCACAAACCATCTCAGGGAAGCTCATCTATGTGCACATCAACCTCAATGAGGTCTTGACCTAGCTGCAGTTTTGTGGTTTTAGCAGACTTGAGTGGGCAAATGCCGATGTTCAACAGTGCTGGTATGTCAGAGACGTGTTCTTCTCACAGATAAATCCCAGTTCACACTGAACCATAGAGCTGACCGAGTGTTGGGCATTATGTGGGTGAGTGGTTTGCTAATGTCAACAGAGTGACCAACAATGGCATTGGGGTTACGGTATAGCCACATATAAACTATGAGCCACAAACATGGGTGCATTTTATTAATAGCAATTTAAATGCACAGAGATATCATGATGAGATCCTGAGGCCCATTGTCATGCCACCCACTTATGCAGTAGAAACACAAAAATGGACCCCATGTTGACAAAATCTGTACAGAATTTGTGGTAGATGAAAACATCCCAGTTCTTTAAGGCCAACATGGACAGACATGTCACCCACTGAAAATGTTTTTAATGTTCAGGATTTAGGTTTAAGACAGCTTGTCCCACTTCCTGCCAATATCCAGCAACTTCCCAGAGCACCTAAAGAGGATTTGACCAACATTTAACAGGCCACAATATGTCACATTGCATGAGGTAAATGGTGGCCACACCAGATTGGCCCCACCTCCCAAAAAAATACATATTTATATCCCAAGTTATGTGCGGTCAAAGTTCCTTTATCATAAATGTCTTTTTTAATAGAGCATTTTGGAGTGGCCTTTTATTGTTGGCAGCCTGCTGCACACCTGTGCAATCATCACTCTGTTTAATCAGCATCTTGATATGCCACACCTGTCAGGTGAATGGATTATCTTGGCAGAGTGTTCACTTACACAGATTTAAACAAAATAACCTCAGAAATTGGAGAAACAAAACTTTTGTGTGCATAGAAAATGTTTTAGATATGTTACTTAACATATTGCATTAAACTTTGAGTATAAAAAAAAACAAAATACAGTTTCGTGATTCAAAGGCTACTGTAAATAAATTGTTGCTCTAGCAGATGATTTTGCCAAAATCTGCTGAAACTACTCTCATTACCCTAATGTCCCTTAGTTAAAATTACATAAACATTGGTATAACATGTTGTACTGAGATTTATTGTTTCATAAAATAACTTTTTAAATCTTTTTGTCTTAGTTTTAATGTCATATTGTATTGTGGTATTATTGTACCATGATTTTTTAGAATTGTTACATCCCTAGAACTGTGGCTCTGCTCATGTAATTCTTTAAAACAAATTACAAATTTGAGTCAACTTAAAACAGGCTGTCCTTAAGCTCAATAACTGCTGCAGTGGAGCCTGAGAAACCTAAAATTAAGCTAATGCACATGAACATGCGTTGACCATTTAAAATTAATGTTTCCTTTATGAAAGCACAAAGCACTAAAGCACGGACACACAGCTCAGTGTTGCTGTGTTCTGACTGAACCAGTGCCAGTTGTGCAGATATAGCTGGTGGACATATGTGATTGAAGGGCAAACTAAACTTGTGAATTAAAAAACTACAGCTGTGTCTGCCTGAACCACAGTACACTCCATTAGCACTCTCCAAGACTTGTAAACAGACTTTGATGATAAATCAGTCGTGTTGCTCCTTGATGTCTGTTTGTTAACAAGGGTTTGACAGACTTGAAGACAGCTAATTTACAACTGAAAATGAGCTACAAATAAGGTGATGCCTGTCAGCCAGTTCAGACAGATAACTTGTGTTGTGTTGCCGCATACATAAAATCCTTTACTTGACATACATCAATATGCTCTGAATCCATAAGCACACTGGACCGTGTATCCAGTACGCCTTGCAGTTAAGTGATTTTGTTCTGCAACTCTGCTGCTCATTTGCAAACACCTGCCAGCAGTCAAATAAAGTCGCTGTAAAATGGCTTTGTTAAGGAACAGATATTGATTGCCATGATTGTTGGTGTTCCACAACTTTTGTTTTGGTCACTTATCAGCTCTTAGGTTAGGTTCCAGTCCCTGCTGTCTGCAGATTAGGGCTGTCAACACTCCCCCAAACGGTTTCTACTCCTCTGAGAAGCCAGAGGACACTGCTTTCTATACCAAGTGCTTGTGCTAACATGTTTGCCATATAATGGACGACATTTCTCACAAAATCAATATTTCTTCTGGTTTTGTGTATTTGACATTGTGTTTTTGACATTACTAGTGTGCTCTGAAGCTGCAAAAGCATTGCTTCCTAGTGCTATTTATGTGCAGAATTTGCATTTTTCAATAGAGGATTAAGTTCTTCAAAGGGCTGAGCTTTTGGCACAAGAATTATGATGCATTCATGTTGTGAATTACGCATTGGTAAAATATGAATATTCAGATTTTAACATGTTTGTTTTGAGTTTGAGATTCTGTAGGTTTTGTGATATAGGCTGTTGCATTTTTAGTGGGGTTTCTTATTGTCTCAAGACAGACTTGTAGGTAGAGAGTATGACTGTATATCAACTCGAGGTGGGTGAACATGACTGAATCACACACTTTTTTTTCCCTGAGCAGTTGGCTTCATGGTTGACATGGTAAACATTTCACCCACATACTTGATACTTAGTTCAGGAGAATTTTTTTATGCTTGCTTTAATTATTTCTAACAGTTTTCTTTTCTTTTCAATACTTTACAGGGCTCATTGTTATCAGCTTATACCCATATACAGGATATTTTTGTAATGATGTAACATACAAACTACGTGGTACATAGATGAAATGCCTTTTCTTCCACCAAGTGAATGGCAAGACATAAATTCAACATACAATGTTTGGAGGTGTCCTGTCAGGGAAATGCCACATGGGAGAAACAGCAGAAAACTGAAAAAAAAAAAAAAAAAAACGAAAACTGGGTTTGCACCACTCACACTGACCCTATTCGTAGAACTTCCAAAGTGGTGACACAATCTCTCGAGCCCTTGTAACTGATTCTGATTAGGATGCTGTAAATAGGAGCTCCTACTTAATCACTTCTTCATCTCTGGATTAACTCAGAAACACCTGAGGAGTTTTTTGCCATCTATTTACAGCAAAACTACAGTGTGATTTACTGTAAATCCACAAACATCCCTTCAGGTTCTGTAAGCAGAATGAGGGCATAACTCATCACACTTATTTTTAATCTCCACTCTGCTCTTTTAGGAAGCCTTGGACTGTAAACTTTTCAGTCTGTTTCTGACTGGCAGTGTGCCTAATCACCTGCCAAAATCTAGAGAATAAAGTGGACAGACAATAACTTTAAAAAAATAACTTTTTAGTGTTTTTAGGCAATGATGTTAAATTTCCTGTGTTTTTTTTAACATCTACGTAGGCCAAAGAGCTTTTGGAACAGGATTAGGGACTGAGAAAAAGATCTAAATTCATCTCAGTGTTACAAAGTCTCAGATTAGCATCAGGTTCAGTATCTGCACACTCAACAGTCAGTAAGAATGATCCACTGTAAACTGTAAGTGCTGCATTTATTCATCAAACCCCTTATTAATCATACTACCACAAAGTAGTTCACAATAAAATCAACCAGTAACAATAACTGAAGTACTTTTAATTCTTGTCAGCAACTATTTCATTTTGACATGTCCAAATGTATTTTCCTATTTCTTCTACTCCTTTGTATCTATGTTTATTCAGAACTTAATATATCTTAAAAGGGATTATTCAACGTGAAGTTAAAGCAGTTATGGAAGAGTGTTTAGTCACAGAGGAACAACAAGATGAACTGCCATAACATTTGGTTCAAAAATTCATGCTCCTAGAGGATGAACTGTCACAACTTTGGCAATCTCTTCACTAATCATCATTGCAGTTAATGGGACTTAATCCAAAAGGCTTTAACTAATGATGAAATGCCTGAAAAAGCATCCCCATCAGCTCCAACTGTACTTTATGTTCAGCGCAAATCATAAAATGTTAACATGCTAACATGGTAAATTTAAGCTTGTAAACATGTTATCTGCTGCACACCAGCATGTTAGCATACCAGCTGTAGGCACTGTAAGCATGTGTAGCTAAGGAGCTAAGCGCAGTCTCACTGAGCCGCTAGCTGGCTGCATAGTCCTGTTACTCCTTTTATGGTACTTTTCTATGTCTTTTGTATTGTGTATTAATTGTGTTTATATCATTTTATATTGGGAGACACTGAGTGTTACAGTGCATCAGTGCCACCTACTTTGACAGAGTGAGGACAGAACATGATATTGATATTTAATTTTGGAATATAAATATTGTCATTAACAGTCAGTGTTGACACCCACTGATAATCTGTTCATAGGAACATAATCAATACTTGAAAACAGATGAGTAATAAATAATTTACTGTTTGTGCAAGCTAGCATTTTAATTAAAAAAACCCAGCAACTTTGTTATCTTGTTTTTCAAATCCTTCCAAGTCTCTATCTACTCAACTCAGTGTTCTAACACAAATACACACATACGCATACACACACATGTACAGAGAGAGATATTGTGCATTCCTGAGGCAGTCAGAGGTGACTGTGAAGAAAAACAACTCATACCCAAACAAGCACACTGGGGTACTCTGTCAGCCCTCCATCTCAGGTAGACCAGCACAATGATAGCTCTAAGTCAGCGTCACACGTTATAACACGGCTTCAGGCAAACATGCACTTAAAGCTTCATAAAATGGCCCTGCAAGTAAACACGTCTCCTTAGCCCAGTGAGACAGCCTCGCTGATCTGTGGCTGCATCTTTGTTTTTTTGTTTTCAGTTCTGATTCACATTTTTCTGTGATCGTTTATCTTCATCAGGTTGGAGCAGATAAGGACATATGACCACATGATACATTCAGTCCTCTTAACGCTCCTCAAGACACACTGATTTCCAAACAGATTAGACAGAAATGCTTTGGAAACATCCTCTGGCTTCCTGTTGTCAATCTTTACTGGGACTTTACTGAGATAATAATAATCTGCTTGTTTCATCGCAGAAAAACGGACTGCCTGGAAGCAAAAACAAACCATGTGTTTTTATTCTTATCTCGACGCAGCAAGTTTTTTTCCCCTCAAAATGGAAACTCAAGCGTGGTGGACCCTCTGACCTTGCCTGTGCTGTGAAGCAGATCATCTAGACACAACAACAGCGGGACAGTTTTACTTACTGCTTTATGTAACAAAATATCCTCTTTATACCTCAAATGCAGTGTATCTATACTTAACACATTTGCCCTCTTCATTAACTTTAAATAATACACCCTTCAGTCAAAGCTTTCTGAACGTACGTGCACATGTGCTTGTGTTTGTCTGAAGTGAGGAGAATACAGCCATTCAGGTAAATCATTAGCCTGCTGTGAGTCAGTGCTTGTGTTTACTTTTGTTTCTTGGCCCCTGTTGATGCCTGAAACATAGACACACACACACATATATACACAAGGTCATGGGCTTGGGGGTGAACAGGTGTGCCTACCCTGCAGGTGCTTCACTTACTTTCACAGCCAAGCTGACAACAAGCACACGCTGGGTGTTTCTTCTGTCACATTTAAACTGTCTAGGTTTGACTTTATTTTTTCGGTATTCTTTTGTTTTAACCTTTAACCAGGTTATTTCCTATTGAAATTAAAAAATCTATTTTTCAAGGCAGACCTGGTCAAGACAAAGTAGAAATAGCTCATTTTTAACAGATGCAAAACAAAGTAGACAATATTACAATATATAAAATCCAGGGTAGCTCAGTGCACTATAAACTGCATATCCAAAGATATCAGTGTATGCACTGACACCCCAACAATTCAAAGAAATAAAATCATGAAGCTTTAAAACATTTTTCAATCTGTTGAAATCTCTGAGTGCAGAATTCCTACAAGCTCTTCAACCCCTGTTTAAACATTCAGACATGTGAAAGTCCTGTGACTGCACAGAATACTTTCCAACACTCTTCTATGAAATGAAATCACTAAGATATGATAGAAGCAGCCAAAGAATTGCCTTGTATATTTAAGTATACAAGTGTGTGCACCCGTGAGTTGGCAGAGAAAGTCATCCCACTCAAAGGTAATGCTCACAGGAGCAAGTTTAAGCTTTACGGTTTGTGATAAATCTAAAGGAGGTGTGATAAGCTGTATCATTGCCAGCAGAGATATAAACTATACATTCATTTATCTCTCACATACTTCTGGCTGGGTAAGACCAAGCAGTAGAATGAGTCCCGCAATAAAGATCTTCTCAGCAATTAACACAAACAAACCGCCAAAACAATGCTTCAAAACACACAATATAAGCTACAGATGATGGCAGCCAAAAGTATTTTGATGTAAATGTTTTTTTTCTCTTAGACAGACAGACTTTCAATGTTCCAAATGTACCACCAAACACTACAAGGCACACAATGCACTGGGGCACAGCTCTACCTTTGACCTGTTGTTCAAACAAAGCAGAAGGTCACTCCTCTTGTCAGTGCTGCAGTCAAAGCCTCGCCCGTAGAACAAATGGGGGTTTGTTCTCCATCCGGCCCCCTCCCTGCTGTCCTGCACGCCCCCACAGCACTAGGGGGGGCCAGAGGAGATGTGTGAGTTGCTGCCTTGTCCAGTGGCAGGGTAAAACTTCACCCTGTGGTTTCTCCGGCTTTTCCAGAGCCCTGAATAGGCAACCTCATTCCTATAAGCGGGCACAGGAGTGCTCTCGTGCTACATTTGGACTCATCAGAAATATATGTGTGCAACTTCTTTGCGATTATGGACCTGCAGTTTAAGAAACATTCTGACACCCACACAGGCCTGCAGCTCTTTGTAAAGTGGTTGCCTGCTTCCCCGGGCCGGCCCAGGGTTCAGCTAATCCCCCATGCGTGAGCCAAATACCATCTGTGTTTGTTCGGCAACAAAGGGGGCACTTGTTAATGACTTTCCATGTCTTCACTGGAGTACTGCCGAGGGTGTGGGGCAAAGTAGGGAAGTAGGCTATGGAAGGCAAGGCAAATTAAAGACCACAAACTAAGATCAATAACGACGCTGTGCTTTCAACATGGCAGGGCGTTGGACACGCTGGTTTCATTTTCTGAGGACAGAGGATTAATATTTCAAACTTTTTCAAGTAATGGATCACTTTAGAGGCCTTCTTTCCATAAAAAGACCAAAACAAGTTGAGCTGAAGGCTTAATCATTAGTAAAGGTTGCTACAGTGTCCTCTAAAAGGAACTATGTCCCAGTCAGTCATTGTGCATTCACTTGATCTGGCCAGAACTATCCTTAAATACAATCTGCTTGTATAGGTAATGATATAAACATTTTAAGCTTTTCAGCTCGGGCTCAGTGCTGTTTGGCCGTGATGCAGCTGTGGTAATGGTTGGTGTTACAAACAAAGGTGCCAAACAACCTTTTAAGACTTCCCTGACTCACCTCCATTACTGCTTTAAACTACTGAGTAAAGTCTCTCTTACCCTTACCAGGTACAAAAACATCATGTGATTTGAGTTTGTTTATTACAATTACAGTATATATAACAATAAAAAAAGGGCCACTGAGATGCATCATTAATTGCCACAACTGGAAATGAAGAAAGCTTTAATTCAGTAATGTTTTCAATCATGTGGATGTTTTAAAGTTCTTAAACTAGAGATATTTAGATTTTCACATTGATTTTTCACCTAACCCCTTAACTCTAACCCTAATATTTCAGAGGACTGTCTGATATTGATTAGGAATCACTTTGGCACAGTACACCTCTAACTCATTTTAAAGCTCAAAGTCCTGCTGCAATGTAACTTCTGCAGAATTTAAAAGGTAAATATATGTGTGTTAGGTAAAAAGTGAACTATTTGAAGCAACCCTTTCAACCTTGAAGGAACACACTCTTGCTGAGAAAGGATTGATACCATTCTTGTGTCTGTGCAGCAAATATGAAGCAACTGGCAGCACTTGTTAAGCTTAGCTTAGCATAAAGACTGGAAATGGGGGAAAACAGCCAGCCTAACTTTTTTAGGTTATGAATAGTAGAATAGAATTGGTGGGGAAACTTTGAGGGGTCTAAATTATTAAAACAATCAGGATTACTATGAACTACTGAACTTCCACATCACCATACTTACTGCAGCTGCTCTACAGCTGCACAGAGTCTTTCAATATTCAAAATTCCTTCAATTGTCATTTTCCAGCACTATGAAATACAGAAATTATTCCCTTAAATGTGCCACTAAAAACAGAAAATTATGTACTTGTATAAAAAATCATTAAGTTCATTAAAAGAATGTTTTATTATTGTTATTTGAGTGCTTAGAATAAATGGAGCTGTCTGACAGCTTGAGGACGAAAACTGTCCTTTAGCATCTCTTTCCAGACAGCTGGATGGTAAACAGGCACCTCATCTCATCACTTTCTCTGACCCTAAGTAAAGGGGCATTAATGATGTTCTGGATGTGTTAATAACCCACTGCAGTCTTCTTGTCCTAGGTCGAGAACAGCCCATGCCAGTTTTTGATGTTCTCAGTTAAATGTTTTCAACTGCTCCTCTGCAAAATTCACCAGAAATTGGCTCAGAATTTCTGCTTTGAAGTTATATATAAAGATGTATCTGGGCTATCCATGACTCAAGTGTCATTCATTTTTACAGAAAGTGAGACAAAAAGATTAACTGCATAGCACAAAGAGTCATGACTGACTACAAACTACTTAAGATTCACAGCATGTTGCTCATGTTGATTACACCTTTCTGGTTCTTTTGACTGAATTGTGTTTTGAAACAAAGGAGGGCCGCGCACTGAGCATGTTTTGTAAGCTCTGGATTGAACTCTGATCCCTAGATAATCCCTTTCACTACCTCCTCTTTTAAATTAGCCGTGTGACACGCCAGCCCTATTAGCTCATCCGTTTGCTGTTCGCTTATTAGCCTCTAGTCCAACTCCAAACTGCAGAGACTCCACTTCAATCCGATAATTAGCCACAAAATTTTAAGAAAATATAACATGAGGGGACATTTTAATTGCCACTTTAGATTAGACGATATTTCTTGAAACATGATGGGATTATGTTCAAATTACCATCAGAAAAAAAAGAAAAGAAAACAAAGTTAATCAACCGGCAGATCATGAACAAATTTTTCAGGAAAGTATGTTTTAAGACTAAACCCATGACTGTATACCAGGTGGACATTTTTGCAGGACACACCATGAACCTCTCGCTGCCTCCCCTCCCCCTCTCTGTGCCCTCTTCCCCTCACTCAGGCCCATCTGCAACAGCAACTCGCATAGTGGAGCAAATTTAGGCAGCGAGCAAAAACCAACAATCCACGCTGGTGCTGGCCCTTTTTTTCGAACCCGCTCAACTGTTAACTGTGTTCTTTGCCCTGCCATGCAAATGCATGTGGATCAAAGCAGGCATGATAGGACGACGCCTATACGGGGCCTCTTCCCAAAACCAACAGCAGCTCCTACAATGACCAGGGGTTTCCATGGTCTTCCTCTTTTTGTGGGAGAAACAAAAATCATGACCAGGTCATTTTCTACAACTTTGCCTCCCCCCTCATCTGTCGCACTGCTGGAGTCATTACTCAATCTAATGACAGGGCGGCTGATGTAAGCTGAAGACTCTGTGAGATGTGCTGTGGCTCATTCAGTGGGTTTACATGGACAGTTGCAATCAAGCTATAAGACCAGAGATGAGATTGGATTGAACTATGCCGTCTAAGTATTCTAAGTACTAAGAACTGGAATTGAGATACTGTGTATCTGTAAGTAGGTCTGACTTTCACAACTTTTAAGTAGTGTGCCATTCTGCATTTTTCATCCATCCATCTATCTTTGGATGTTTATGTCCTTAGGCTCAGACAGAATATTTTTTTCCCCTACCCATCCTTCCCAGAAATGTGTAGTTTCACCGTTGCACCTCATGATGATATCTGCTTTACTGTGCATGTTCGACTTCCAGGTTAAAGACTGCAGTAGGGACATCTCATATCAATAAAACATTTGCAAAATTCTGGGTCGACTGAAGCAATACATGCCTTAGTTTAAAGAACACATCCTCATTCTTTGGGTTTGTGAGTCCATCTGCAACAGCAACTCTTAGTACAATTTCTGTTGGACCAAGTCCAGTTTTTGCTATACTGAAACAATAAATCGACTTCTTCTAACATCATGTAAACATGCTATGTGTTTCCATTTTGTATTTCACATCAAAACAAAGCTCAATCTCACAGATATCTGATAAGAATAAGATGAAATTCCCTCACTGTTTGTGAGACACATGAAGAGAATATCCTCCAAGTTAACAAAAATGTGACCTGGAAGGGACAGAGCATGTCTCAACCACAAACCTGGTGAAGAAAGAATGACCTGAATGTATAGCAGTTTGATTTGTGTGTGTGTGTGTGTGTGTGTGTGTGTGTGTGTGTGTGTCCTTCCCTCAGGCTTGGCCTTTACTGTTAGTTGACTGCAGGAATTCTTTTACTACAAACAGCAGGCTCACACACACCTACACTTGTGCTGACCTATCTGCAGAGGGCACACCAGTTCAGACACGTTTACTAGGGCAAGGGCTGGATACACACTGAATCCAGACTCCATTTAGGTTAAGTCCAGTTTGCTTTATTATTACTGTACATTTGTTCATAGCCATGAAATATGTTAACAAGTCTAAAATTTTACAAATCCTTCCTCTTCCGCTTCACTTTGACAGGTCATATCAATCACACCTATAGCTGAACATGATCAAATGTGAGGATTCGCTGCAATTTTTGTTCCCTTTGATGGGAGGGGATATCTTTTTGGTTTATACATGTTTGTTTTGGAATGCATCCAGCAATTTGAAAAATTTAATTTGTGCTCTAAGAAACTCTCTTTCTGTCTTTTTCAAATATTTTATGTACCAAATGATCAGATCTTTTTTTAAGGGATCAATAGTTGTGGCCTTGTTAAAAACTCACAGATATTATCTGGGATCACCTGTTTTGTTTATCTCGTGGAGAACTTGAGTGTACACCGATTTGTGATTTGTAATACCCTAATGAGGTATGTGTAGGAGCATACTTTGCATGCAAACAAAATATCTGAGACCAGACAGGAACACCAAAAACTCTTTGGAAAAGCCATCTAGTTAAAGAACCAATTTCGAATTATACTGAGTGTGTTGGGTGACCCTGTGCTTTGTTGGTGTCTTGTGTTCTCCGTTGCCAGCGATCAGTTTACCTGTGATAACATTGACATCAGGATACGTGTTTTCACACAGCTCCACGGCGTAGCTGTCTCTCTCAAACGCCTCACGAAGCTCCTTCTTCACAGCCGCAGATCCACACAGGCGATAGAGACCCACCACCTGGAAACACACAAGTAGGTCAAGTAAACAAAGTATTTGACAGAGAGGCAGACGTTTTTACAACCCTATTGATCATGTTCTACGTCTGCATTCACGCAATGTGCTGGACAAAAGCCAAAATTACTTTCATAGGAAATCCATGTCTATTTTATTAAAAATGGAGGCTTACTTCAGCAGCTGGCCCTATTATTATATATTATTCATTTAACTTACCAGGATTTCATACTCTAATTTAAACTATTTTTAACACAGTGAAAGCTTAGTTTTCCTTACAGGAACTTAAAAATTCTAAGGATGGGACTCACTTATTACACTTACTATTTACCCATTTTACTACGTTGACCTTTTATTCTAACTTTTTATTACTCAGGTTGTTTACTTAGTATTCAAATAACGTTTCCCTTCATCATAAATCTGCGACTTCAGTCTCTCTGAAAGAGAGATCTCTCCTATTTGCTACTCATGAGGTTTCTCCATTCAAGTTTTCAAAATAAGTTTTTGTCTGGGTCTCACTGTACAAATCAAGGGTTCACGGATAAATGGAGTCATATGTTGTAGAGACTGTAAAGCCCCGAAACAAACTTGGGCCAGACATATAAAACTCGACTCTACTCAACTTGACTGACAGCTGCCTCATCTCAGCAGAAGCAGGCTAAAGACAGATGTATTAGATGTATTTCTATTCTATTTCAAACATAATAAGCAAAACCACGTGTTTCTAGCTGGTAAAAGTCATAAAACCTCCTAAATATGTATCTAAAATGCTAAAATGTTAAAATGCAGTGTAACACATTTCCAGAAGTGAGCATGACAGAGTCACACAATGCACTGAAAACGGTGTGGTTTTACCAGTAGCTAGTATTAGCTAAAAAAAGCTAATGATAAAACCAGACAGGCAAAACCTTGAGTGTAGCAATGGAGCAAAAGTATTGTTTTTAATTTAATTTCAAATTTTTTAGGCAGAATGTTTTGCTATATATTCACTTGTTTGAATATTTTAAGGCAAACTAAGGATAAGTGCCTAAAGCAAAGCTATCAGTCACCAAACAGACTCAGTAATGTCAGTCACACAGCAACGTCAGTCGATGAATTAGCTAACTTAAGCTAACATTAAGTACCATAAGCAAGTAGTCATGCAGGCCCAAGGTTGTAGCAATTAAATTTGTAAGTATTGTAACTGTACATTTCTGTACTGATGACCTTTTTGCTTTAATTGTGAGGAGCTGATTCAGGCATTTCTTCTCTAAAAGACATTGAAACACTGCTGTGCATTGAACACGCTCGCTAAAAAATAGCATCAGCTTAAACACATTTGTAAGTATCATTTCTAGGGTTATCTGAAGGTGAGCGAAAGAAAACGTCTTGTGTTTTGCAGAACTATGCTCAAAAGTGAGATAAAAATGTCACACACCTTTGACTAAATGGACAAACAGAGCTCTTCTAAAAGCCTAGCTGACAGCCCAGCATTAAAAATGGAAACTTTGTGCAATAAACCTTTCATGTTTCCCTACCTAAACCTCCGGAGTTTGAACTCTTAACAATTTCCTCGAGATGTTGACATTTGATAGTTGAAACTTGGCACCAATGGTCTCCTTGTTATGTTGGGATTAGGCCTGACTACAGACATACCATAATTTCTCCTACATGTGTCTGTCTGGTATGTGGCATAGCAGACCAACTGGTGTGGTTGCCCTGGTAACGTGTTAAGCCAGTGGGCTGTGAATGGCGGGTTGAGTCCAGTTCCACACAAACACAAATACACACATTTGTACACACATACACACACACAAGCACATTGCCGGTCCTTCCGGGCTCCAGCGTAGGAGCACTACAATGTCTCCCCACCAGACCAGTTATTTGTGAGCACTCCTCGTCGAGTTGAGCAGTGTTTTTTAAACCTCACACGAGAGGGAGAGCGGAGGACAGATTAGGCAGGGATTTGGCTTTGTGTGAGAGTAAACAGAAGTCACTGGGCACAATGAACAACAAGTCCATTGAGAAAAAAAAAAGAGTCTCTCTTTGGGGGGGAGAGCCGAGCGCAGGCGGGGAACAGCTGTTAGCAAAAAGAGGGCTTGCACTTATGGCCTGTGGCTGCCGGGCAACACAAGAGGCAGCACCAGCCAAGACTCATATATGTGGAATACGACAGACACAATGACCACAAAACCAGAAGAGTTCCCTGGATGGGAATGTCGGTGCTTAGTGACTGTAGGCCCAGTGATAGGGTCAGTTTTTTTTTTTTAGTCTGGGATTAGCTTAAAGACTTTATAGAAACATCAAAGGAAAAGAAAGGAAAGAACGAACAGTCCATTTGACCGCACTAATGCTTTCAAATGATCAAGCAAAGTCAGTCCACAAAAGTCCTTAGCCCCTCCCCTAATTATGACTCATTTTTCTGATCGAACAGAAATAATGATCCATATTCATCAATGCAAAACAATGAAAATATATAGTGGAGAATGTATGATGAAGACTCAGTACAAATTAGAAGCAAGTAGATCAGTTTTTGATTGATCAATTAATTATTTGGTCTACAAAATGTTAGAAAGCAGAAAAACTTTCTATGACAATTTCCTAAACCTCAAGACATCATCTTATAAAATGTCCAGTTTTTCTAAGAAGCAGCCCAAAACCCAAAGACACTAGCTGTGGATCTTAAAGAAAGAAAAGCACATAAACGTCAGTCTTATCAGGATGGACATTTCTGTAAAACAAGATATAACTTTTGCAGCCTGAGTCCAGTGGATTTTCTGAACAAAGAGGAAAAAACTCCAAAAAAAATCCATAACAAAGCAAACTGATCATTTAGACAATCAATTTAAATTAAGTCATGACTTCACATCTCAAAATTTTTAAGCATACTTTGGCACTGTTGATCTGTACTAGAAAAAAAAAATGCAAATTTTATGTAATTAACTAAATAGACTTTGAGATTAATGAGAAAAGTTAATGGGATCCACCATAGAGAAGCAGAGTCAAGCGTCTCTTTTGTTGATGGTCGTTAAGTCTTCCACTGCAGGCTTGCTGGTTAATAATTCACTATCCATCGGCGATGAAGCCTGTGAGAAGACTGAAAAAAATCTTCAAGAATTCTCCAACTCAGAGATGCTTTCCAGTGTTGCTACCTGTCTTTCTTATGTGCCAGTTCTCACATAAAAGTTGCAGAGACTATTCTGCATATGTAACATTCCTGTCATATTTTATAAAAAGACATTATGAATCACATTTGAAATAAGACGTTATGAAAAGAACTGCGGCACAGACTTACATCTTAAATCCGGTTAAGGCCGGCGATGGCACTGATTCAACAACTCTAAAGAGCTCTAGTCTGGAAAGTCATATCTGTGTCAAGTAAACACCTAAACCTTTGACAACACAATACTAAGAAGTGTGTTCTGACTTAAAATGCTGCATCCATACAGCCATTCATAACATGTCACAACATCGCTGTGCATCATGGTAATATGTAGGTTTCTGGGGTAGATCCTTTTAAAAATGTCTCTTTCTAATGGGTACAGAGTGCTCACATACATCACTGCAGCCTCTGACACAGACATTCTCTGCAGTCTTTCAAAACACCCACAATCATCCAGCGTCTTAAAAGCTCGGAGAAGCCCTCAGGACACTCATTTCTATGAGACTCATGAAAAATAGACCCCATCAAACATCCAGATAATCATTTGTAAAGACACACCGCTACACGTCTGGCCCTGCATGCTCCAGTGACATAACCTGCAAATTCCTTTGGGATCTGGTGTCAACCCTGTCCTAACCCCTGTCTGCCTGCCTGCAACCTGGGGGAGCCTTTACACTTCATCTCAAACTGATACCTCGTGAAAAGTCTATTATGCATCTCTGTAATGAAAGACAGCAGCAAAATAGGGGGGAGAGAGTGATTAGAAAAAAAATGGTTTAAGTGACTAGAGACAAACAGGTTGAAAAAACACAGACGGGGGGAGAAACACTCACAGACAGGGAGAGACTAAGACTTATAGGATATCATGATATAGCCAGACAATAAAAAGAAAATTAAATCAACAGAAGAAATCTGAGCTGAGAGCCTTTGAACTCTTGGGTAAATGAGAGCAATAGGGGAAGAGGGCAGTCGGTTGAGTTAATTCACAGCATAAACCTAAGAGCTTCTCAGAGTGATGCCACCAGCCTCACATCTGGAAAACACACCACTATGTATCAGTTAACCAAAAATCATATCTAACAAAGCTAAGTGTCTGTGTGTCTACCTAAAAACCTTTGTACTTCCACAACTGGTGTATGAGTATATTTTAAAACCTTTTACAAAATCCTGCAGAGTAAACCTGAGCATCTCAAATAATTATTTTTCCCAGCTTACATTATTGTAAAGTTAACACCATTAGGTTAACACAACAGGCAACTAGCAGAGGTCAAGTTAGGCTCTAGAGACAGATGTTTGGCCTTTTTCAAAACTGTTTGATATTATATTGACAGAGGGATTGATCAAATAATCAAAAAAATGTATCAATATATTGACAAAAAATAATCATTAAGTTTATTTTTTATAATAAGAACTCTCAACTGGGCAAAATACAGAGAGGTCATCATCAATTCTAGAAAACTATGATGAATAATTTTCACTTTTTGGTGACTTTGTATAGACAGTTTTTTTAGGATTTGGTGTATGAAATGTTTGACTGATTAAGGTAATAATAAAAAAATATATCTAACAGGTTAAATCCTGATGAAAAGGATCAGGAGTTGGTCACCTTATCTTCTCACATAAAGGCAAACACCTTTTAACAAAGCAAAAAAACCTAATGAAACTTTTAATTTGACTTCAGGAAGTAAACTATTTTGTTCTCTTTGAAACCAAACAAACACAACCAAACTACTTGGAACTCGGCATGCTGCACAAGTGGCCACAGGCGGGGTCTGATTTGACAGACAGGCTCCTTGGAGAGGCCCAATGTTTGCCTGTTGGCCCCAGGCACCCGCTGCCCCTGGCATGCCCCCCTAGAGTGATCAGTCAGAAACAGTGGCCAGACACTTTTACTGCCTCTGTCTCAACTCTAATTAGGAGAAACTCCACCACCTCTCTCTCCCTCTCTTTCTCTTCTCTCTGGGCTTCAAAGAGCATGTGGAGATGGGGGGGGCAAAACAAGAGATGATCACATGATCCAGGGAAACACTCTACTCCAGTATTGCCGCCACCATGTCAGTCTCTCTGCTCTTTCTCCTCACTGAATAAAAGAGCCAGTCGCCCCAGGAAGGCTCAGAGACATCATGAAGAGCGGTACATCTCCTCTATCTATTCTGCTCCTGCCAGTCATTCAGTAGTATGACTGGCTGCAGGGCGAGCACTCCTCTCACAGCACACTGAGCCAAAATGATACTATAAAGTTGGGATTCTTTTCTCTTCCTATTCTCTCACTCTCATGCATTATATAATTTTGGATTATTCATCTTTTTTTCGTACCATAAAAGTCCTCTTCTGAAATGAATTCCCATCTGTTTTCATTTGGCAGAACAATTTTGAAACAGCTCTAAAATTAATCACCAGCTATTCCTCTGATAAATTAAATACAAAACCTTTTCTAGCAAAAATGCTTGGAAACACAGCTTTTTAGTTTTTAAAATTTTGTATGAGGGAAAAACTTTTTTTACATACTTTCAAACAGGTCTGGAGAGGAACTTATTTATACATTGAGAGATGATTTTGAGCTTCTCTGTAACTGCACAATTAAAATGATTGATCGCGAGAACAATCAGCTGATTAAATGATGTCCTAAAAAATGTCATAAATGCAAAATAATTGGTCCAGTTACCGTTTGAGTTGACTGTAGTTTAAAAAAAAATCTGAAAACAAATCAATAATTTGTGCTCTAAACATTCCATTTTTGCAGCTTCTCAAAATGAGGCTTTTTGTTGAACTGTTTAATTTTTTTGGAAACTAAATATAGTGGGGTTTTATACTATAAAAACAAGCAGTGATGCAACCTTGAACACTGGACAATGTGATGCACACAACATTAAATCAGGAAAAAACGGACAGATTAATTCAGTTGGGAAAAAAAGGTGCACCACACAGCTTACCACAGTGACACCTGTTTGACCTGTAAAACCACAGGAAAAATCAAATCCAAACCATACAGAGACTCACCTGGCAGCCTCTCTTCTCGATCTCATTGATGCACTTGCTTATAAGCAGTGGCACCATCAGGCCTGTGTTCTCCCTCTCCACCGTCCGCCACGCCTCCACGCCAAACACCTGTGGTTCCCTCTCTCCGTCTGGCCCACCGTCCAGCGAGTTCTGCCACTGCTCCATCAGGCTCAGCTTGACGTAGATCAACCCCCGTGGCTCCAGCTTCACTGCCAGCTGGTGGCAGCGCGTCACCCGGAAGAGTGCGGGCAGAACCACCGTGCCGTGGCAGCAGACACGGTTGCGTCTCGGCGTGGGCTCCCAGCTGAAAACCACCAGCTTCAAGTGCTGGGCGTTCTCCAGTTCAATGTTGAAGGTGTGGTCCATATCTAGGAAGGTAGTTCGACATGTAAGGAGAGCTGTTCGTGCTTTGTTGACCGAGTCCACTTGGATAGCACAGTAGACATCTCGAGAGTCAATGCGTGGAGGTTTGAGGTCCTCAGCACCGTAAAAGTGCAGGCTCATCAGTCCGGAGATATATTGGCTGCACTTGGGCTGCTCTGTGAAACTGTAATGGCGGAAAGCATCAATGTCCAGTTCCGTGCCATTGAGTTTGGAGCTTCCGCCTCCTCCTTCCGTCTCCTTGCCTTTCCCTCCCTTCCCCTCTGCGGAGGCGTGCTTCCCAGACTTGGCCACCAGCTCAGGTGAATCACCATCACTGAGGTATCCACCTTTACTGGCGGACTTGGAGCTGCCGTTACTTTTCTTCTTGCTGAAGCTGTGCTGTGTGGACACACTGCTGTCGAGGTGGTAGCGTGAGATCACATTTCGGCTGGCCTGCCCACTGCCAGACGTAGCTAATCTGGGAGGGCCTGAGGAATGGGGGACGGCCTCCGATCCACTCCCATTGCGTGGAGAATGAGTTCTGGGCTCTGACTGACTGCTTCCGTTGTTGCTGTTGCTGCTACTCGGGGTCCCCTTGACGCTTAGCTTCCGGCTAAGCTCCGGAAGCTTCTTCATCTTCATGGAGATCTTCCTTACAGTGCGTGGGGACTTAATCTTGTCTGGGAAGGACCAGTTGAGGGAACTGCTCTTCTTGGCCGGGTTTGGGCTGGAGGGAGGGGAGCTGACAGCATTGGGTAGGTCAACACCATCTACAGAAGAGACAAAAGAGCAAAAGAAAAGCTGTTGTTGCAAGTTCAAACATTTTTACTGCCAGTTTCTCCGTTCAAAAACAAAAAAAATTATAAGAAAGCAAAGCAGTTTTTGAATTACTATGAGGAACAAATGGGTACCAGCAATCATAAGTTCTTTAAGTCACTGTAATTACTGGTTGCATGAGACAATCCACTTCACTTCCATGATTACAAATAACTGTTCAAATGTCCAGTGAAGACAGACAGGAAAGAGAGGACTAAAACCAAAAGCAAAGTGTGCATAAGCCATAATTTACAGTCTTTTAGAAAAGCTCTACACCTTAGTGGCACATCATCAAGTGATTAGGGTTTACATGCAACCCAGTAATCCACTGACAGAGATACATTCTGCAGGCATACTTTATAAACACTTGTGCACTACAGTTACAGTCCATATATATATATATATATATATATATATATATATAAAAACCTAGACAGGCATTTAGATAATTATCAGTTTTACAGAAACAGGTTACTGAAATGACGCCAATATGAAAAAATCAGCTGTTAACCAAAAACTTCAGTGTTTCCCCTTTACTTTAAAACAGGCTTTATTCGATCAAACACCAGGGAAACTGAAGAGGAATGTCTTCAGCTGCAAGCTCCAGGAAAAACACTGGTTTATAGGCAGGGAAATGTCTGTTCAGAGACACCAACTGCTGCAGGCCTGAGCTTGAGTTACTCAGCCATCATTCAAGTTAAAAAATAGCCGTTTGGATTGGACCTTGTAGGCAGTTCTTGCCTAACTAGATGTCTACAACATGAAATTTCAGGGTCTAGAGTTCTACACAGGAATGACAGCCATTGTTTAGTCTACAAGACTGAGCTGAGGCTTTTGAATTTTATCATTTTTTCAACGGGTCCTTTATCGAACAAGCTTCTCTGTGTCTAGGCTTTAATTAAATATGTATATGATATATATATATATATATATATACATATATATATAATTAATACTTTTGTATTAATAATGAAGGGAATGACTCCATGTAAAGTGAAACTCACATAGAGTTATCAGCAGACTTTGGTATTTCCCCTAGCTTAACAGAGCTTTTAATTGTTTTACAACTTAACAGTTGTTGTTTGATTTATACACTCTCAGTGTAATTGGTGTAAAACAGTAGGCAAGTGTTTTCAGCAAAAGCTCCATAAACGTACTATTTGCTAGATGCCCAGCACCAAGCAGAAGACAAATTGGCACACACAGTGGAGAATTTAGCAGCTGAAGAGCCACATATTTCTCCCATGAGTTGGTGGAGACCAAAGCTGAGATTAAAAGAAAGTAAATATTGAACTTCCATTCATGAGGAGGACGGACACACTCCAAATGAATGCTAATGTTATTCCTTATCAGCTGAAAGTGTACCTAGGGGACAGCTCACTTACAACTCTGCCACATCAGCTTAAAGTTGTTACTTGTCAGTGTTGTGTTCATATCCTGTTTCTATAAGCCTCTAAAAGGTTAATGCAGGTTCAAGAGACAATCAACAATTGCTGTCACTGTTAGTATTGTACACATCTAGGGTATCTACTCAGTAATATCACTGATAATACGTGTTAACATTTCTTTTGTACCCTGTACATACAACCTCAATACCCATGCATGTATGCATTCATGCAATAGCATGTGCTGACTTTAACTGCCATAATGAAAACAAACAGTGATGTATCAAGAACCCTATACAGCGTTTATGGTAAGAGCTCCTTAACTGAGGTAGACACTCCCCTTTTGGTCTTTTTCCATGTCAAAATAATTAATCTGGCCAGGAAAGAGAAAGAGACAGAGTTGGCCCACAGCCAGCCTCGATTTATGTGATTAAAGTGGAATTTGTCAAATTACAGGCATCCAGCTACTTGCCCAACGGGAAGCTTGAGCCTGTCTCAAAGAGAAAAACAGTCATTTTCTACATTCAGAGCTCTTTTAATAAGATTTCCTCCATGGCTGACCTGCCTTTTTTTTACACTTTAGAGGGAATACCTCACTGCATGGATCCATGGGAGATTAAGGCTGGACCACATGACTCGGCACTACGAACTGTTGGCCTTTTAGACCCGGGCTGGATAGAAAACAAGACTGATAAGCTATTTAGATGCTGAGTATAATAAAGATATGGACCTCTATTGATTTTGGATTTCTCATTTCAAATTTAAAAGCTCCTGTTGTTTTAATAAGCTAATTACTTTCTCTGAATAAATTTCTGAAACAAAAGAGTGGTTCTGTAAGAGAGAGAGAGAAAAACAGAGTGAGAGGGAGAGAGAGACACATTCAAAGTTGAGAGGAGAGAGAGAGAGAGAGAGAGAGAGTGCATGACCCTGCCAACATCACCAGCTCTATTTTCAGAGGGGACCTGCTGTGCTATTCTGGGGCGAGTGAAAAGAGGGAGGCAGAGGAGGTGCAACAGGATGAAGAGAAGGGTAAGATGGGGGGGCAGGAGCAGGGCAGGGTGTAGCCAGCAGATGGGGGACAAAGGCGCCCCTTGTCCAGGCACTCAGAGGTCTGGATGGTCGACTGGAAGGCTGGCAAGCTGGCTGCTGAATGTACAAATGAACACGGCTGTTCTCTCACATTCCTCACCAAACCATGTTTAGCCTCCTTTTCCCCGCTGGCTGAGGAGCCTTCCCTGTCACGGCTTCCTGCCAATAATAGACACAGAGGCGCTCTGAGGAAGGGAGAACATGGGTGGAGGGCGCCGGAGGTGCAAACTCACCAAACAACATCTGGGGAGGGGTCGCATATACAGAGGGCCCTGGTCAGGTTCAAAATAAGGTTTTTAGAGGTGCCTTTCTCACACATGAAACACAGTAAACATACTATTTTAGATCAGAGAATATTGGGAAATGTTTAGATTTTTTGGTTTTACTTGAGCCGGTTTGTTAAAAAGCATCATTGTTCTACTGATATTTAAACAAAATGCAATCTAAAGTATCAAAGAATAAAAAATATCTTGAAGAAGAGTATGTAAAAAATATGCTACATCACACTCTTCAATACTTCATAGTTCCGACACAGTCTGGTTGGTACCAGGGTTCATAGTCATTCCTAATGTACTACACCACCATATTACCAATGTTGTGATACAGATCAAGCTGCTGAGCACAACTACATGTGATACCTTATAACAAAGCAGATGCAGATGCAGGAAACAGAAAATATAACACTTTCTACTATAATTGCTAAAGCTATGCTTGTAAAAATTAAAAAAATAAAATAAAATTTGACTATGTAATACTCTCCAATATGCTCATCTCACATGTGAGAGGTTTCAAGTGTGAGAATCTATTATCAGTGTCACGCTTTTGTTCCATTGATTTGACAAGCAACATGCACAGGGGCAACATCCACCAGCCCTGGAGGGCAGATCTGCCTCTGACAGAGTTAATGAGTATTGCTTCACGCACATAGACACACACACACACACACGCAGCTGTGTCCTCTGCAGGCTTTGGCCTTGTGGCAGCAGCCAGGTGAGTAACATGACACCTCACTAGCTGAGGTTCAGGGGCGATAGTTTGACACCCAACCCTCCAGGGCCATGTCCCCGGGTCAAAGGGCAAAAGGTCTGCATTTCTCTGGGTGACACTTGAGCCGTCTCCACCCCCAGCACTTAAACACGCACATGCACTCACCATATTACTGCGACACAAAGAGAGAGTGCATGTGAATATGCATGCATAAACACACATACAAACACATGCCCTCCCTGACCCTGCGGCTCTCCTCAGGCACCCAGCCACTGACACCTCATAACAAAGCCCAGGAATTTACAACGAGGGCTTTTCACAGTACCGGCACCAGACAGGTGCAGGGAGAGTGTGTGTGTGAGTGTGTGTGTGCGCAAAGGGACAACCTGATCATTATTAAATATTGCTTTTTCAACTATGCTTCTAGTCCTTTGGCTTGGCCAAACTTTCACTCTAGCTAATAGTCAGATAATGTGAAATGACCTTCAATGAAACACTACCGGGCACCTGAATGTGTGTGTACGTGCGTCTATGTGCGTCTGTGTGAAGAGAAAGACAGGCACTGAGCATACTCTGGGGCAAGACAATGATCTGCTGTCCCTGATTACCCCTGTAAAACAACTTTTATTCCCTTGTGTATGTGTGTCTGTGTCCTTAGAGGCATGTCTGCCAAATGTGTGTGTGTGTAAACTGTAAAAACAGAGAGGAGCTGGGTGTGTTGACAAACAAGAGAAAAGGAAATAAAGTGGTGAATGGCATACTTGTCCTGCAGCTTCTTCAGTCGGTGACCGAGGCCAGGCTCTGTGCTGCTTCCTCTCCTCTTGGCTCTAAATCATTCAGTGTTGGAAGGCCTTTCAGTGGCCGCGGGAGCTCGGCCGTTTCATTACAATGGTTACAAAACCCCTGCTAATATATCCAAGCATGCAGGCCTTCTCACTAGCACAACATGGCTCCCTGCCAAAGCAGCCCTCGTAGCCTAGCTCGCCTACCACTGCAGGCATTCCTGCTCTGCTGCAACTCGACCAACGGAGTGACTGCTAATTCTAGACAGCCTGCGGCCACACCGGCCTGGCTGCACCGCCACGATCCAAACAGCAAGACGCTGACAGACACAAGATGAGCGTTGACGAATGACTTATTTTTATCTGAAAACAAACCAAATTCATTGTCGGTGCTAAACATTTAATAGATACAGTGTTAGTTTAATGATTAATTTAAGTTTTACAGTGGAACGAAAATTAAATTACTTCCTTGCTGCAATTATATCAATAAAAATAAACTGTTTACTTAGAAAGAATGAGTAGGCAATTTTTGTTATGAGAGGGAGGCAGTAAGACACTTTAGATAACCTTATAGTATAAACACAATAGTGCAGAAGCTGAAATTAACTTGAAATGATTCGACCTCAGTATTCTGGCCACCTCCCCTCGCTTTAAAAACACAATAAAAATTGCCTCTGCTATCTTACCAGGAAATCAGTGTTTTATGAACTATTACATGAAATGTATTAAGCTTCAGATAAAATGAGCAGCGTCACATCACACAGATATGTTGTATATTTTTGCTGACTTACTGACGCAACTGTTTATACTGTCATCTTGATACTACATTGATATCAAGTTAAAATGCATGTATCTCGCATTACCCAAAATGCAACACAACCTTTGACAGCCAAGGTCGAGATTTCAAGCTGCTAGTCTCAGCAAAGATGAGTAGGGTGCTACAGAGACCTGGTGAGTTTACTACTTTCTTCTCATGTCCAAGTTTTAGACTGATTTCCGAACTTATGGTGTCCAGCTCGTCAGCCTCTTGGCCCTTGGTTACCATCGGATGATAAGGGGACCAAACAGTTAAATGTACGCCCCAAAATAAACACATTTTAACATTTGTGATACCTCACATAGTGATACTTGAATACTGCAGTCAGAACCAGACTAGACACAACAGAGCATTTACAAACATGCGCAGCTCCATCTGTTTTAAAGTCGAAGGTGCAGCAATGAGTGTTGACTGTGAGTCTTTAGAGGAGAAGGGACCCATCTTTGAGCTGAATGGAAAATTATACTACATTATACGACTTCATTACATTAAATTATACTATAAATTATACCACTACTGCAGGCATAAGATACTCCTCGATAAGGGACAGATCAAGTTTACTAATTAAATGCAACACATCCTACAGAACCATGGAGCCAGAGGAGCAGGCAAGAATTTGGTTCAGATACTCTCTCAATGATTAATGATTAAGTTTATATATAACTGCTTAGTAACTTATTTACACAAACACTAGGTGGCTATAAATAGTAACCTTTTATAGTTCAGTTCTGGCAAACAGAATCTAATGCCTAATTGCCAACCTGGCAACCACTTTTAAAAGTTATTGTTGAGCCTTGTCATGTGATACCACTGAGAGTAATTCGATGTGTGGTTTTTTTTTTTTACTATTAAAATTTAAAGCTGCTCCCTCTGAAGCCACAAAAGTCTTTTGGACATATGCAGCAGACCTATAAACATACTTAAAGACAAATTGTTGGAGTTCTCTGAGGTTGCACTAAGCAGCTTAAGTGGTATCATTAACAGGAAACATGAGGACATCAATTTGGGCTCTGGGAAATAATGAATACAGTTGTTAGCTGTAATCACAACAAGTAGCACTTGGCGGGTTCAGACGTCCTTGGACAACCCATTATCAAACACATGGTCAGGATTTAGATACTACTGTGACCCCCAGTGCACCCATAACCAAACAAACAATGATTATGCACTTGTGTGCACAGATAAAATTCCTTACTTTGTCAAAACAGAGATCAGAACAGTTTTCTGCAGCTGCTGTACAGCTGATGAAATGAAGAACAGACCAGGAAGAAAGAGCCATGAGAACACTATACAAGCCGAACTTCACATCTAGTGCCAAGCTAAAGAATCTGTTCCCTCGCTGCTCTCACAATGTTGCTCCTCAGAGTTATTGACGTCCACCAGACCCAACCCTGCTATCGTCGACCAAGATTAGATTCCAGGTTCCAACTCAGGGCTTGAACTCTCATGTAACTTTAGCAGCCAGGGCCAATTCTTGAGCGCAGCAGCCAGCACGACCAAAACAACCCCCAGAAATAGCTCTGATCCCATTCTGAGCACCGGCCAAGTCAGATTCCCCAAACAGGCGCTAAAGGGAACAAGAGATTGAGAACGCACCATGCTCACCACCCCCAAAGTCCATCAATCATTATTCTCCATACAAATAGAGCATTCAGATGGACAAAAAGTGAGTCAATAGGCAGCACACGAGGAGTCTGGAGTGTTTCCGGTGAGGGAAAAAGAACCAGCCAGCCGAACAGTGGAAAGCTATAGTCGCAGAGAGTCATCTACATCTGCGCTGCTTCATTAATTCAGCAGACGCTCTTATTCCTGCTCAATCAATGAAAGGTCTTGTCACATTTTTAGCACTGCGGATAAAGTGGAGTCTGTATGGGCTTGTATTAATGAAGAATCTGAACTTCGCGACACAAAAGATTAGCTTAAAATAGTGGAGTTCAAGACTTTGGCTGCACTCTTTGTCTTTTGTAGTAAAAAAGTTTGCACACAACAGAAGCCATTATTCCCAACGAGCTGTGGGTACATTTATAAAAATGTGGTGAGGCAGCCCATGATGTGGTATCATAAACACACATAGCATAGATGCAATAAAGATACGGCTCTTTGCGGTGGTAACAATGTAACACTCAACAAACACACATGTTCAGGGAGTTTTAGTTTGGCACTGTGTTTCTTTTCTGCTAATTTGATAAATGTTTTTGCGAACCATTAAAGGACTATACCAATGATTTTTGCAAGTTAAAGCTCTTTAATCGTAGATGACCTTTTTTATGTTTTATTGTTTTAATGAATGTTTTCAATTAATGCTGTTTTTTCAGTTAACTTTGCTTACATGTTTTCTTGATGTTACAGGCTTTTGTTATATTTCTTTACTGTAGGATGGCAAAAAAAACAAACTCTTGAAGACTCCGAATCTTACTCTAGTTGTGTAATCCATCCTAGTGATCATCAAATTGTGTGATAATGAGAAGTGATCATCAAATTGTGTGATAAAGCAGTCCAGATCAACCTCAAAAGGTCTGCATTGCATTATGATAAAATTGAAATTCAATAAAAAAAAATAAGCAGATTCAGTGGTAACTGGGAAAAATAACAGAAATCAGTTTTAAGAGTTTGGTAATTGGTTTTCAGACCTTTTATAAATGAATGGAAGCCTAATGAAGCCCCAATAACAGGCAAAAAAAAAAAAAAACATTAAAACTTAAAACTGAACTACAAGGTTTTTAAAAATGTTTATGTGATGTGATGTAAACAAGAGTATATAATATAATAATATAATATAATAAATAAGTGTAGACATGCAAAAAACAGTAGTTGTATGAAAAAATAATAACATAGTGAAAACACTGAAATAATGATAGATATCTTACTATTTTTATTTGGCCTCAAGACATGGATTTTTCTTTTCTCTTGCGGACTCATTATCCACAAACCACAAACTGGCAAAGCATCATTCTGATCAATAATGTTCCAACCACAGTAGATATGCTAGAACTGTACAAAATGCACTTATTTTACTTTAGAAAACAGCTCATCCATGTTTTTATGTTTCAGTACACATGAGGCCATGGAGGCCCAGTTTATCTAACAAACCAGTGGGAGAGGTTTTAAAGAAGTAATGTGCTGCTATGACCCACAACAGGCCCAGTTTGCCTGCAGTTTTCCTGCAGTGCAGAGATGTGACACAGAATGCAGGGTGGAGTGAGCACCCACAGCAGGCTGCTGTCCTTTTCACTCCTGCCCACTATCCTCAAACCCTTGAAACCAGTGTGAGAGAGGAGGAGGAGGAGGAGGAGGAGGAGGAGAGCATTGTCATTCTGCAGCCAATACAAACTGAGTGAAAAGCAACCACAACACACACACAAACACACAGCAATTTTTGGAGATTCAGGAGGTTTCTAACTAGAGGCAAAGAAAGACAGTGAAGCAATACTTTACCTTCCAACCATTCCTTCTCATTTTAAACCCACACTGCACCAACAACACGACACAACAACCAATAAAAAAGTGTTTCCTCTTTGATGACACGTAGCCGAGCTTGTTGCTTCTTTTCTGTTGCAGTAAAGCGCAGGATGGCGTCGTCAAACCCACAGGAATCAATAGCTAAATCAACAAGCTGTGGAAAGGAGGGGCAGTTCCGGAGCGGGAGGGAAAAGGAAAAAAAAAACAACACTTCTGCTCCCACTTCTCATTTTCACAGCAACCAGTAAATCCCAACCAGTCACAGAACTTTTATGACAAACTCTCATTTAACAGAATCTTGTTACAGGATGTAAATGAGGCACATCTCTTTGAATGGTAACACAATGATGGGAAATAAATCCCTTTTGAAATGAAGAGACAGCTAAGGAAAAAATTTAACAAGCCCTACTGTTCACAGAGGCTCAGAACAAGACTTTTTTTTTTCCTCTCCGTTCAAAATGCTGAACAAGCAACTCTGGCCTCAAAACATTCACTCACCTGCTTACCCAGCATGAAAGACCTTAATGACACCAGCAAAATTCATCTGCACTGCAAAATAGGTGCGAAACCTATCAAAAGGTGCAGGTACTAATGACCTAAATTTAATTAGCTCTGTGTGCTATGATTAGTGCCTGTCCTGGGCTGGCACAGTGAGACTGGTTTAATCCTAATCCTGTATGGAAAGTCTTTCAGGACACAGAGTTTTGCTGAGCTGACACGTGATGTCAGAGGGTCTGGAGTTTGACGCCAGTCAATGAGGATCAAGGAGTTCATCAGCCGCCAATCAAACCTATGTCCTCGTCAAGGGCAGATTTGTTTTGGGAGATAATGCAACTCCAGAAGTTAAGACTTTACTCTTTCTTTGTACCATCTGCTGTATTAAAACACAAGAAAACCGCAGCCTAAAGAATATTACCATTTATAGGAAAGGGTCTCAATGACTTGTGGTTTCAACTTTTAAAACTACTGTAAATAGGATGGGTGAAAGAAAAAGTCCAAGCCTCCGTTCCTACAGTGAAACTGTGGCCGTGAACACTAAAGCTTGAGTATTAGATTTCACTCGCTGTGCCCAAACTAAACGGCCTGGCTTTGTGCTCCTACAACTAGAGATGGCTGTTGCGTGCCACCGAAAAGCGTTGTCAAAAGTTGTAATTAGAGGCTCAGCTCAAGATGTGCCAATTGGTTGAAAATACCATGTTGCCACATCAGAGAGAACAAAAAGTCGGAAGTTAGAAAAAAATCGGGTCATGCTTATTAAGAGACAGGGAGCCATGTGCTGGCTGTCATCGTTATGCCCTCGCAGGGGACAAGAGTTGACAACAACTTCCAAGTACACGAGAAAGTAAAAAGGGCAGAGAAACTTAAATTCCTCTACAGAAATTGTGCTTAATCTCTGCTGTTTATTCATCCATGTTTTGTGTCTGCATACATGATAAGTGCCGTTTTAATGTGGAGACTTTCAGAGCACAAACGCGGTTATTCAAAAAACTTATTTCAAGAACCATCAAAAGTTTACAGGCATCTGTTTGGGCAGAAAAAAAAAACTAAGCTCGGCTACATTTGTTACAGAGGAATTTTTTTGGTAACTGGTTAATATCTTTCCACACCTTACACTTCAAATGTGTTATATACATGCAAAGAGCTCATGCAAGCCAAGAAATACTTGCAGTTTAATAAATACGTTGCTCCTTTGATTGGAAACATTTTTAACAATTACTATAATTAGCACTTAAGGTACATGAAACCACAAAAATTTGCCAAGGGTGTTTGGATGAGAGACAAGACAACAGGCAGTAATGGGCCCTTAAGCACCAGCACAAAAGTCATTCGAGGAAAGACTGAATGAAAAAGTGATTAAAAAAGGAAAAAAATGAAAGTAAGATTAAGAGGAGGCGTATGTGTAGATGTATTTTTTTTGGTCTTACCTGTGGCTCTGCTGCTGGAAGGCCCCGCCTCCTCCTGAGGTTTGCACGCGAGCAGCTGTCTGTGCAGATGTACTGCCTCTGTGGAATGTACAACATTCCCCTGACTCCCATCTCCTGAACCTCCACCGAGGCTTTCCCCGAGTGCCTCCGGCCCGGCGCCGCTGCCTGCCCCTAGGTTCCTGCCACCATGACCCACTTCCCCTCCCTTGCTCGGCCTCCTTTGGGGCTCTGCTCGAGGGGGAACCAGCAGCCGAACGGAGGGGCGGTGAGAAATCTCTGGCTCCTCATCCTCTGGGATCGGGTTGTACCAGATCTCTCCTTCATCGTCTGCATCATTCTCCTCGGCTGGGTCCACACTCCGAGGGTGAGGAGACACCTTGGCCTGACCCACATTAACCTAGATTTGGGAAACAAGTAAAAAATCTCAGTTAACCTATCATTCAGCAAACATGCTTTCACTTGCTTGCTGAAAGTTAAATGAGAGGATTAATAACACTCTAATGCATGTATGATTAATAGGAGAACCTGATTACTAAAATAAGAGGACCTGATTAGCTTAGCTTAGCTAAAGAATGGAAACTGGAAGATAGCTATCTAATTCTGTCCATGGGTCAGGAATCCACCTACTAACTCTTCTCAGACTCACATATTAATACGTCTTATCTTTTTCATGTATAAAGAACAATTGGTTAGTTTAGTGGGAAAAACACTGGACACATGCCCTGTTGTTTTAACATGTTGGTATTTATTGTTTCCCCCTTCTTTCAGTCTTTATGTTAAGCTAAACTAACTAGCTACTGGTTGTAGCTTCACTTCCCAGACATGAAAAAGGTATCCGTACTTCCTTGTAAATCTCAGCAGGAAAGTAAATGAACATGTTTCCAAAGTCTTGAACTTTTTCTTGTGAACAGACGGACAGACGTGGAGGCTAACCTGAGGCAGGTGCAGGCGGACTGGCCGAGACTGGACTCCCCCTGAGGGCCTCAGGTGGTCTGGAGAAGGACTAGGAGGAGGTGGTGGCTGAAGGGAGCCCTGGCTGCTCTCCTCCTCAGCTCCCAGCATTCCCTGCATCTCATCCTTGGTGCAGTGATTCTTCCCAAGGGAACTCTGCTGCAGCCAGTTGCGTTTCTTGGAGACTGTGATGGTTGTGAGCGGTGGGCGCCACGATGGAATCTCATTGGCACGTCCACCCTCCCGGCCATTAGCACAGGGGTTTGGGACATTCTCAATGAAAGCTGATGAAGTAATAGGAAAAAAAAAACAAGTGTGAAAGTTACAATTCATGCTTGTAGACACGAACAATTCATTTGATTGGCATAAAAAAAAACAGCTTATCAATCACCACCATTGAAGCAATTATTAAACTGCAGTGGAAGACTGAATCTGATGTTTAATCGTAGACTATTCATGTCCTGTCAAGTTCAAGAAAACATCTGTATCAAGAAACTGCAGGCGAGGAAACACAAAATCAAAAAAAAAAGGGCCACGTCTCTGCTTTGCCTCACTTCATTGCAATGTGTTTTGTAACATTTGGATGAACTATTGTCATTCTTTTTCTTTTTATGACCCAAGTCAAACTTTCAATCACACCACCACAGTCCCCCAAAGCACCCCCCCCCCCTGTTTTGAGAGTATGTCGGCTCTGAATTCAAAAGAGATCACAGGGAGATGGAGGGATTTAGCACATATATCTTCCATGGCAGCAATATGGAAAAAGGAAGAAACTACTGGCATTACAGCTGTGAAAATAGAGCAGAGAGGGGAGGGTGTGTGTGTGTGTGTGTGTGTGTGTGTGTGCGTGTAAAGGGGGTGACGATAAGTACAGCCGGTGGCGATGTATGCAGGGAAAAGGACAAATGATAGAAGTGGTGACGTGGTCTATTAATGTCCCATAAAGAAAGCGGTTAAAGAGTCCCTGCAGTGGCTGTCTTGATGTGTTCGTGGATGTTTTTTCAGTCTGAAAGTGAAAGATTTTTGTTTTCCTGCACATCAAGAAACACATTTGCGAATCATCTGACTTGCTTTTCTTCACAAGGTTTGATGTGCAGATGCAGCCAGAGAAAAACAACCTCTGAGCATGTGTGTGTGTGTGTGTATCTGTGTGTTTGTGTGTGCATGACGGGGGAGGGCAGGGTCTTGCTCTGACATGTACAGCAGGCTCGTGCAGAAGACTGTTTTGATCCTCAGCAGGTCCCAGACGAGCCCCTCCACATGCTGTAATGACAACTTCTTCTTTCCTCAAGGAAATGCATTTTTGTGCATGCCAGGCTAACATCCACCAAATTATAGACTCAGGAAGATTTTTACTTGATTAAATTGAAATCTTGCACAGGGCATCCAAGATGTGTATGTGTGACTTTGCTCTATAAAAAAAAAAAAAAGTGTGAATGAGTCAGAATGAAGTGTAAAAGTATTTTCTTTGTATCATTAATTCGAAGCAGTCCAAGAGAAAAGAAAGAGAGGTACATTAAAAAAAAAAATCAGATGGTTTTAAATTACATAACTTCTTCTCAGCCGATTTAAACTAAGGTCATTTTTTGTGGTTTTAATTTTTTGCCTGGTTTCTTTTATTGACAAAGCCTTGAGAGTGGCACAGAGAGCAGAGGGCTCCACTGGCATCTACTTTTCCCTGGAAGTCGACTATCTGAACAAGCTCTCTCTGCTCTCCTTTGGCTTGTAAGGCAACTTTACATAGCAACTGTTGACTCACAGTTAATACTGCCATCTCCAGAGCCTCAAAACCCCGTACACCCCAACTTTCTTGAACTTACCGCTCAGTTTTTCTCTAGTGAAAATATTATTAAGTATGAAATGAAGTGGCACAAGATTTATTCTTTTTAGCACTGCCATTCTTCTGTGTTCCTGCTTATTACATAAGCTGCTGAACAGTGTAAAAAAAAAAAAAAAAACAGCTTTCAGTGGCAAGAACAGAGTCCACTTTTAAGCCATTCCTAATCTCCCAAAAAATAAACCCACGCAAAAACAAGCCATCACAGAACCTCTATCATCCTTTGATTTTAATTTCATACCGACGTGCTGCCAAGATACAAAGAGTATCTTTAAGTATTTCTCTTTTCTGCCTTGTTTAAGTTACCAGGAACACGTCTGAATGACCTGGGCCAGCACCATGTTTGCATTAGCCTGGATTAGGGCTGATGCTGTGTTTAAGGGCCTGGAGCTCAGTGGCTTTAGCATGTGCCAACCGCGGAGTGAAGGGGAAACGTACAGCATGTTTCTGGTGATATACTGAGTCCCATGAGTTAATGTGTAGGCCCAAGCAGGCTATAATAATCTGCTGTGGTCTGTTTTTAGCTGTTCTGGTCTGGAGTTCATTGTAACCCTTTAAACTCCGATTACAAGCAGTGTTTTTACATAAAAATCTACAGAGAGAGAATCTCACACACAGTGGAGGACATTACAATGGTAATTTCTCTAGCCTTGTTTACAAAAAAATCTTGAAAAGACTTTAAAGACCAAGACACATCCAAAACTATAGGCTCTTTAGCCTATAATTGATACTTAGCCAGGGTAACTCTCTTTCCAACAGACAAACTACATCAAATGAAGGGTAACTGAAAATAAAAAGACGCAGGTAAAAATGTCCCTTAAAGTCACAGGAGCAAAGACTACAAATGAATCCGTAAATGGAACATTTAGGAGGCAAAAAAATATATAACAATCATACATTTGTGGATGAGGAAGAATGAAAAAAAACTGTAAGAAGAGAGCCTTATTTTGAAGTAGAATATGTGACAGAGAAAGAGCTTCTTTCAGGAGAGAGGTAAAAGTTTATTATGACTGAGCCGGAGCCAAAAAACTGCAGAGTCTGCCACCAACACACGATCAGGTAACGCGAGACTAAAGAGAGGTGAGATGTGCGCGGAGTTGTTGTCAGCGTGCCATCTTCTTTAAGGGGTCTTTCATAACTGTAAGAGGAAGCGTGTTCCGACACGAGCAGCATTCCAGACCACAGCTCCAGATTTACAGCCTCGCCGCCGACTCCTTCCACTGTCACACTCCTTCACACGGAGTAACTGAGAGCAGCAGAGGCAGCACGACACGGGTTTTGACTTTAATAGGTGGCATTTTAGCCGTTTTGACTGATGTCGAATATCAAACCATCAGAGCCGTCTCTAGCTCCTCTAAGTGTCTCACGTCAGCATATCAGTATGTCTTTGCTAGACAGCTTTTTTATGTAAAGTGATACTTTTGATACTAGCAGACAAAGTTTGGGCTGCAGAAAAGACAGTCTAATGAAAAACAGATAATGGAAACTCTGAGCCTGCTTTTTCTTTAAAATAATCTTTAAAGTGCAATATACGCACTAGTTAGCAAGAGAACTGTTATTAAAAGATAAGCTGTATGGAGGGATGCACCGTATGGATTTTTTCCTCTGATCTTAAGAAGATAGCCAGTAATTTTCCTTGTTTTTTTTTTTTCAGAGGAAGTTCATAATCTGTATTTTATGCACGAGGGTAACCACTGTTCAAAGGCGGATGATTTAATATTCCAGAGCTCTGACCTAACCAAATCTAAGTGGCATCATTTCTCTTTAATCCTCTTGAAATCTTGCAGTACACGAACTGCAATTTGCAGTCATGTTGTCTTCCTAGTGTTCACTATGTGGCTCTATCCAGAGGCAGCACTTTGACTGCAGCCCTTTATTAATCAATGATTTATTGGCACCAATAAATATCATGCATCCTTTGCGGTATCTTAAGGCGTTCATGGAAAAAATTTCATTAAAAAGACATTTTCTGAGACAAAAAAACAATTAAAAACCCATGAAACTAAGGAGAAACACCTAGAGTTTTTAGACAAAACAAGCACTTTAAAGACCTGACTTTTTTCACATTATGCTTCACTTTAAAATAAAAGAAATAACAGATGAAACAAGAAAGTTATCTGCCGATTAACTGATCCTGAAAGTGATCACTAGTTACAGCCATAAGTTCTAAAGTGGAACTCAAACAAACATCTATTAACTGAGACCTTTTAGGTCAAAATATATACTTTTAGATGACGACTTAGTTTGAATTTTCACTTAAGCCAGCTACTTTTTTACCACTTCAGAGCACAAGTAAGAAAACAGCTCCTTTCTCCTTTAAACTCAATGCCAAGCAAAACAGAATACGTTGCTGAATTAAGCTTCAATAATGGAGCCAACACAGGCTGGCTCTCTGTGCTGCCATGGCATGAACATGATGTGTTCAGGGCATGAAAGACCTACACCCTTGACCTGAAAGTAACAGATGGTTAGAGTACTTAATACAAGGGTGGACAACTGAGAAGAATAATGAGAAACAGAGAGAGGGATGGGGAGGAGTGACATGGATTTGTCTTCGTTGCTAAAAGGAAGCCAAACTTCGAAAGAAAAAAGCTTATTTCCTGGATGTGCTGGTGTGAATGGTGCCACGTGAGCCTGACATTAAAACTAATTATATTCATGTCGAAATCTTTTGAATGACTAAATGTTTTTTCTCCTCTGAGACAAAGCACTTGATCCACTTTCCCATAGGCTTTTCTTTTCTTTCCTGAATTCCTTCAGCTTCATACAGCCTCTTTTTCTGATGAGCGCAAAAAAAACCACATCAGCTAGTTTTTTTCTCCTCCATACAGACAGCACTTTGTTGTGTGTACAGAGATTCAGCCCCCTCCTTCAGAGGAAATCTTTTGCTGTGTGCCATACATTCCTGTTGACGCTCATTCATATGAAAATGAGGATACTCAGCGTAGATTTTTCTTTTTACACCAATGCAGAGCTGTGATCGTTGCATCACATGTCAACACATGCATCCAGTTGAGGCGTGCTGGCAGCACAGTCTGCGAATGCTGATGCCCCTTTCTCCTCAAAATGCTGAAAAAAACCTGAATTCTTGTTGCTTTTGAAACTCTTTGAGTACATCTTCTGTCCCATCCCTTTGTGTCAGTTTTTAAAAAAAACTGTTAAAAAATCTTCAGGGGAGGGACTTCATAATCTAAAAAAGGAACAAGGACTTTGTGTGACCCAATTAGATCCAGGACATTGGCAAAAGAAGGAAAAGGTCAATGACAGACCCTTTAAAACTTTGTATACAGTAGCTCCTGATGACATGAAATACATCCAGTTTGTTTTGCTGTTTTTGCACACACCATCGTGTGACTCTTACATCTCACAACCCATCCTGGTATGAATTCTGATGCCTCATGGGTCTCTATCAAATGATCTGTCTTTAGAGATAACTATGGCTGATCCCTTCCGGTCGATTGGTTGGTTGGTCAGGCAGGAATATATGGGCAAAATATGCTTCTGTCTGACCATATTTCCATTAACTGACGACTTATGGTGTTACTTTCATAGGGAGAAAGGTGCTTCTTATTGCATGATGTTTTGGGGGGCAGCAGGGACATATGCTGATCTGATGTATTTTATACTTTTGTGACAGTTTTTTTTGTGTGTGTTATAATTGAATATGTGTGGGAATATTTGACTCAAAACACGTGTCCCTGTTTTTTTGGTAATAGTATGACTAATAGACGACACATGAGACAGAAAGTCAAAACACCCCCATTCCAACAACTTTAAAGTCATTCAAACTAAAGGAGACTGCAAGACCTAACTAACTGAGCATTTACTCAACTTCAAGCTAATAGACACCATATTAAAGAACCAGCACAAATCACAACATCTGAGAAGAATGAGAGAGCTGAGTAAAGCTTATTTTAATGGCACAATATGTGGGAGTTTCTGTGAGTTTCAGTAACTGTTCAAGCTTCATGATGGTTTGATAACAGCCATCTGTGACTCTACTTCAAACTTAAAAGCTAAAAGCTTTGCCATGTTTTTTGATGTTTTAATGTTTATTTTGTAGGCTGGCCTGTTGAAATTAGCATTAGCATGTTGAGCAGCTAATGTGGGGATGTTGGACTAATGTTGCAAAATTGAGGGACAGCAAGACTGTGTGAGTATTCAGCATCATTTTAAGCCAATTAAATAATGAGATAAGTAAATTTGATACTGATAACTTTTTATTCCCTCTATGTCTCTTTATAATGCAGCACCAGCATATGCTAAGCTAACTTCAGCATTGTTATTATACAACATTTGAAGTATGCAAATTTAAATATAATTTATTTTATAGACATGTCCTAAAGTTAACAATAGCTTTTAAGTATATGTAAGAACAAAAACTGTATGAATTCATTTGTTTGGCAGAGTAACTTTCACTGGCACCCATGTAAATCTGACAGGTAGAGTTCACTAAGTGCACTGTCGCCAATTTAACTAATCTAGAGAAAACATGCAGATATTATTCCTCCATTGACCAATCAACTGATTGAAGAGTAGACAGCTTTTCACACCGCAAAGTTTTTCTTTGGTTGAATTCAGCCCCGAAGCTGCAACCCTCTGTAAATCCATCCAAGTACAGACACATCAGAGAAGACACGTGATTGGACATACCATCAGCCCAGTGTTTATGTAAAAAAACAAAAAAACTCTGCAGCTCAGTAACAAGTTATTTGGCACAATGCTAAAACCAGACGCCACATCGTTCCGACATGACCTGACAGCAGTTAAGGAGGCTTACATTACACCTGCATTCTCATCTCATTCTGTATCTACTTACAATCTTAATGTTGAGCAACACTGCACCGTGTGTCAAATCCTGAGTCTGTAGGTAAGGTAACAAGATCTGCAGATCAGCACCTCAGAAGCTTGCTGATTCATACACCTAATTGTTTAATTAGCGCCAAAAACAAAATCTAAAAAAAGACAAATTGTGGAGCACAGACTTCAGAAAGTCACTGCTCCATGAAGTGCATAACTTCCTTTAAAAGAGCATTTTGTCACTTTTTTTGTTGTTCACTTTGTTTATTGTATGTATTTAGCAAAGAAGTTAAGGTTCATTTTATAGACGTTCTGTTGAACTTTTGGACAGAGCCACATTAGCTTTCCCTTCTGTTTCATGCCTTGCCACTGAGTTAAGCTAGGCAGCATGAGCAGCTTCGTGTTTAACAGACATGAGAGCAGAATCAATCTTATCTTCTAACTTTACAACATTTCTTATCACAAGTGTCTTCTCTTGCTTTTGAGGGGAAACAAAAAGCTTTTTCATTAGTCTTCTCCAAATTGTATCAGCAGACTTGCAAAACAAACAATGATCTTCCTCTTAGTTTAAACCGCACTTTAAACGCCTTATAAAAAAAAAAAGGAATTAAAAGAGGAGAATATTTGCCTCCTGGGAGTGGATCTCTTACTCTTCTGTTTGTGGTGTCTACATCTCAGTCTCAATATCAGCTTTGACCTTACACCACTCCTTAGTGTGGCCAAAACATGATGCCTGGATACTGCCTGCCTGCCGGCAAGTCGATCCTTTGCCACAACACAACATTAAAACCCTCCAACTGCAAATACTAACATGCATATACACACTAGAATGCACAACATCCTTCACCCACACATACATATAAGGAGTGACATGCTGAGGGTAATAATCAACAAGACGTTTTTACACTAATTAAAAGACAAGTCTGGACAGAAATAAAATTAGCCGCAGTTTAATTAAGCCAATATTTTGCCCTTTGACTGTACAGTGAGGTTTTATTTCCAAGACATTCTCAAGAGGAACGGGACTATTTTTAGAAAGTTAGAAACGTATAAATATTTGCATAAATCCAGAGAGGAGCCATAAACTCAATGAAGAGTTTCAAGCCAAGACAAGCAATTCACTGGAGCTTTCCGGAGCTTTGGCATTTCTTTTTTTTTAAATGGCTCTTTGTGAGGCGCTGAGAGGCCCACAAGGGCAAGATAAGCCCGGCTCTGACCTTAATAAATACTTAATCGCCCTTCATTTTGTTCATTCATGGCAAGGAATTAAGTGACACAACGCAAACAAGTTAAACAACAGGAATGGCATCCTAAATATTCAATCCAAAGTCTCTTTAAAATGCAAGTTACCATGGAGCTGTCTAGAGCAAACGACTGGGGAGGAAGGCAACATGACAGCCCAACCCCCCCCAAATGCTCTCAAACACACACACACACACGCACACACCGAACACACACACACACACACACTACCACAGAAAGTAACTGCAGTGGCTCCTCTCCTACTTTGGATTCCTTTGGCCACAGCTGTGGAAAAGTTCAGTGGCTAGGGAAAGAGAGGGAAAAGCTGTGCAAAATGGGCAAAAAATGAGAATCGACGAGGTTAAGAGGAAAAATTTAAAAACTAATATCAAGAAGGTTCGTATCTTTACTCCAGCTAAAAGAAGAAAAAAGCTTTCGATGTAAAAAATTGGGAGCTGTGTCCGGTTGAGAGCAGCTGGAAGTCAAACACAGGGGCCTTCCGCTCAGCAGCCTCAGAGATCATGCTCTATTTCTAGCAGCACAGCACACTGACAGTCAACAACAGCCTGCGCACATGGCAGGCCATCTATTTACTCTGGAAAACACTGTCAGAACAACACACACACTCCAAAGCACTCACAAACACACACACACACACACACACACACATACACACACACAATTGAACGCATACAAAGCTATGAATGGTACAATAAAGAGGTGGTGATGTGTTTTTGATCCATACAAAGCAATTCCATTTGTTGCTGAGCAACAAATGTCAATACAAAGTTCTCCACACAGACAGTTTCTGAATCCTGTTACTGAACTCACTAAGTGCCTTGTTTGCAGTCAGACTGCAATTCATTTAGTACAACCACACACTATGCATAATTAAATGATAATTAAGTTTATATGTAATTGGATTTACCGTGGGTTACTGTCATTGTAGGGTGTTGCAAAACAAAAATTAAAGTAAAAGGCAATTAAAAATACATGTAAGAAGTGGATTAATGGACTTTGTGGGGACATTTCCTCTAAACTACAGTCTCTGAGGTCAAAAATGAAATTTTCTTTTAAACTGGAAAAACTACATCAGCTGAAGAGGATCGTGTGATGTGATTGAAAGCTCCAGAACAGCTACTAAATGGACCTGGTGGTGAGTTTCCCTTAGTTTCCCTTCCCTAATCTTTAGGTTGCATTTTGAACACTGAAACAAACTCACGTGTTTCAACTCAAAAACATAAGTCAGTCACTAGTTGCTGTCAGTGGTTTTATGATACAGATGTTTTCCTGCTGTTGCACCACATCACAGACAGAACTTCAAAGCACAATCAGAAAATCATTTTGTACACGATTGAAAGTCATTCACACACAAACCCCACCACCAACACCATGAAAAAGCACCACTGCTGCTAGCGGAGGAGAGTGAGTTAGTTGTTACTGAACTACACTGTGAGTGATTCCGACCTACAACCTGACGTGCCATTAATTTAGTGTTAAAATGCACCTAAATTAGTGTGAAGAACAGAACCCGCCACCGGTTAGAGAATCTTAAAAGGGAAAGCAAAGAGGTCTGAGGTGTCTCGTCCCTTTGCTTTGCATCCTGAAGAGAAGGAGTGCAGGGTGGACCGCCACCAGACGAAGTTTACTATGACTGGAGGAGGATGACGGGAGGAAGGAGGGTGAGAAGTCTCTGATTAAGAGGATCCACGGGAGTTGAGGCCACTCCGTGTAGCCGTCCTACCTTGCTGCTGATGTGGTGGTGACTTGATTGGAGGTGACTTAGCCCTGACAGATTTAACCCCTCGGCTGGATGTCTGGATAACTGGTTTGCACCCACCGACGTTAGCCTGGAGACAGGTGTTGCCTTGGCTTTGGCCTCCGCCACGAGGCAGAGATGAGCCCTCAATGCGCTGCTTCATTTCAGAAGATAACAAACGCCCCTTGTGCATCCACTCTTGCATCTTGTTGACAGTGACACCATGCCCCTTGTTGACGGAGTTGGCCCTCTGCGCTCGGACTCTGGTCGGTTCATGCTTGTTGCCAGGGCTCTGCTGCACTGATGCATCAGCGTTGCTGTCTGACGAACCCGTGAGGCTGTTGACCGACCCGCTGCTCTCATTGAGCTGCCCACCTCGGGCTTCATCGCCGCCAGCATCTTGAAGCAGCTCATCACTGCTGATGGCGTCATAAAGTGCCTGAGATTTTGACAGCTCGCCCGCTTCTGGGACTTCACCCTGATTTGTCTCTGTGTGGCCTTTCTCCCCATCGGTTTTTAGACTCTGTGCTCCAGGGGCCTGAGCACAGGATAAGGGTCCACCTGGATATCTGATTGCTCCGTCACTAGCAGAGCGCAGCAATGTGGGTCTTAACTTGGTCAAAGACAGGTTTACCATACTCTTACTATTAATCCTGCCGCCTTTGAAGCCTGAATCCTGGTTCCCAGTGAGGCAAAGCAGAAGTGAGTCAGTATCAGACACTTGCTGAGGGCTGTGATCGCCTCCTGAGGACCAGGAGTCGCTATCCATGTTTTTGGCTGACAGCCTCGAGCACAGGCTGTCCCTAGAGTGACTACTACAGGAGGAGGTGGCCTGCTGCTCAGTTAACCCACCGTTAATCTGTTGTACATCCATGTTGATATCATTCATAGCATTGATAAGAAGATAATAAGCCTCTTTCAGCTGGTTCCTAAGCCTGTCCGTTTCCTGGGCGCTCTTACTGTCATCAAGCTGCCCTTTGTCAAGACCAGGCTGAGGCGGTTCTGCCATCTCTGCTCTATCATCATCACCTTTTGCTCTATTAGTTTCATAAAAGGGCAAAATTTCATTGTCATAATAATCATCATCTTCACTGTCTAATGTGTATCTAAGTGAGCCCTCTGTGGCGCACAGGGATGCCACGTTAATGTCGCATATTTCTAACTCTGTGGGGAAAAACGTGGGGCTCTGCAGAGACCCCGCAGTCCCTCTAAGGTCCCCTGCATACTCGGGCCCATAGCTTTCAACATCTCTGATTAAAATGTTTTCTTCCGTGTTTCTTGACGCACAGTTTGGATACACTAATGCGGCGCTGAGGGGCGAGTCTGCCTCCCAAGTTTGGCTGTTGTCAAAAGTCCAGTTAGCGTTGTGTTCATGGACAGCCACTACAGTCCCTGCCATGTGCCGAGTGTGTCCTCTGTCTCTGGGCTCCGTCCCATCACTATCAGCGGTACCAACCCGGCCCTCCGGAGGTTTACCTACCCCGGCACACGGTTCTAACCTTCCTCGGTACAAAACGTGATTTGAATTGTCCCCAAACCCGATTGAATCCCCGACGCTGCACTGCCGCGGAACGGAGACGAAGTGTTTTCTCTGAACATGCGGTTCTCCAAGCGGGACCCCCGCCGATAACGTGATTTTGCCACCGGATCTCGGCCCCTGGTGACTCCGATCTACCTCCCTTAGCACATGCCCCCCAAACTGCACGGCTCTTTGAAGTGAGACCCCCAGGAGCTCCTCATTAACCCGAACCCTGCCCCCGCTGCTTCGCCGCTCCTGAGGACTTGCGCCGGCCAACTCTTCAGCGCGATTCTCCCGGACTACTACAACCCCCCCGGTTTGCACCATCGCCCCATCAACACAATTCTCGTACGTACTCATTCTCTCTGTCGTGCAATCCAGTCCAGTGAGCAACACTACCGGGCGAGCCTCGCTGGAGTCTCGCTGCGTTTGCAAAACTTTTTCTTTACCTTCTCGGCCCCCATTTGCAGCAGCAGCAGCAGCAGAGCCGTATCCACCGCTGACCGTCGCTCCTTTCTTGGATTTCTTCCCCCGGAGTTTCGCTAGTAAAGTCCTCCGCAGAGGATCAGCCATTCCTTTCTCTTGCCCCCTGTTAATTCCTCCCGGTTTCTTTCAGCACGCTGGCTCCAGAGGGAAAAGACCGAGTGGGTTCTCCTCGCTCGCCGCGGTCAAAGCTCGCCGGGCGGACGAGCTCCTCTCCATTCTCCGCTGTCACCTCCGCTCTGTCGCCTCACTCACTCCTGGCTCTCTCTGCTCAACTGCACCACATCTCTCTCTCTCTCTCTCTGTCTCCCTCTCTCTCTCTCTCTCTCTCTCTTTCTCTCTGCTCCACACACACACACCACCACACACACACACACACACATTACCCTCCTCCCTCTCTTTTTCTTTCTCTTCTTTTCTCTCTAGCGCCTCACCTCACCTCCTGCTCATGTTTGCAGCTCAGATGTTTGGAATATTTTCCGGGCTCAAAGTTCAGGGAACTTTCACGTAAATTAGGAAAATAACATAAAAGCTTAAAACTACGACTACTCAGAGAATATAAATAGGTACTTAAAGTTGTAAAAAAAATCATTTGTATAACAGTTTTTGACCAATAATTTCATAAAGCAAATAGGCCTACAAACACATTTCATTTTCTCCACTCATCTACTAACAGTTCAGTTCAATACATCAGTCAGGCCTCCAAGAAGATATATTGGTCTGCCATGGAAAATTCCTTTCTGTGTTTTTCCTCTCCTCTTTCTTAAAAGTTAATAAACATAGCATTTCAATAAGCCTTCAATCTGCAGTTAGGCTAAGTCATGTATTAAAGAGTATCTTTGTCGATAATAACTTTGCTTTGATATGTCTTTAAGTCAGTAATAAAAATGCAAGACCATGAACTTTTCAATGAACCATTAATCCGTAAAACATTAACGGTGTAATAATTGAGAAGTTACAGGGTTTTCATAACATGCACAACATGGGAACTGACAGGTTTGTCTTATGAATATCTTAAAACCGATGTGTGTTTGTAAATTATTTATAAACCATAAATCAAGCCAGTTAATTTTTTAACCGTTATAAACGACGACTTTTAAAAAGTCAGGGTTAGGATTTAAAGTACTGCTATTACATTTGAGCATAAACAACAGATATCAAGTAAAATAAGATCCCAGATCACAGATGGATTTTAATAATCTATCTATGCATCTTGTTTGTAAATGATACTGAATGCAGCATTATGATTGGCAGCAGCAGTGAGTTTTCCATCTGCAGCTGAAAGGATTAGTCAATTAATGAAGTGATCTATCAACAGAAAATTGATAAGCATCTTTGTGGACACCGATTAACCATTTTAGTTATTTTTCAACAAAAAACAAAAAATACCATGACAAACACTGACTGGAATGTAACTCTTTTATGTAAGGATTTGCTTTTGATTGAAAAAACATTGAAGAAGTGGCATCTTAGGGATCATAAGAAAATATAATCAACAAAACCATAACCTATTGATAGAATACTACAATATTAACCAATTCCGTGTATGTTGTGAAACGTACTTGGCAAAATAAAGCAATATCAATATCTAAAATACTTAATTAAATTTCATGCAATAAATGAAATTTTGCAACATTTTAAAGTGCAAACACATATGAAGGACAAAAGTGGCTTTACATATCATCAGCATGCTTTCTTTTAAGTAACACGGGTGTAGAAATGTTCCATTATATGTCCGATACCTTGATCAATTTATGTCTGGATATTGGTAACTGAAATGCAGCTCTAGATTCTCTATTGAAATTCAATGCATACTCGTCCCCAAAACGTGATTTAAACTCAGTTGGAGAGCAGCGAGTCGGGACTTCAAATGACCACCTTCACTGGTAGCTGTGAAGGCATTTCAGCAAACAGCAGGGACAACAACTCTCATCATCTCTGGGGAGAAAATATGCCTGACTGTCTGCAGAAAAAGGAAAGAGAAAAATGTTGGTCCCAGCCAGAAACAATAAGAAGGAGTATGGTAACCTGGCAGCTCTGAATCATGTCTTAGCCTTTACAAATGAGCAGGATTTGCTGTGTCACGAGGAATTTGTCTTTGCATGGTTTCATCTTCATTATTACACACACATGAAGGCTATTTTTTACCCTCCAATGGCAACACCAGCCTTAAAGCCCAGCCTGCTTCATGATGGATCACTGGTGATTATCAGGACTGACACTTTTATCTGAAGTGTATCTTGAGTAATCCTCTCCTCTTTGACCTTGCATCTAACCCCTGTCCATGCCCGCAGTACAAGCCGCGACTTTAAGAGTAGCGGGGGACAGCGGAGAAAGGAATGAAACATACTTCACTTGAACCTTAAGCCATTTGTTTGCTGTTGCCTCTGCTTGGAATGTGCAAGAGGACGAGCTGGTGAAAAGCTGCAGTGGGTGTAGGAGTGCACATGCGCTCTCAGCCTCTTTTTTTTTTTAAGGCACACACGTACTCTATACCTGCACACACTCCTCTCCCTCCCAGACTGATGTGACTAACTCTCCTGGCATAACAGTGCCTCTCTTTTCTAAGGTACAATGTCTACCCACGATGGAGCGCGTGCATTGTCGGAGCCATTCATCCACAGGGCCCCAACGTTCCACATTCACCCTCCTCCTCCCACCACCACCACCACTACCCTCAGTAAAACATGATAAGCATCTGTTATTGCTCTGCAGGAGCCGAGTAGGCCCTGACGCCTCCGCCTGCCTCCCCATCTGACTGACTAGACCCTGTCTGGGCAGTTATTTACAGGTCAAAACCTGCAGGCTGCATAGTGGGTCTGTTCTTATGAAAGAGAGAAAAAGGGAGAGGGTGTTGTGAAGGAAAAGAGGATAGATATATCAGCAAGGACGCAAATCTTTGGACCAGACAGAAGTGTTGCAATGGTTCAACTCATTCACTGCAGAGCATGGAGCAATGTCTTTTTGACAAATATGGTCTATTAGTGCAATTTTTACACTGGGAATGTCTTGCATTCCTGAAAATGTGATCTTGTTTTGCTATATCTTTAATATTTGCAGCTATTTGAAATATATATGCAGTGATGGCTTGTTGTATGTTTGGCAAAAGAAAACTAGGTTGTAAGAGGTTGTCACATATAACCAAACACAAGTTCTGTACTCAAAGTGTTGGGGTACTTGTAACTTAATGAAGAAGTTTCTAATTTTTCTCTTGATCAACACTAATAAAGATATTCATATACAAGTTCTTAAAATATAATGAACTGTGATAGATTTGAATGACCACCAATATGTAAATCACTGAAACTGAGCTCCACCTGAACTAGTTGCAACATTAAAAAAAACCCCAGTGATATAAAACATGTGCAACTCACAGAGGTTATGCCACATTATGAGTATTTTTACTCTGTTTTCCTTAACACCTATTTGACTCACTCAGACAGAAATGTATACAGGGAGAGTAATTTGTGAAAGTTTATGCACATTTGTATACTCCCTTCCACACTGGTCTTGCTGGTGTTAATCCAGAAGTTTGTGACAGGCAACAACAACAACAAAAACAACAAAAAATGCACTGTTACCTTAGACAGAATCACAGATTTGACTGTGTTTGAAAATTGATGGAAAAAAATGGGATAATGTAAGTACACAACTCGACAAAATACGCAACAAAATCATAGTTGTTTTTCCTTTAATGTGGAAATGTGACATATTGTAAGTTGAAATGAACACAAAATAAGCACCCGTCAAGGGTCCTTCTACATGCTGACTCAGCAGAGCAGGAGAAAACAAGGAAGTTTGTCTCCTATTTCTATTTTTCTTCCACTAGTCACTTGTGCCCTTTGTGAAGCCAGTGCTTCACAAGCTGGCCCCAGTTCAGATGGCCTGGCCCAAGAGTGTTTGAGGGAGAAAGCTGTGTGAGTGTGTGTGTGTGTGTGTATGTGTGTGTGAGAGAGTAAGTGTGACAGAGAGAGAAAGAAAAGCAGGGAGAATATTTATGTGTATGTGAATACAATGCATGTGCACGTGAGCGTGTGTTGGGATGTGGGGCTCTGCAGCTGTTGGGGCTCTCCTATTGTTCCCCCTCTCTGTCCCTCTGACTCTCTCTGCCCCGACCCCCTTTTTTTCTGCACACACTGCAACTAAATTTATGTTCTTTGACACAAGCCTTTCTCTGGGTATAAATTAGGTGGGATGATCCCTGTCAGAGTAGCATTGCCAAGTGCCTGCAGCCTTTTTTTTTTTTTTTTTAATTGTCGTAGCTATTCACTTATATCTTACTCTTTAGAACATATTGAAAAGGAACTCTAAATGTGCCTCACTGTATTCCATTCACACAAGAGTTTTGTTGAAAATAATGGCTATATAGGCAGGTTTTGAACTATTAAATTTAATTTTATGGAAATAAAATAAGGACTTTTTTTCCCATGGAAAGTTATCGCTTATTGGGCTGAAAAACTATTCATAGAGCAACTGAACAGTGAAACTCTTGAAAAAGAGAGTCCAGGTTAAACCAACCATTCTATGTACAAAAAAAAGTAGGGTGATTAAGAGGTTTATATGAATACAAACACAATCAAGGTGCAGAGGCAAACATTATTATGACCCAAACCACCACTACATAATATCCAAACTATGATAGTGGGCCAATATCAGATATGAGGTTATCTGACTGGTGTAAATGCAATCATTCAGGGTCTGAATTGGTGCGAGCAAACATCATATCCTCTTGTCTGGAACCCAGATAAGCTCCCATCTCATAAAAGCTGACTGAGATAGCTTGGATATTAACCTAAATCTTGTGCTCTTGTTGACAGAGACGTCAGTGACAGGTTTGTGTAAAGATGCACAGCAAAAATAATTACCGAGTAAGGCCCTCTGAGCTGTAGTTTCTGTGCTGAAGTGTCTCTCTGAGGCACACACAGTGACTCATGGAGGCTATATTGAGCTGTCAAAGCCAGGAAAATGATTTTTCACCCTTCCTTGGCTTTTGAGTGTTGTTGAAACTCTGTTTTGGAGACATTCATCACTTTTACTGACTCTTCACCTTAAACTGCCTCTCACAAAAGCTGGAAATAGTCACAACAAGAGCAAAGCAGTTATTGATCAAACATTCTCCAGTCGATGATGCCTGGAGGGACAGAGACTTCACCAATACCTGTGACCAGAATGAGATAAAAATAAAGGAACTGGCCTGCATCTAATCACTGGTTTCATTAGTCTGACCTGTCATTTATACTTTATCTTTTGAAACCTTTTTTGTCTTTGTTATCAAAGAATGTACAGACCTCAAAATTAATGGAGCAAAATAACAAAACAGACCAGGTTACAGGGGGCAGCACATAAGTTTATACATAATAAACCCTTTGTTATGTGTAAACTAATGTTGTCCAGTTGTTAGAAAACAAGTCTACATGTCCTCAATACATAATTTCAATGTATTATTTGATTCCGATATTATATCTTTATGTTATTGATTAATTTATAAAAAGTTTCAAACTATTAATTAAGAAAAGAAAGAAAAAGCCTTTTTAAAAAATTTTTGAAGCTTATTGCAACATAGTTGAACTGCATTTTTCTCAGACTAACAGTGAAATAAATACAAAAATATTGATTTTATTGAGATATAAAACAGTGAAAAGCATCAAATGTGTGACATTTGTGCTTTGATGTATCTTAAAATAAATAAAATTAGTATTATGACAGTTGGTGATTAATAATCTGCTGCTCACCTTATTGATTAATTGGCCAACATTTTCAGCAGTACAATTATAAATGGATTTTAATTGTTCAGGAATACATTTAACACAGTTGGTTGCTTGTTATCCATCTGCACCTCCACTGAAAAGCATAAAATAATGAGGATCTCTTACAGGATCTGTTGCTCTTGTGCACATGATGGCTGAGATAGCAGACTCTAACCAGATATTATCTCCATTACTGACCAGCAGTCAGGTTTTCCTGACCGCCACTGGCTGATTTCTCCTTTTTTTGAGACAAAACACATCCAATGCACACAGACTTTGAGTCTTTTCCATATCCTTATCAACAGACAACCTTCTGACATGTTTATCATGACAAGAGGTCAGACTGCTTGTCTCTTGCTACTTTTCTCTGTCATCTCTGAACGTTCTTGTCTCTGAGTGCTTTCGTCATGTGATCGCACTCAAAATGTTCCACTGTAAAAGTTTATCTCCACGTTCATACTGTCTGTGTGGAAACTAAGACACTGTGCTGCCACTGTATCACTTGCAAGTGTTAACTTTGTTGCCAATTACAACACAGTATCTCAAAAAAATCATTTTGTTTGAAGACATTTATCTTTATAATTTTTGTTGTCCTGAGGTCTTTTGGCCTCTGATCTCTTCTGTCCTCCGGCTGGTGGTTAAAATTTCCACATTTAGAATATTTCGAAATTTTCTCTTGCTGGCATTTTTTGTGACGATAGCTCTTCAGTGTATTCAGATTATATAACTGTTTCTATTTGAACAGGCAGGCCCACAAATAAAGCAAATAATCTAGGTAATAGCTACTGCGAGTTTGACTTTTCAGATAGTTTTATAGTAGAAAAAACAGTAATTAACAACGCTACAAATACAAAATGTTTCAAAATTGATTGAAGGATTAAAAATTAAGTTTGTGTCTGATTGCTTCCTTCAAACCAAAATTGGTAATCTACTGCCATTATTTTGCAGTTTATCATCTCTAGTTCTGATCTGTCATTTGCAGCCACAATAAGTATGTTGTCTGTTCGTCCTTTTCTTGTCTGATGATGTGATGAGAGCATACAGATGTTCTTGGGTGGTATAGAGCAATGTAGCTTGTTCTTCAAACATGGGAAACCATTTGAAAATATTTAAGTGCAATCAGTGGTCAGTACCACAATGCTACTACAAATTACAGTATAACGTTACTCTCACTGTCTTTTGGAAAGTTTGACTTCTCGCTCAATGTGAGACCAAGAGAGAAGAACCCGTGGTTTATGGAACACAATCTCTTCTGGCCCAGCCAGTAATTTTGATGTTTTTGTCTTTTCTGAAAAGACAAGATTTCAACACAATGTCAGCCGTAGTTATGCTTCATATTCTTCTTATCTGAAGTGAAAGCTCAAATGACCGGTTAGAGAGATGTGTTTGTCTCCAGCCAGGCAGAGGGTTTTCTTCTCTGCTGAACATCTGTTTCACACAACTGCTGGTGTGAAAAACAACTGTTTGGCTCAAGAAAACATGCAGGAATGCATGGAGAGAAGTCAACAAAGGGGTGTGTTGATGTGGAAGCAGTATCCTAAACTTGTTCAAATTGATAAATGCAGATTTCAGCCACAATAGCCACATGGCTTCAACCTGACTGAAAAAAACATATACAATCACTGGATGGACTGACGTGAAATTTGTATAAATATTCATGGTTGCTAGATTATTACCCTAACATCCATCTGTTTCTCTAGCGCCGCCAAGAGGTAGACTGGTTTCCAATTAAATAACCTGATGACTCCTGAATTGACTATTGGGAAGTTTGATAATGAATGTCCACAGGAAATAAATTCTAATGACTTTGGTGACTGTAAGTTTATATATTGTGCAACATTTAACTTGTATATTCACTTAGCAGTTGGCTGAAGAGATTGCGTAGCGATTCTGTGATATGCGAATTTACTTTCCAAATAAAATAAAATGAGTGTTTTTTATGCACTGGTTCATTCAACAAAGCTGCACCTGAAAGTGTGTTTGCACGTACAAAATGACACACATACTATAAGGTGGTGAGAAACTTAACATTATAGTAAGAAATATGATAATATCTGTGGTATATTTTATAAAAAATATTATTATTAAATGATTACATTTCATATACTCTTTTAAGCTAATGGTTTGTTGTGTTCTGTGTCAGTTAACAAGTTTTTAAGTTTTTCTGGAAAACAAAATGAGACAAAAGCAGCCCTTTCCCTTATTCTAGCTGTGAGACTTGCAGCACCAGACAACCAACAGCCAGGACTAAATTTACATACAAACTGTGACATTGTGCTGACTGTGGGGAAATCACATAAATCAGATACAAGCAGCTGCAGGCAGGCAGCTCAGTAAGGATCCCTGAATACTCAATGGCCATCATGAGGTCTCGACCTGCCAGTAAATGTGTCACAATAATAAACTGTTAGGGCCCTATCGTACACCCGGTGCAAACACGGTGCGCCAGTGGCGCAGATGTCATTGCTATCGTACACCCGGCGCAAATGTCATTTTTGCCACAAGTGTACGATAGCAAATCAACTTGCGCCGGGTCTTCGTGCCAAGGGGCAGGAGGTCTGAGAATGGAGGCGGAATGGCGACGTGCCCCTGAGTGTTTGCTATCGTGCACCCAGCGCATTGAGGTCAAATGCGCCAGGAGTTTAGACCAGCCAAAACCTGGTCTAAACGGAGGCGCAGACGTAA
>JAQMCX010000045.1:8773779-8785208 GCA_029814765.1 Acanthurus leucopareius | reverse complement strand
CACCCACATTATTTCACTTAATGACAGATGATGAAACAGTGTCACTGGATCACTGCGGGCCAGACATAGGGCTCTCGGCCCGCGGGCCGCCTATTGGGGTTGGCTGTGCTACAATATCATAGTATGAGCTAAACTGGCTAGTATTTCTAAAAAAGAAATAAAAAAAATTTGATGATTATTGTAGACTTGACAGCAGCTTGTTATTAATCTGTGATGACGTGAATTAATGTATGAATGTTTTGCTGATATTTAGATGATGTCCCGAGAAAGCTGACATGATGATGATACACAATAACAAAATGACACTTGGCTCATTTTAGGAAATATCTCTTTATTAGAATATTATTAATTCTATCATTTTTTTATATCATTTGTTCTTTATTCAGATTGAATAGCTGCAGTTTGTCAGAGATCAGCTGTGCGTCTTTGGCCTCAGCCCTGAAGTCCAACCCCTCCCATCTGAGAGAGCTGCAACTGAGTAGCAACAACCTGCAGGATTCAGGAGTGAAGCTGCTGTGTGATTTTCTGGAGAGTCCAAATTGCAGACTGGAGACTCTGAGGTCAGACACTGTTTCTGCATCTGTGATGACACGTATGATGGGACATTTGTGTCAGTAGTAAAATGCAGACACTAGGCTTACTTCACTAATCCATACTGAATATTTTTATACTAAAGTCTATTTTCTTCTCCAGTGGTTTAGTCCATTTACTGTCGCAGTGTAATGTTGTGCTTTACAGTTTAAACCTTCATAGAACAAGAAAAGTCTACACTGGATAATTCACTCTGAACCTGTGAAACTTTTGATTTGCATTTAATAATTAACATGTTTTTATTAAATAAATTAGAATAATTAAAGTGATCTAATAAATAATCTGTGTTTCGGTTATCAGGCAACAACACATACATTCAGCATTTCCTTTTTCCAGCATTTCATGAAACTATATGATGCTTTTACTGACTAAAGAGTTTAAACTGGAGATACTTTGTTTCAATGACTCCATTGGTCCTAAAAGACATATTTTTGGTGTCTTTTGTTTACCTTTCCTCAAAATTCCTTCAGAAAAAAAATTCATCAATTTATGTGATTTTTATTTGTATTTGACTACATAGCTTGAGTCTGTATAGATAAAGCTACTGATGGAACGAGCAGAGTTGAAGGGGTAAAGTCAATGTGTCTCCATTGAAGTGGCAGCACATTGTCATTAATATTAATGGAGCTTCTTTTCACTTTTTGTATTTTACAGTTTTCAAACTCCATCCTTTTGGGTTCAACTGTATGGTGTTTCCATTTTGTAAACTTCTACAGTCTGAACCTTCTTCAGCTCAAAACAGAAAATCATTGATGAATTTCAAGCAGGAATATTGTTACATCATTTATTCTTTACTCAGATTGAGTTGGTGCAGCTTGTCAGAGATCAGCTGTGCCTCTCTGGCCTCAGCTCTGAAGGCCAACCCCTCCAATCTGAAAGAGCTGGAGCTGAATGGAAATGAGCTGCAGAATGCAGGAGTGAAGCTGCTGTGTGATTTTCTGGAGAGTCCAAATTGCAGACTGGAGACTCTGAGGTTAGTTTACTGACTCTGTTACTTTTGTAGACCTTTAATATTTAATAAACAATTAAAGCTAATTAATGGTCATTCATAAATTTTTAGATTTTCTTTGTTCTTTTTTTTATTTTTTAAACTAAATTTAGTCTTTTCTGTCTCTTAAAGAAATAGTCTTTAAGAAACAGAAATGTCCACTGTTAGCTATGAAAGTGAATTAATGTTTAAAAATTTTCATAAATGGTCACATCTGTATGCAGAAGGTTCTCTGGACTATGAGAATATTTGTTTGAAATTAGTCAAGAGTGCTGTCTGAGGTAGAAATTTTTTTTGGTTTCTGTTCATTTTAAGCTTTTTCACAAAAAATTCTCATAACTTATTTCTTGATTTCCTCTGATTCTTGTCATACTTGACTGAGATCAGCAGCATGTCATTGCAGTTTTTTACAATCACTTTGCCACTTGTTTCAGAACTATGATGTCATTTTTCAAAAACTCTGGACACAAAACTTACGTTTACCACTCGTAACACAGACTGTCCAACATTCAAAACACTGAAATGTGCATTCATATCTTTTAAGATACCTTACACTCACAGAGTTGCTGGTTCAAACTACTCATTTGATCGTGAGTTCTTACAAAGGTTGTTTCTTTAGATCAACCACACGTAGGATACTCATAGTTTCACTGTGTTTGATCAGCCAAATTAAAGTATAAAATGTGTGATACATGTTTCATCATGGTGCTACACAAAATTTTACTGTTAAAGGACCAGCAGAGAGAATACCACAGAGGAAGCAGAATCATTGAAAAAATCTGAGGATGACTGATAAAATACAAAGCTTTAAATCACAGCATTGGTTCCCTTTGAATGGAAGCAACAACCAGCTATGTCTTCCTCCTCTATCTTCTCCTGCTTGGCCTTTATAGTTAGACAACTTGCCTTATCCATGTAACAGTATCTCCATGTTACAGTATCACTGTGTTGCTGTGAATGCCACACACTTGTACCACAATCTGAAATAATCAAGCAGTAGCAAATTGCTACCAGTGGATCTAGTTATCCCTCCATTAAATTTTCATGATGTGAATGTGGGATATTGTTCCTCAGTTTTCATAGAACTTTGCTTTACTTTAAAAGTAATTGAAACAGTTATTTATCATTTTGAGCAGTTGCATCAATTGATAGTTAGATCAGTGAAATAAAATGAATAGATTGTCATCTTAAATGCAATGTGTCAACTGCATTTTTAAATGTTTATACTTTGTGTCATTTTGAACAAGTGATTTTAGTTCAGTGAAAAAAAGATCTTTGGTGTATGGGTACTATATCCAGGCAATTGAAACTAAGTTTTAGAGTTTTAAGAAATGTGCGTTTTTGATCACTGGCTGTGAGTTTTGTATCTAAAGTTTTAAAAACGGACATCAAGGTTTTGAAACTAGTGCCAAAGTGATTGTAAAAAACTGTTATCTGTGTTGACATGAATAGCTGTATGAATGCTGTGCTAATATTTGGATGATGTCTGAGGAGGGCTGACATGATGATGATGCACAATAACACAATGACAAAGTCACTGGATTATGCACTTGATTAGGACATAGAAATGATGAGCTACACATTTAAACCTGAACGCTTCTGATTGGTTTATAAATGTATTTTTATCGCCATCATTTATTTGTTATTTAGACTAAGTTGCTGCAGCTTGTCAGAGATCAGCTGTGATTCTTTGGCATCAGCTTTGAAGTCCAACCCCTCCCATATGAGAAAGCTGGACCTGACTAACAACAACCTGCAGGATTCAGGAGTGAAGCTGCTGTGTGATCTAGTGATGAGTCCACACTGTAAACTGGAGACTGTAAGGTCAGTGGAGTGTTGGGATCAATCCATGCTCAATTCAGCAGCATTGTACTAAACACTGTTAGTATCGAAACAAAGATCAAATATGTCCGGCATTCCTTCTTCCTTCAGATAGATACATGTAGATATAGATAAGACATGCGAAGATGCATTGCACATTGCATTTTAAGTCTTCATCCAGAGACTGTATGAAAAGGCCTCCAACAAGAACTACAAGTATAAACCACTTTTTGGTTAAATCCAAGAACAAGGAATGCAGAAAAAAAAATTACAACAATTTGTTCAGTCCAAGTAACTACTATCACAATAAATTTAATACATTCAGTGTTCACATCAAACTATAATTGGGAGTTCAGCACAGTTCCTAAATATTTGAATTTGCGACAACCTTGACAATCTCACCATGAATAGAGCTTTACTTAGGTGTCCCACAGTTTTTTCTAAAATCAGTGATGAGCCTCTTTGTTTCTTACATGTCATCCGAGAATATCACCAGGTAGCTGGCCTCTTTACAAGAGCTGCAGCTGTCTGTGTACAGAATAAAAAGAAGGAGTGGAATAACACAACCCTTTTTTGAAACCAGGACATCCAGCATTATTCCATTAACTAACACCTACTGTTTCCCGTCAGTTGAAAGTTCAAAAGCAGCAATAAAACCTGGTCAGGTATATAAAAATAGGCAAGATATAAAGCTGGATTACAGCTGACAGTATTACAAGATGTTTAGAAACAGTGGCCCTCATTCAACAAACTGTTGTAGCATCAAATCTCATCCTGAAGTGCTGGTTCGCTCATTCAACGCTAAACATTTGATTAGTTCATCTTTGTCCCAGCTCTGAGATCAGTCTGATTGAGCTGCAAATCACTGGCTCTTACTTTAATGACCCCTCATGACCTTCATCACATACACTGTTATCTTTTCATGTTTCATTTGTTTTGTGCAAATATTTTCATAACAGACTACCTATTTACATATTTGTCATATGTCAGAAGTAGATGAAATGTTAATATGTAATGCTCGTGTTTAAAATCTTTGAAGCCAAACAGCGGTAAGTCCATCATGAAAGTGAGCAGTAAGCATCTCTTTGTTTCTGCAGTAATGTTACGTTTAGGGACTTAGACCAATTAATTTCCACTGTGTACTTCAGTGTCTGAAGAGGACTTAAGTCCACACTGGTCTCTATACTGGGTATGCTGCATCACTGACTGACAGCTGATGAAGGAGTTTCTGTGAACACTATTTTATGACTTCTCTTATTCTGTTCTCTCTCTTTTATGACTTCTCTTCTCTTATCAGCTGGTTGTGATCTCGGCTAGTAAAGATGCTCTGACTGGGCCACGTCACTGAACTGAACTGCTCTTAGATCAGCTCCACTGTCAGACACAATATCAGATCCACCATCATCCCTGTGTTCCTCTGGATGTGACAGATTATTATCAGTGTATGTGGACTGCTCTGCTACTGCAGACACACTGAGACTCCTCTGCACCCTCTGCTCCACATGCCACATGCAACCATCTCCTCCACCTGGAACTTGGATCTTATATTTATTCTTTATTCTTTCACATATTTTGAGCCCAAACTGTCTTAGCAGATAAATTCTGTTTTTGACATTACTCTAAGTGTGCAGTCCATTAAATTGCTCACAGGCTGGTTATATCACTGTGTGAACTAGTGTAAAGTCAGTAGTTTACTCTGTTTCTTTTGTTGTACCTGATCACAATCATACTAATTGACAAATTAGGGAGCCTGTGTGCATTGTACATAATAATAAAAATAAAGGTTTTCTATGCAGTAATTATTTTTACAATAATCTAAGAAATTTGAAGCATATAGCAGTGTCATATCCAGTAAAAAAGTTAAGAGATTCATTTGTGTTATACGTGTTCTTTTGCTGTCAGCAGTTACCTTAACCAAGGCTGCTGCTGTCTACGGCAGTTTAGCCAACTAAGCCATTCTCCAACCAGGTCAGCTCTGTTAATCAGTTTGGTTTGGTGGTTTTTTTTCAACATTTTTGCTGCGCAACATGCAAGACAGCAACCAACGCACAGCAGAGCACATGGAAGGATGTCTGACGTCAGTTAAACAACAGATACAGAGCAAATGTGACTGCAGCCGGTAGTATGTTGGTTTGGACAGCCAGTGGCGCTGCTGCATCAACAATGAGCTGAGACTCAACCATAACATAACTGTGTTTCCGTCTCATCTGCTCTCAGACAGCATGCAGGGAAACATGGTTCAAACCTGTGACATGGATACAGATAAATTACATCAGCATAAATACAAAGGTGAAGTATGAAAGTATGAACCAGGAAGCACGGGCATTTAATTAACCTCTTAAAATCCTCTTTTCTCCTCAAGTTTGCCTTTGAGGAGCTTTTGTGGTTAAAAATTTGCTGCAGCTGGATTATCGTCAGTGTTCAAGGTAAGACACCAAACCACCATCTTTGTTTTCTTCATTGTCACTGGTGAATAGTAACAAGTACATTCACTTAACCACTGTTATACCTCGGTACAACTTATACTTTACCTGAGTACATCCATCCACCCCACCAGATTTCATGCAGACATATCATACTTTGTATTGCACTACACCTATTCATCTGCTAAAGGCTTGGCTAGTTACATTTCAGATACATTTTTAAACAAACAAATGATCAGTTTTATAAAATATGTAGCATTAGCATCAATCTTCATGAAGTCTTCCTGAGGGGCCTCTCTAATTAGTGTGAGTGAAGACTAGAGGCCAGATCTTTGCACAACAACACCTTTACACTGTCCAAATAGGACACCTTTTAAGGACAGCGGACAATCATCAGCTGGTGCACCAAGAGAGAAAAGCAAGATATGTGAGGTTTTTAAAAGGACAGTTGAGCCAGAAAGTCATTAACATTGTCTAACCACTAGAGTGCACTATAATTAAACAAGTGACAATAGGCCATTCTAAAAAAAAGAGAAATGAGTAACTGAACATGAGTACCATCTTGGCATCGGCTTAGTCATGGTCCACACTGACACCATGCTTTTGTATAATTCTAAAAAAAAAAGATTCATATTTACTTTAAATATGAAGCATTACAGTGAAAGTTATTTTTTCCAATTCAATCACATGTATGAGAAGATCACAAGATCTTCAAAGCTCCAATCAACATATAGATCACCTTCAAAAGACTAAGGGACTCTGACCGTTGCCTGTACCTGGTCACAACACTTCTTCTTATGATGAAGGACAGTTTAAAGAACCTTAATATTAAAGTCTGTCAGCTAGACTCAGAGGGGCCAGTCTTTGCCCCTATGCACAGGTCAAACACAGACTAAAATACACAGGATAGACTAGGAAACATAAATCTATTTAATACATTTCTCCAACCTTTCCTCCTTCTCTTCAGTTCCCTCCTTCTGAGCCAGATAATAACAATACAGATGCTGCAAATGAGATGTTTTGCATTTTTAAGGTGAGCTGCAGGTCAGATCTGCACAAAGATTTACTGAATGTCCAGTCCGAACAGATCCTGAAGGAAAAACTTCATGTGCAGAAAAATATTTGCAATTTTTTCAGAAAAGGGCCAATTCACAACTTGCTTGTTGTGACTGATTGTTTTGCTTCCTCTTCTTTGGCTTTATTTCAACACTGTTATGTTGTCTGCCACAATAGTAGCTACAGTAGCAGTATTTATTACCAGCAGTCGTAGTATTAGTAGCTGCACATAAAGGTCCTTGTTGAGCAATTTCACAGTGAACCGTGGAACTAAAAGGTGTTGATGCTTAATTTTAACAAATTACTAACTAGAACTTTGTTGCTTTAAATAAACTAAAATATAACCAGAATTTAACTGTATATTTGATCATCTGCAAGGACTGATTTGACTTTTCTGCAGCACAGACATCCTCTTCTCTTCTTTTGACAATATCTCTGGGGACATAAGTAAGTCCATGATCTAAATTCAAATTTTCATTTTGAGTTTTCACATTGATCACTATGTTTGTTGGCAGCTAATGACACTGTGTCAGGTTGTAACTTCTAAGCAGGTCAGAGGCTGCCAGGTGATCAACACTGATACTAATCTTTGACAGCAGGGCCTGAGAAAAGACAGAGAGGTCAAAATGTTTGACTCTGAACATTGAACTTATTGAACTTGAAAGTTTCTGCTCTCTAAAGTATGGTAATCTTTGGTAAATTTTTTGCATTTAGATTGACTGATACATGTGTTTTCTAGCACAGCTAATGACTAAAAGAAACTTTCATTATTTTTAAACAGGTTCTTTCTTCAATTTCCAAACTGTTTTAAAAGAGTAAATTCAGCAGAGATCATAGTTGGTACAATTGGTCTGTTCTTTGGTTTATGTTTTTTTCTCCATTCCCTACAGAGCCTGACCATGATGTGAGAAATTCCCCACAGAGGTGAAAGGCCACACCTCTCCAACTCTCTGTTTAATTTAGCCATTCATAATATCTGGAATGTCTTTATTTTATCCATAGGCTTAACTCAGGTTAGGACAAATCTGCAACTGCACATCAGTGGGTGGTTTTCCCAGTTTTACAGATTAGCAATGGACAGCATTTTACTTTCTCTCTCTCTCTTTCTTTCATTGATATAAATTTTCAGTAATTAACAAGAAAGAGGTATTATTTTAACCCTATTAGTTGACAGTAGGCATCATTTATTATCTTGATCTTCTGTGTGCTCTCTCTTCAAGGCACTGGGTGTTTCTCAAGGTTTTTGCATCTCAACTGCAGAAATCTTATTTATTTTTTGAATAGTTAAACCCACTGCCAACTTTGATTTGTGGAACAAGACCTGGTAAATGAAACTAAAAGGTTGGTAATGTGCTCATAAAATCAAGATGTAAGTTTTCACTTTTTCTTTTTACCAACATTCAGGCTAAACATCTTCTTTATGTTTGTTGCAGCCACAAGGAAAAGGAATTCCCTTAAATATTTCAAATATATTAAGTAGTTGTCATTATCTCCACTTAGTACTTAAATTTGCTTACACTGATGTAAACTAGAGGATTTAAAACAGATTAGCTGCGACCTCTGGCTGATGCCACTGAGGTGACCTTTGACCTCATACTCTGTTGATTTGGGACGGTGACCCTAAAAGGTTAATGACAAGAACAGACATACTCATGTCAAGATCACTACCTGTATTCAGTAGATGTGGACACTTTCACAGACATACGTTTAGGTTGTTTTGTTTGTTTATTTGTTTGTTTGTTTTTAAGAAATCCTGTATAGCCCAGCCAGCATTTTTATTTGTGCCACTGTCTGACACATAATCCAGCCTGGAACACCTCATGGCTGGCTCTCAAAACCTGAAGACCTACTTTAAACTTTTTATTGCTCCCATAATACATTTCAAATACATAAAATGGAAACCGTTCATACTATTCATATAGCAGAATAGACGTTCTAGGATCACATCACACTTAAAAGCAAGGATTTACACTAAACATGCAGCAAGAATGTATAAAGTTAGAGACCATAATCACAGAAAGAGTTATAATACCTATCACAAAGGCATAGGTATTATACAATCCACTCTTGTCACAGACTTAGTGTGTCTATTGTCATTTTCTTTTCTGCTTTATAAAAGTATCAAGGGGAAAAACCATGCAGAATATTGAAATCTGTTGAAATCAAATATTCACACACACCTTCTCTTCCAGCATTACTCATTATATCTACCTATCATCTCTCCTTTTATCTTTTTTTCATATCTTTCTCCATTCAAATTCAGCGGTGATATAAATAACTAGAACAGAACTGAGGTGGAAATAACATGTGGTGTCATGACTGGTCTTTTTTTTTCCCCTCCTTTTTTCCCCTGAGAGAAAAAAAAGACTCAGCTGAAGTCAAAATACAACATGTCAAAACGTATTTTTTTATTTTTACACAGTGTGTGTGTGCTTGGATTTGCTAAATTTACATATTCAATACCTCTCTATTTTCATCAATTATGATTTTTCTCTACTCTTCTTCATTCTAAATTAATTTTCTTTGCTTCTTCTTTCTATTTATAAGTTATACCTGTGTGTTCGCAACCACGTTTATACCTCACACTACACACTACACATGCACACGCAGCCCCCACCACTGCGTTTTCTCTGGTCACTTAACGCTCACAGTGTGATTTTAGACCTGAGAGGTGGCATTCTTTCACTCATTACATTAACTCGAGGCTCTGTTTGCACCGTGGCCTGTTGGGGCTCGTGGCTGGAGGCCGGAACGGGATCCAACTGATGTGGCAAGAAAAGGGGAGAGAGAAAGAGAGAGAGAGAGAGAGAGAGAGAGAGAGAGAAGAGAGAGAAAGGGATAAGAAGAGGGGGTTGCTTGGAGAAGGTGTGGGCGATCTGGGTCAAAAGGACAGTTTGCGGGCGAGTGGGGTGGGATGTGGTGTGGGCAGGGGTGGGTGTTGGGGGTGATCATCCCCATCACATGTTCCACGGTGTCCTGCAGTGTGGATGGCTGTGGGCTAAGCACACACAGCACACTCAACCCTATGCCCTTCCTGATGCTTTGATTTTCACCGCTCACCCTCTTCTACAACCTGCACAACATGCCCATACAGACACCACAAGCTTGCTCACGTACACACACACACACACACACACACACACACACACACACACTGAGTCCTTGATTGTACTTGGAGCAGTCCGCTGAAACAAGCGTTTGTGAGTGATAGACAGGAAGTTTCTTGGTGTCAACAGTTTATGATGGAGAGTCAGAATGATAAATGATTACTGTATGAGGTAATCACACTGTCAGTGTTTGATTATGGGTAGTCATTGTCTCCATGTTCAAGTGCTTTGAAACAGGTAGAGTAAAAAAAAGTTAAACTTAAATGAATCCGTTAGTCAAACATGCTAAGAATTTTAGCCGTATCCAACAGCTTGAACATGTGTCTCAAAACAATCCATACTTAGTTGAGGCACTATTGGATGCATTTATGCAATGGTGGTGCCATAGCCGCATTAAAAATCATTGTTGTCAGATGCTCTGTCTGAGGGCTGTGGCTCTTATTTACATCTTTTAGCTCTCAGCTATCTATTTATTTCATATTTCTTTTTTTGCTGTCCCATTGTGTGGTCTTCAGTCACAGAAGCATGCAACTACAATGATTCTTTTTCCTTTCCAGATGTAAATACTCTTTCAAAGTGTTGCTCAATAGTTTTCTTGAATGCTTTGTTGAAGGAAAAATAAAAATTTACCTTGAAGTTTTCACAGTTAGATGGATAAAAGTAAGCCAGTCGCTACTCAAAAGTTAACATTTGCTTATTTCATCGAATAGTTGTCAAATCCAGTCTTGTCTATTAATAACAGACAAGACAGAGACTTGCACAGGACCTAAAGGGGCACCAAAATAAACAGAGACAGGCTACAGAGCTTCTATGATCTTGTGAATGAGGTTCAAAGCTGTCGGCAAGACAGTGTGGAAGAGCCTCCCTGTCTGTAGCATGTTCTGCACATGTCACAGAAGAATGCTTTGAGTCAATGCCAGCAACATCTACTTTTTGAATGCATAATTCAAATGGCTCCAGTCAATTCTATCTGCCAGTCATCTTCACAAACAGTGGAGGAGAAAAGACATTCAAGAATTGATAGTCTGGTTGTAAATAAAGTATTTAAGTTTAATTGAATTCAAATTTATGGCCTATTCACCACTGCATTCTCATACTAAGCACCCTCTCTGTCAAAGAAAACATCAAAGCTTTATCTCCTTAGTTTTCAGCTATTAGCAAAAAATGCATGTCCTTAAGTCAGAGCAGTAAGGTCAATGACTGTACATACAAGTGAGAAAGAGGTTTTCCCTTTAACACGAGGGGAGGGCATGGCTTCAGAAAGAGGGGCCTTCTTGCTATTATGCTGCTATTATGTTCTGACTTTACCAATAGTCTGTGGTCCTACCTTGTTTATTCATGAAATAGTGCATTTCGGTACATTTTTAATGTTGGGATTTGGAACAGATGGGTGTTTGGTGATTGACATAGACTTAATTACTAATAGTAATAAGTATTAAAAAA
>JAQMCX010000045.1:8723443-8773679 GCA_029814765.1 Acanthurus leucopareius | reverse complement strand
GCGGGCCGCTATTGTTCTTAGTTTTGCAGAGTCATGCAGAGTTCTTTGTTTGAGACATGGTCGAGGTCCCAACATTAACTACAAGACAAAATTGGGAGGAGAAAAATATGCATGCTTTCTTATAGATTTTAAAGCCAACTCTGAAAGCACAAACTGGATATGTGGTCAAAACACAGTCCTAAGTAAATCAGGCTGTTGACTGTAGAGCTGACTATTGTTTAATTGCCATGCTAGCAGCAGTATTAAGTCAATGTTGATCTGATGGTCAGTCCACAGTTATATGCTAATTGGTTCATTCCAGCAAGATGACTCAGACCACTTTGGTGGTTTCATTACTTTTCAATGTTTGTCAATCATCTGGTCTAAATCTTAATTTGTCCAGTATTTTGATTTATTCCGAAAAGCATTCAAAAGTAATCACATTTCCATCAGCCAACTTTGAATTTAGTATTAATTAGCAAATATAAGCTTGATCAACAATGATGATGATAAACAAATTGTAAAGACGTTAGCACTGTTAACATCGGCATGTGTGCATGCTGATAATAGCATTTAGCAAAGCAACATTACAGCCTTAAACAAGCTGCTATGGCTGTAGATCCTTAGCCGTGAACATTTTATTTCATATCTTTAAAAAAAAAGCCCACTGCATTAGGTCTATTAGGTAAAGAATTTCCAGGTTGATATAACTTAAGGTTAAACAATGGATAGAGTATAGGTCAGTCAATCTATACATGTCTTTAGTTGGATTAGATATGATATAATAAGCTATAAGTCATCCAGAACCCTGTACTATTGCTAAATGTTATGAATTAGAGTGTTTGCTGTTGTTGAGCATAAGTGAGGTAGACTTAAAGCTTTTTCTTTTGTTTCCCTGTTCCTTGAGGGATTTTTTTGCTTCATTTTGTGGTGGTTGAAACAGCTATGAAACATAAACCGAGGAAGTTACTGCCCCAAGCTAGTCTGACTCACTGGATGTAGACTGTGGGTATAAACCTGCCATTGGGCAACTATGTTAGTCGACAGTTTCCTCCCTTTCTGCTATCTTTGCTTTTTGTTAGGCCACTGATCCTGTGTCCCGGGTTTTGCATCACTTTATACGAATGTGATTGCTTTGAAGACACACAAATAAGTCAGAGAATTTTTCCATTTTAAGCAGTATGATAAGCAGTGCTGCTAGATCCTTCTCCTTCTCTAACACAGCGCTGGCTATGCAGGAGTAGCTCGTGGCCAAGAAATAACCGCTTTCAAATCATAGCTTGTTGTCAAACTTCAGTCTGTCCCTAACCTCTATGAATTAAAATGATATAAAGCTATAATAACATATTAATTTGGAACATTAAGACACTTTTAAGATGCATTTTCTTACCTTTGGACATTGTAAGGCTAACTTTTTTCCTTTGTTTCTGTGCAAGGCTAATCGGTTGGTGGATCTAGTTTTAAAATTAACAGACAAATATTGATCTTCTTATCTAATTCTCAACAAGAAATTAAAAAGGCTTGTTTCCCTCAATGTCTAACCATTCCTCTAAATGTTAACCAATCATTCTTGTGCTTTGCAATTGCTATATAATGGCAGTATAGAACCAACTGAAGGATTCGCCCCATGTCTTGCTTCTCGTACTGCCTGTTCCTTTGCCAGTTCTTCTCCTGCTGTAGGTCTGATGTGTGATGAGGCGTGTAGGAAAAGGATTGGGGGCACATTTCACACCTTGGGGGCAGCTTGGTGGGGGTTGGCAGTGGCTTGATGAACAGAATGCACCTGGCTGAGAGTTGAGGTCCCCAAGATTCCCTGATACAGACATGGTTTACAGATTAAAGCAGGGTAATCCCTACTTCATACAGTCACACACTATGCCTTCTTCTCCCTGGGGTCCTAGTGTTTCATTTTCCAAACTCCTCATTCTCAGTAGCTTGCTCTGCCTCTTCAACAATCTGCAAAATGCGCTCAAACACACCTTAACCTCTCTACTATGCTTGAAGTACCTGTTTCTCCCGATGCCCATGGTGAACCCTGAAGCCCTGGCTATGGGATTTTCTGACTCATTAGCTCTGCTCAGTCAAGTGAAGCAGCCTGCAGATTCCTTCCAGCCAAGTTCATCAACCCAGCCAGTGGCTCCGACTGTGAGGTGATAAGAGAGAGGGGGCTCTAGCCATTGGACCCCGCAGTGACTTTGTTTAGTGTGAAATGAGATGAGGAGGAGGGGGACGAGGAGGAGCAGGACGGAAGAAGATGCAAATGCTAATCAAGGCCTGCAGAAGGGTTTTGATGTGTTGGATATGGGCAGCGCTGCACCCTAACGCAGTGCAGCGTATTTAACACAGCTTAGCAGTGTAGTTACAGGAGTGTTAACGCCTGTCAGTTATACGACTGCTCGTCTTGGCAGCAGGTGTCTGTTTGACCCCGGGTCTAATGTGCAGACGGTGTCCTGTTGACCTGGACTGTTTGAAGCAATAGGACTAGCACAGAACAACATGAAAAGAAGGGGAACACCTTTTCACACCGACATTCTCAAAAGGTTCACTGTTGACCCTTACTGTTTAAAGAATGATGGTTGCTCTCATCACATAGTCTCTGACATTTTAACATTGGCTGTTTTAGATGTAACTGAATTCAAAAAAATTGCTGAAAGGCTCAAGAGTCACATTGTGTGTAAAGCTATGGACTGTCATCATCACCTGAAATATCTTCTCAAGGAATACTGCACCAAAATCTTTCTCTATGAGCTTCAAACACTGACTACTTGTTGGCATGAAAGATGTTTCTGAACAGCTTTTAGCTCTGAGGAGAGGGATGCAGTTACCTTTTTTTCTTTAATAAAAGCACAATGTGGCCCAGTGCAAACCCAGAGTCATAGGTCGTAGGTCATAAATATATCAACTGAACATACAGATCGAGGCAGATGCAGCAACATAGGGACTTTTTCTTTGCCCTCCAGAAATGACTGATCACAACAGTGGAGTATTTTCTGATCAAAGCTGTCTAAACCAACATTGATACATATTTTTTTGCCACTTGGGGCAGCATAGCCATTTGTAAAGAAAGGATTGTGTTTCTGGTTATATATAAAATCTAATGCTTATATTCACTTTGAATATATCTGCCTCATTTTTTTTTTCACGTACCACCTCCTGGGAGAATATCTGGCTGTTAAATTCTGTGCTATTCACCAGATAACCTTGCTTACTTTGTCTTTTTGCCATTTGACATTAAACAGGTACTTTAACGTACATTTAACAGGGTTAGCCTGAGATTTTTCTTGCATCCTGTTGCAACTGAAAACTGACATGAGACTAAAGCAGATTTGTCTCTCTGAGTGAGACCTTTCTTATTATTGGAGGTATTATTTTATATTGTATGTACAAAAATACTGATTAATGGAACTTAGAAGTCGTGTAGACAACAATTTTATGAAATAAAGTAATTGTTTCAAAATAACACACCTACCAAATTTTTTAAAAAGGTGCAGAATGAGAATCTTTATTCTATATATAAAACTGTATATATATATTGGTAGAATAATTATTTAAACATTTTTGACGGATCCTAACTGATCATAATATTTACATTTGAAACAAGACTGACAAGACCTAATATGGCTGGATAAGGATCTCTGAGCCAATAGCATAACTCCATTGATATCACATGTTGTCCTTGACCTTAGAAGTGCAAGATTTGCCAGGTAATGGATTAGTAGAGAAATGACTGACCATTACCTGTCTCAAGTATTGTCTGACCAACAAAGGAGTAAGACCAGGGTCAGTATTGGTTCAGCTTTTACTCAGTGGTGTAAGCTGAAAGAGGAAAAGGTGCTGAAAAGCTACAGTGTGGTTGACACCTGTCTGTTGGACAGGAAAGCTAGAAATTGCATACATCTAAGTACCAACTTCAGCTTCAGATAGGTTCATATTGTCGTTATTAGTGTGTTACAATATCAAGGAATATATTGCAACTAGATAGACCACATTTTGCTTCAGAACCCAAAACTGAACTATAATTTGGTAGATTTAGCTAGCCTCACAGCAGCTGGCATCAGAGGAAACAACGTCAGGCTGCAGAATCAGTGGATAGCAACAAGCTGTAGTGTTAGTGCATATTAAATGAAATTATCACTATACCACAAAAGATTCATCGCTTGGCATGCTGTCTATCTGTCTGTCTGTCTGTCTTATTTTTTCTTAATTCAACGATATGACCGACAGTATGGTCTCTTATACATTCATGGTGTCAACCTGGCAACCCAGAGAAAATAATAGTGGGGCAAGAGTGAGAGCAACACCTGCTGACCCGAAAGTATAAATGTTGCACATGTCACCTTTTATTTATTTTTTCTGGGTTTTTAATTAAAAATGATGAAGTTTAGTCAAAGATTGTGGTTGAAAGAAACCAACATTGCTGTGTTACAAACATGTCACACTACTTTGCCTGCAAGAGAACAACAACGATCAATAATCACATCAACACAAGAGGTCCTTGTCTAAGTTGACCTAAATGTAGGTTGCAGACATTTGAACAAATGGCCAGGGTTAGGGATGGGGCCATTCTTCATTCTTTGCAGCTGTGGAGAGTTTCTCTTTTAAATGTTTTGTTGAATGTTTTGTTGAGTATTTTGTTGAGTGTTTCACTTTTGAAAGTAGGTCACCATTAGAGTCTATTGTAACTATAGTAAATCCAAGATATATTTTGCAACTATCAAACATACAGGCACTAAGTAATCAAACAATAAACTATACATCAAAGTATAAAGGGGGCAAAGGAGTTCAGATCTCTCATTATGTTAAACTAAAGTTTTAAAATGCTGAGTTAATGCTCATTCATCTGGGAACAATTTACTTAAAGGCTGAAAGATGACAGAGATCAATCACTCTTCTGTTTGGTCAGGAGATTCACAGGGTCCCTCTGTTGGACATTTACAGGAAGAACTTGGATCAGCCTCTTAAAAACTCCCTGTTATGAGAAGACGCAGCCCAGCACCCATGTTATTGCACAGCACAAGTCTCACAGGTCAGTACAGCTACTGCACAGCAGGTATGTGATGGGCTGGTGCTGATGTAAGAATTTGAGCTGTGATATTAGATTCCACATGGTTTAAATGATTTAACGACGAAGCTTTTGACAGCACAGCTCTACTTGAGCCTGTCTACAGTTCAGACCAAAATTCCGAGTTTAACCGGCAAAACTGCTCTGATAAATGGGCCAAGGTGCTGACAAGATTAAATCTCCTCCTCCTACTGGGAATACTTACCAGTTTCCTGCTTTGTTTGCGCTGCTGAACTCTTGCCTCCAATCATGTTCGCAAATGCGCCCTTATTTGTCTTGGCACCGGGGGCATTTTTGTTCGGGACAAAAACAGGCCAACAACAAGGCCTATACAGATATAGCTCTGTGAAAGGGGAAGATCAAGTGTCCTTGTTTCTATGCTGTAAATAAATGCAGAGGAATTAGGGTGAACAAGCAGCCCAAGCTGCTGGAATGACAGCATGAATATTTAGCTCTGAAACTCCACAGTAGAAATACATGACACACACACAAGTGAAAATGATAAGAAACTTGCATAGATAGGAAGAAGGAAAAAAGTTTTGTGGGGGTTTTTTTTAAATTTTTTTTTTTAGTGGTTCGATCACATAGCAACTTTGCAAACCTTTTTGTTTCATTCCAGACAATTAAGTGTTCATTTCCTTTGTTTTCACCACCACAGGAGAATACCATCAGTGTGTAAATCCACCAACAGGCACTTCACACAACATGCGGTCACAGATAATAGCTGGATGCCCTCATCTAGTGCTTTTTTTCTTTTTTTTTTTTTTATCACATACCAGAGGCTACTCATTCAGAGGAAACTGTTAACAGATGTAAACTGAATCAGTGTCTTGATCAACAGATAAGTTTCCATCTAATTCACTTTTGGATTTTGTCACTGACTCCACCTGGTCTCACTTTCAGTTTAAACATGTTCATTTTTTTCTTTTTCCTGTGAAGAGATTAGTTATCTGTGTGGGCATCTTTATCTGCTGTCAGTGATTGATGCTCAGTTGCCAATGTGGTTAATAATTGGAAACCTCATTGGTTATTTTCAAGTTGTTACTTCAGTTTGTTCTGATTCTGCACACATCGAATCAAACATTGAACCATTGTTTGACATTTTAGGAGATATGCTTATTTGCTCTCTTGCCAAAATGTGGATGAGGAATTGATTCTATCCTCACCCCTGTCTATTGAATATGGAGCGACAGCCAGGAAACAGTAAACTCAGCATAAAACTTGGAAACAGAGAAACAAGTTGTCATTTTTGTGCTGCTGTTTTTGTCCACATTAAAAATATGAGAGAAAACGTGATACCTAGTGAGATTTAGAGGTGCTGGTAAACTTCCATGAACTTCTTTACCTTCAGACAGAACAAGTCTACCTACTTACCAAGCTTTCACTCTTAATGTTACAATAAGCTAAACACCTGCTGTATGTAACTCTAGAAACAACAGTGCTTTTAATTTTTCTCATCTTACTCTCAGCAAGCGAGTGAAATTTTAAACTATTTGTACAAAAAGTCATGTTCAAAAAGAGATTAGATAGCTTTAAGACAGATAATTATCAAGTCTGTCTGATTTAAATCACAGTATCACTACATTTAAGTCTAATTTTATGACAATAGCTTAATTTAATTCATCTTACAATTACAAAGACAGATACAAAGGTCTTAATGAAGAAGAGAGATTTCCAATAAAATCATAAGATTGAGTTATTTTAGGGAACAATTATTCAGTTTCATTACATAATGTAGCTGCTGATATAACCAAAGCCCTGGCCAGTTTAATGTTTGGGTTTCCATCAGTCTTGTGTCCAGCAGAGCCAGTCAGCTCAAAACAGTCTGGAAGTCATGATGGTGATGACCCCAGGAGTATCTCTGTCTAGACTGCTTGGATAAATCTTTCATTTTCAGCGTGTTCCCACATAGTCATGTTGTTTCAATCACAGCTCCAGTAGGAAGACAAACCACAGCACATGTATCAAATATCTATTCATCTCTGAAAATAGGATATGGCGATAAATACGGACTAACAACACGTTAGTCCGTATTTATTGCTCTGTTTTTCAGGTTTTTCAGGCCATTGAATTGAAATTTCAAATGTATACTTCAATACGTGCAATGGAAAAATGCATAGTTTTATTTTTTAAAATGGCTCAGTGATTTGCTAAAACAAAAACACTGTAGTTTCTGTAAACTGGAGGAAGTTTGGGAACTATTTTCAGCTGGGTATTAATGCTAATGCATTAATGAGCATTTAGAGCACAAGAAGAATGTACATTGGATTGAGCTTAAAAATAAACAGTGTCCATGTTGTTGGTAATGACCGATCATGACACTCTGTACAACAGTCCGACTCACTGACGTGTTTTTAGCAGTTTTGTGGAAAACATCATTAGCTAAACAGGCAATACATGTAAATGGGATCATTGATCGTTACCTTTTACCACAAAGTTTTACAGCCAGGAAAGTACCAAAGTATCATGTTGATGTATTTGTGTTGGGTTGAAAACCACTGGATTACACTTTCATCCATCCATCGTTGTATGAAGTAATGAAAACTAGTTTCACTTTTGCAACGGTAAAATCATACTTATGTACTAATGCTTCAGTATTAATCTATTAATGTCTCTCTATATAAAAACGTGTCAGTCATAGGGGACATTTTTACTTTTGCTGATAATATAAATGTACTTTTACTTAAGGGGTCAGAAAGTACACATTTTATTTGTAGGGAAGTATTTTAAGATTGTAGTGGTTTTACTTAAAGACTTTAGATCACTCGTAAAATTTGATTTGCAGGATATGAGACCAGAGTTTCTTGCATGACTTTACTTGCTGTTTTTTATGTGTACCATCAGAGCTATTCACCCAGGCAGATGTTTCATTAAGCTCTCCATAGGTTTAACTATTCATGTATCATCTCAGAAAACTTACCGGGCTTCACTGATTATCTCATTCATAATGAAACAAGAGACCTACCCCATCCTAGATCACCTTCAACCCCAACCGTGACGTGTCATAGAGAGAGCATATGAATGGAGTCCTTCCAGCCAGATCACTTACACTGTAGGAAATTCTTTATCTCATGTCTCTTTTAATCCAAGACGTGACCTCAGACTTTGATGTTTAATGTCTACAGTATGTAATACTGCTCCCGACAGCCTGGACAGCGTACACATATGAGGTAACTCTGATGAAGTGTTTTGCTACAAGCCAGCCACACCAAACCTGGCCGTAGCTCTGATAGCAAACGCATGAGGTAGTGGTGATTGGCCATCTGTGTCTGGAGCCTGGCTTTTCAACCTGTGCTCTGGCTGACAGGTGGCACGGCTTCGCCCCAGTGGACATAGAGGCTGCAGGGCTGGAAGCCTGAGCTATTTTTTGCCTTGGTGACAGTAGACGGTGACACAGGGACAGCTGATGGATTGAGAAGTGCCTGAGCTTAAACTAAACCCGACATGCAGGGAACAAAAGGTCCATACCACTTATGAGTTGTTTGAAGAGGAAAAATACGGCATCTTCTGTGGAAGTTTACTGTAAAACATAAATCTCATTGTATATAATATACATAATATTTTATGCATATAATAATGTTTTTTACCTTTGGTCTTTTTTCTTTGGTTTTATTTTTTGTCGTTTTTTCACGGTATTGTCTGTTGTCTTTTTGTACATTTCCCTATCGATGTCTTCATCTCTTTTTTTCATTGACTTTTTTACTCCTTTGTTGTTATGTGATTGTGATATATGTTGAGTCACACTTGAAAAGCAGATGGTGCATCTTGAGGGGTTTAGCAAAATAAATCTATGTTTACTATAATGCTAATGAATCAAATGTTTATTAGTACTGTAAAAAGTGTTGTTCATTTCGACAAACTACAGAAAATTATCACCTGACTCTAAGGTTCCTACTATGCCTTAATCTGTTGGAAGCATTTTAGCAATTTTTCAGCTCATCCTTTGGTTTGTTTTAGGGTTTTTTAGAGTTTTAATTTTGGGGACGAGGCTCCAAAGAAACCTTTGTTCACTGCCTACCTATACCAACATAAAAAGAGCAACCAGCTGGAGAACACAATGGATCACTTGGCAGTTAGAAAGCAAAAGAAAAATAAATGTTCCTTTAGAAGTTATTGGAGAAAAATGAAGAGCTAGAAAGAGAAGAACACACTAGAGTCCAAATTAACGCTAATGTTGGTTCTAATCTGCTGGACATATAAACAGAAAAATACTTGCTAGTGAGTTTGTCATCACCTAAAAAGTTATAAATGTTGTTTTTACAGCTTAAAAAAGTTTTTTGCATGTTTAAAGAGTAGTTATTCTTATTATTTCACTAGCATAAGACTGCAGATTATGGGAACGTAGTATCAGATTTGAAAATTTCTTTTATCTGTAATTTAGGATTTTTATAGATTTTCATGTCCAAGTCAGTTCTTGCACAGTCTGAAAGTGATCTGCTTTATCCCATTTTGGCTCCGATGTTTAGTCTTGTCTGCTTCTCGTTCCTGTCTTCTTCTTCATCTCCTTGGGGATGTTTTTATGGAAATCAGTGATCACAGCAGGTCCTCTCCTCCTAAGGCAGTAAATGTATGTAGTCCTTTCACTGGAACTGGGAACAATTTTCTATGCAGTTGTTTCTAATCTTCAGCAGAACACATTGTTTTTGTGTGTTCGTATTCTCCCAAGAAATAAATAGTGAGCCTGTTTTTCATTGTTTATGTTTGAAGCTTTGAGTGGATGCACTTGGGCCTCTTGATGGTCTGCATGGCTGCTATTTCATGCAAAGGTAAGAAGAAGAATGGAGGAGCACCTAAAAGAGACAGAGAAGAGGCCTTCCGTGACTATGACAAAGAGCTATTAATTGTCTAAACATTAACACATGTAAAAGGCATGAAACCACGTCACAGAAAAACAATCAGGAAGTTTCTCACTGTCCTCATTCTGTGGTCTCTAGTAGTACTCCACCATTTCAACTCATGCCAGATCGTTCTTTAAACAACCAGAGTGTTTGTTTAAATCCATTTGGATTAGTAGATATTGAATGTTTATTCAAAGTAAAAGAATTGGCTTAAAAATAGCTTATCTTCCCAAGTTAACTGAACTTCTTGGCACCAACATTGGCTTTTTAGCTATGTCGGCTATAATCAAAGAGACTTTGTAAAGCCAAAGAAGCAGAGTTCATGAGGCCAGGGATGCTTCTGTTTTCTAAATCCTGCGGAAGTCTCACATGGGAGAAACTCTTTTCACAGAGCCGGCATGCTCGAGGCTGGTGTTGTTACAGGTGTCTGCGGTAGGGCTCCTTTGCACCTTTAAAAACATCCTAATCTCTCTTTCAAATCTTACCTACGATCTGATAAGAAGAAGAAGGCAGATGAGGAGCAATCTGTGAGCTCCAGCTATCTCATGAATTTTGTTTTTGTTTGCTTTTTTGAACAAGAAGGGAGAATGACAATGTCAATGAACCGAACGACCTTCTTCTAAAAGCCATAATCAGATGATGCAGATGATGAATGATGGTTGACAGATGGAGGCTGGGGGGTGGGGTGGGGTGGGGGGAAGTTGACCTGAAAGGTAAGTGGACCTGTGGCCCTATTAAAAAACAGGGGGGGAGAACAGTGTGGTTTCAAGGCTTTTCAGGGTTGGACCCTTTTCAAAACCATGAAACGGAGACGTGTATTACTGAAGCTCTGCATCTCAGCTGCTAACACCAGAGAGATCGCTGTGGTTCTCAGTCTCACACCTGTGTGATCTCTTCTGACAGCTGTTCTCTGTCTGATTTGGACCAAGCATCTAAACTGCTGTCCAAGTGTCTCAGTGCAACCAAGTTTAGCTTTGTGTTTGTAAACTGAACTTCCAAATATTATAAAATTGGTTGTTTTCCATACACATTGTCACAGAAAAGCTTTCCCTGAGTCATAAACCCCACTAGGGTCCTAAGTGAGACTTCTCCTGTTAGCTAAGACACACGACTGCAAAACTGAGCTCAGAGGAGTAATTTGAAACACTGATTTATTCATTTCTCTCTCTTCTCTCTTTTCTCTACTGTAAGTTGGAAGTTATTGCACGAGCAGCCAGCTAACTTCACTTTAAATACAATCTGGAAACAAGGGGAAACAGCTAGCCTGACTCCGTCTAGGGGTAATTAGATCCATCTACAGAATCTTTGGGACTTTCCAATTGCGACTTTGTATCTTGATTTTTTTAATCTGGAAAAAAAGAGCATATACAGAGCTTCACACGAATAAAATACATGGACCAAACTATTTCTTTGTGCAAAGCTTAGTTAGCTTGTGCCGTAAGTAGACATATGATTGGCATACGGACACAAAACTGGACTAATTCTTTCGGATAACTCGAAAAATAAACCTAAATGTTGACCTTTTCTTTCAAACCCAGTTTTCAAACTATCTAATATGGTCTTTTGCTCTTGTTTAAGTCATTTCTTTTCTTTTATTGATGCGTACAGAGAATGCAGAACATATAATTGAGATGATATCAGCCCTTCAGGATTCAAAGGCCTGTGTCCACCCACTCAACCCGGTTCAGCTAACAGAGTGTCGACAATTCTGTCTGATATCAGGCAAATCTGCAGCAAATGAGACAGACACAGGACACATGAGTGAAGCTATTAAGAAACACAATGATTTTCTCTGAGACTTTCTCAATCCATATCACGATTGCCGAAATACTTAATTATAGCTGAGAGATTATCATCATCAGCACTGACTTCACTTTACATGAAAAAAAAAATATGGGATCAGGCCCAAATTACTGACAGCCTCATGGTATCAGCAGAGATAAAAGAGAACATGCCTTTCAAGCCATTCTCTCAACCCTCTCGAGAAAAGAAATGGGATTTTGTATGAGGAACGTTGTAGTAAGCAAGCATAAAGCCTCTCTCTGTTCCACAGCCAGTTCCTCAGAGAATTTATGCCAGACAGAGGATCAGCTCCAGAGATGAAAGTGAGGTCAAGGTGGCTTTTTTTTCCCTCCTCCAGCCTAAAACAAGCTTCTTCTCTGGTTCCTCTCCTCCTCTCTTCTCATCCCAAACTCAGAGCACACTAAGTTCTGTAGAAATTAGGGGTAATAAAGTCAAAGATTAGTTGTGTTAATCCTTTTATAGGCAAAATTGGGCCAGGTTGTCTGAGTTAAAATTCTGCAGATGTGTTAACCACCACATTAGCTGTGATAAATTGATTATTTGCAGTAATCACACCTCTTTTACCACTAAGCGTTTTAACTATGACCTCACAAACTTTTTAAAGAGCTAGCTAGAAGAACAATACTCTAATAACTATGAGCTAAATAAGGAATTTATCAGGCATACCGAATAATTGTGATTGAAATGTCCTTGTTGCTTTAGATTCAATGAGTTGATCAAACTGTTGTTTTTTGAACAGATAAAAATGACTGGAAAATATTCGAGTGCTGCCCCTTGCACAGTGCCTTTAAAAACATTATTGAGGATAACAACAGCATGTCGAGGATTAGTGTGAGCAAATCAGGCTCAAAGGAGTTTGAACTCAGGAAAGCCATCTCCAAACGGGAAAAAATATTAGTTGTAAAATAAACTATTCTGGATAAGACACTTATTCCCAAAATACCCGTAATTCCTCTGCTAAGAAACATCATTATTAAACACACATCCGTTTTCTTCTTCTTCTTCACTACAGGATCATTTAAAGTTTATACAGGATAAAGCGAGAGAAACACTGTACGATGTATGTTCAAGTAATTCACCAATGTTAATTTACCTTGCCATCATGTTTTAATCTACAGAATTTTTTGCAGGCTCAACATACTCTATAGTAGATGATATACTAATCGTCCTTTCAAAACATATGCTTTGACATATATAATCATATCCAAAAATGACCACCAACCTGTTAAATGCTGTCATGGAATTCTCAATGACATTTGTATTCCCCACTTAATAAAAGCTTAAGGTTTCCTCACTCATATAGTGGAGCCACATCCCTACAAATTTCCTCTGGATTTGCATTTATTTCATCTGGAGGATGCACTTTTTTTTTCTTACTCCCTTAGAGAGAGATGTAGAAACCATCAAAATACCCTAGGATGTTGATTTAGCAACAGGCAATAAATGGAACAAATATAAAAGCCAAAAATCTCTCCCTCATACTCATCAAATTTCTTCTTTTCCTGTTCTTATTTTTCTGTCAGACATATGTTGTTGCTCTTTTTTTCTTGAGTGTATTTATATTCGAGTACAGACACTTCTCTGGTCTCCCAGGACCTGTTCATTGATGATGTTGAGGAAACCATAAATTATTTAACCTTCATCTTAAACTTGAGTAATTTATGAAGCTGCAACATGTGATTTTGGAAGCATTTGGATGCCAGGTTTTTTTTATGTTGACAGATGGGCTTGTTTTTGTGGGTTTGGTTGACTTAAAATGTGTAAAAGCTTTTACACATGTGTGCATGTAAAAACCCTCTGTTGGTGTGGCCAAAAAACTGCAAGTTAAGGCAAGACCATTTGCACAATAAAGCAACAGTATAAACCATGTCTACACATAATGAATTATAAAAGACCTTGTTAGTTTTCTGTAAATTCAAAGAACGTTTTTGGAAGCTGTTCAAATGAACCATCGACTAACTAGGCCTTGTTTCAAGAGTCATAAAAACACTTACACGTCTTCACAACAAAAAACCCCAAAAGCCAAACATAAAGCAACATACGCCTGTGCAGTGTGTGTGTGTGTATGTTTGTGTGTGTTCCTGCTCTGAGCCCCTCTCTGCCCCACTCGACCCCCAAAGGTACTTTCACTTTCCCTACACACACTCCTTCACTTCCTCTTAGCCCAAACACCCCCTTCACCCTGGACTCCCCTGGCCCCTCTCCATGCTTTCCTTTGGTCCGTCGAGCTCTGCAAACCACCTTACTGCACACACACATATACACACACACACATGCTCTTACATGGAGCATTGTTACAGCTACAGACCGCTCCATGTTCCACCATCTGTTAAGCACTCTCCCAGCTGTTGCCCACTCTCACCCCACTCAGCAAAATAACAGCCTTACAAGTCGATGACACGCACACAGGACAGAAATTACACAGGACCCGGCCTGCTAATTAGAGACGGAGCCAATGTTTAGTGTCTGGCCAGTTTGCAGGTAGAGTCAGCTGTCAACCTGGTTGCACGGACACATGCCAACAAATTGCTTCCCCTTCATCAGGCTAATGGCAGATGAGCTGTATCTGCCACCTAATGAGGCACACTTAACCAACAGTGTCTGCAGCAATATGTCCTGAAGAGCAGAGGGAGCATCTACAGTACAAGCAAATTTTTATTATGTCAACTGGCTGGTTACAAGCCAAACATTTTGTTTTACGCTGCCAACCATAAAACCATTCCTCTTCCTCATGCACTTTCCTGTTTCTTTTTCTCTTTAACCAGCCCGGTTGACTTTGGCTTCACGTTGATCCTGTGAGGCTTAAAGTTTCCACACAGCCCACATTTACAAGCTGTTATTGTACTATGTTGTCCTGGAAGACAATATGCTCTCCGACCAGGACATGGAGCTTCAGTGGGAAGCTCTTGGACTGAGTGTGCAGGTAGGAGTACATGGGGCCCCTGGGATTGGGGCCAGCGACAACCCTGAGTCAAGATCAAGAAAAGACAGTCTAACTCTTTTAAAGAAAGTATCTCATGTCCTCTGCCTTTAAACTTTCTCAATGGCAGTTTGGGTGCAGTCAGAGGCCACACTAGAATGGACATGTGCTATCTGTGTATTACGTAATATGAAAGGACAGCATATGGTCAGTGAACACATCCTGCTTTTATCAAAGTCCTGTCTGGCCTTTATGTACTTCTATTTCTAAAACACCTTAGTCAAAAAACACTGATCCGTTGAATGCCATGGTGATCCTGGCTCAATTACAATGTATTTATTTGCCATCTCATTGGTTGAGTTGTGAAACTGTGCAAATGGAATATCACGTTTCAGGAGGGGGTCAGCGTGCACACATCTGCATCTGCCCATTCCTCAAGAGAGAGGAGAGATGATCTGATTCTGATTATCTGACACCAGTCACTCGTCGGGCCTAACGTTCTGGTACTCAGAGCACAATGGACTGATTAGTACACATCTGTGCAAAAGAAGAAAAATAGAGGAAATTTATTTAGGAAAGTTTTTTGCAAATCTGTGTGCATATTTGGCTGAAGCAATTTTATGGTATAAGCTTTAAAAGGCCTTTCAGCAGCAAGAGGGGCTCTCAATCAATAATTTCTTTTAAGTTTTATCAGTTTGACACATTTCTGGATTCAGTCTTTTTTCAAATGTTTACCGGTCAGCAGAGGGCAGATGCCCCACTTTTCTAAGATATATTATTTACATCTCCGATGTGGATGTCAGCGCTGCGCTACAAACTGATCATGTTATTCATTTGTTCGCAATGTTGATTCATGATCTTGTCAGAGAACCAGCATCTTAACATATTTCTCTGCTGGAAGTGGAGGAAAACATCTGTTTGAAACATTGCTATCCCAAGGTGCTGGCTGATGGCAAAGCCAGCAAGTGAGGGAGAGAGAGAGAGAGAGAGAGAGAGAGAGAGAGAGAGAGAGTGCATCATGCAAGTGCTTCCTCCTCAGAGACGACTGTCTTTGATGAGGAGGCGGAAGAGAGTTTGACCCACTGCTGCAGACTCACACACATACACACACACACACACACACACACACACACACACACACACACAGAGACACAGACATCTGTAGCATCTGTAGCACAACAGATGCCTTGTTTGCAGGAAATGAATGCTCTTTATTTACCTCACTGTTTATAGTGGTTGGCAGGTCTGCTTGGTTTTCTGTGTCACTCTGACCTCTCTTACATTACTCCTTGTTTGGGCATTGTGACTGTTCACTGTTACTTTCCTTCTGCTGTTTTCAGGTTGAGAAACCCTGTGTGCTCCACCTGGGATTAGAGGCAGGAACTGCTCTGTTTCTCGGTATCGTCCCCCCACCAATTCCCTAAACTGCAAACCATATGGACTCCCTCTCCGTCCAGGCAGAGCTGAGGGAGGCGACGGACAGACTGTGGACGTCTGGAGGAGGATTCTGGTGTTTGTGTGTGTGTGTGTGTGTGTGTGTGTGTGTGTGAGAGAGAGAGAGAGAGAGCGAGAGAAAGAGAGGTGGGGGTACAGGGGGTCCACAGAGCTCTGTTTGTTCTAGGTTAATAGGTTAACCTTGATCGGGAATGGCAGAAGTGGGCTATAACTTTTTTTTTTAGAAAAATTGATGGGTGAGATAAAGAAAAGAAGCGGTGTCAAATTTAAAGGAGAAACACACCAATCTGTGTGTGTTCAGGATACAAAGAAACAAAGAAGAGTTATTCCCAACTATAATCAGTGCCAGGGCAGGACGTCTTAGGATAAACACCATCAGGGTTCATACACCTAATAAATCAGTGTTTGTGTAAATCTCTTCACATGGAGCTGATGGAAAAAATCCAAATACCTTTAGAACTACATGGCATGTTGCCTGATGTGGTACACCACCTGCCCCTTTTTTATATTCTCAGACCTGCTCATGTCCCATGGTGCACTGTGACATAGTTGTTGGTGATTTTATTTTATTTTAAAAAATAGGAGGCCCCATTCAAAAAAGTTAAGTATTTCAAAAGCTTGCCAAAGATGTGAATTCAGTTGGGCTGTTTAATACACGTCACCACCACATACCTGCGGACTGCACTGTGTATGTGCTTTTGCATCATATCTCACCCAAAAATATCCCACATACTCGGCTTTCCTGGCTTTTTAATACTAGCAAGTGCATCTAATCATGCAAAAAGAGCAAAATGGACACTCCATCCCCTGCTATTTGGTAGAACTTTATTTTTAATACCAATATTAAGTGATTTATGATTTACTTAATACCAAATATCATACTCTTCTCACCATATCACTACAGTGTCTTGAGCTGCTGCACCTGGCAGATTTGCTTGTCAGCAAACAACATGAGACCACACCAGCTGATATCTTCTATTTTTCTCTTACATTATTTTAGTCCTGGTATGCCTTATATGTGTGTGTGTGTCATCTAAGTTCATGTGTGTGTCTTTGCAAGCACATTTATGCTACTTTTTTATAAACAGACTGCACTGCTGAGTAGGCTACACAGTAAACAGGCTTACACAGTAGTCCAAGTAGACAAAGAGCATTGATGAACACACGCCAGACGTCTATTCGTGATGTCACGAGTCTGTAACTGGTGAAATCCAACACCACCAGCTGGTAGGAGTTGTGTTGGGGTGAAGACGGGTCCCCTTGCATCAGTGCAAGTCAAGGCACATAGCAGAAACCACCGCCTGGAGGTAAAGCCGCGCAGAGCTGGATCCGCTGTTGTGTTGGAGACCACAGAGAAGCAACCGAGCTCCTGCTCCTTCAATCCCACACAGCAGCCGAGACGACACTGCAACAAACCGACCAGCCGCTCTCCAAGCAAACTTTCTATCTATGCAGCTATTGCGCGTTTCCACTTTGGATAGAAACAGTGTGATCACTGCGCGCCGCAGAGCGCAAAGGGTCTGAGAAGCTCAGGTTTGAACGAGTTGGAGAGATCTCTCCTCCGGACTGCAATACAATGAGGAAACTCTGAGGTGGCATTGCTCCAGCGTCCACTTTTCCGCTTTTCTTTGGCTGTTGCCGAAGGGTTAGCCCATGAGCAGGTATCCTCTTGAGCGTGATTCTGTTTTCACCCAGATCTCTGCTGCCTGGACAAATGCATACAAATGCATTTAGGAGCTCAACGGACAAGGAGTGGACACGTTTCCGCGGCAGCAACGTAAGTGGACATTTGATTAGTTTGCAATTTGCAGGTATTTGGTCCCCAATGCGCATTTGTGCAATTGAAACTGCTCCGAGGACACATTTTCATAAACGGCAACAAGGGATCTTATTTCTATTCTGGGTTTTTTGGCATCTTTCCCTGACAGGGGCGCCAGTTCACTAAGCAGAGTCCTTACAGCTTCAAGTTTTTGCTACTGACAGTATTTTTAATACAACAAATGATTGGAGTTTAATATATTTGATTATTTGTCTCAAATATTATTGTTTTTTAGTATTTATAAGATATTTTCAATTAGATTCCTTGCTTGTCTGGACTTTTCAGTCTGTTTCAGCATGACAGTCACACAGACAGTACTGTCAAACATTTATAGCCTCTGCTTACCCACCAGTCCCAAATTAATAATTATAGTTTTCCTTGAATGCATGTTTGGAATATTTTACATTGAACTCTTTTCTTTATTCTTCCTTGATCTTGATAAAATTAGCTGACAACTTAGCAGCAGAACGTGCACAAGCCCTGGCTTTGAACTGGCCATGTGAACATGCAGCCTTGGATCTCCATCATTATAACATGACCACCATGTGGGCCACTGCTGAACCCCAGTCTTTATTTGTCTTCCACTCGCATAGCTATGATAAGCTGAGAAATAAACACTCAAGTATGTAGAGAGGGGATGCCTGAGACTGGCTTGGAGGCAGTGATGCTTATTCAGTGTGTCAGTGCTGATAAATCAGTGTTCTACTGTACGATATAAGCATCTGTGCAACTGCTGAGGACTCGAGATTGAACAAATGAATCCAACTTTGTCAAAGTGTTTAGGTTTTTAATGGAAATATATATTAAGTGCCTTTAAACCTAAACATTCCTCATGGAAGTGTTTATTATTGACATCCTGCATGCAGGTTTTGTTTTCCTGTTACATTTAGCCGGGGCTGTAGCCAGAAATGTGCGTTCCTCCACCGGCAACTTAGCAGGAATGATGTCTTTTTCGTCTATTAGAAGTGAGTCCAAGTTGTCTGTGCTCCATTATGAATCCCTTACAAATAAGTTCTAAAAAAGAGCTGAGCTAACAAAGCATCCTGTTGTGTCTGCTGACAGTGTTTTCTTGATGAAAACAAAGTAGGCCAAAAATCCTGAGAGGTTCCTTTTTTTTTGTTTGTCCTTGAGAGTGAAAACGAGAGCCTTATGGGGGGAACTGAGTTAACTGAGAACAAGTGTGGCCTCCCTTGAATTCACTGGGAGAGTTAGTGTGTATGCATCAGTAGTTAACTGGCTCCCTGAGCTCCAGACAATCACCTACTGTTGAGGAATTGCTGCTCCATTGCTGGCAGAAGTTGGACTGTATAGCTGCAGACACTCACATACTGTACACTTGACTGAGAGCATGCTGTCTCCTCAACACCGGCGGGTAGTGCCATTTTAGTTTATGATGCAAGTTTTTACAGGAAGTGGAGATGTGTTCACTTCAGGAGGAGGAGGTCTCGACTGATGGCTGGTAGAAATCTGATTGGTGATGTCTCAGTGATCTTGACTTTGCTTGTGCAGGATACAGTTAGCTTTTAAATATATTTTGAACCAAGTTACTCTCAGCGTGTGTGGCTGCTTATATCCATAATATGTTTTCATATTACAGTCAGTTAAATTACTTTGCCTCTGCTGTGTAGTGCACCTGTGCTTAAATGATAAGTGTGTTCAGTAAAATGTTTATAAGGACCTGGATGTAAGGTTTCTGTTATTTTAAGGAGGAAACCATTTGTTTAAAGGATGCAACTCCTACAGCAGTGGAAGCAGGCCGCAAAAGGTAGACCGTGCTTAGATGAGGATGCAAATATCAATAAAATCAATCTTTTCATTTGACTGAACCCTGAGCTAATCTTTTGTGAAACTTGTAAAGATGAAGTGACAATGTTTTCCATGAATTAAAGAGACTATAGCTTTCCATGGGACCACCATTATGCTCAGTCTAACTACCTTTAATATATCCTCTTGTCTTTGGTTTCATTGTAATCTAGCCAGAGTTTCTCCAGAACATACACAATTTGACTTTTTACTTGAAAACATTTCCTATAATCATAGACTCAGTTAAATCCTATCCCAGGTGTACAACGAAGCTTCAAAGAGCTCTAATCCAAATGTGAGTAACTGACACAATATCCCTGGTATCCATGCATGCAGCCAGTGTCAGTTTGATTCATCACTGCTGAGAACTTTGCTGCTAAAATGTATGCAAACACCCCATTATAATCAAGGTCAATAAAAGTTGTTTTTTGGACTAAATTATTGAAGAATTCATTGACTTTCACGGGCACTTGAAAACACACTGAACAGCAGAGAATCTCTAAAGAAATAATGTCCATGCTACACTGAGTGATTTTCAGTTCTCACCCATAAACATGTAATCAGGTATAATTCTTTGTCTCAACTGAAAGATAATGAAACCTGCCCATAGTGGGGCTTGTTGATAGGCAAGACACTGCTGAGGTGGAGAAATGATCTTTTCTTGTCTTTATTATTTGTGTAAACTACTTTAACTTTAATGATCATAACTGTGAACCTCAATAAAGATGCGGAAAATTTTAGGATGGATTCAGAGCAAGTACCTTCAGGGTGTTTTCTCCTGTATGCTTTGAAAATACTGCATTGAGGAACCAGAGCTGGCCCACCATCCTGCTGTAGTATAGTAACCCTGTCCACACCAGCGCCTGTAGGGATTCTGGCTTGTCTGTGTGAGTTGAGTGTGTTTAACCCTCCTAACATCTGCAACGGGAAGAGGGCAAACCAATAAAGGCCAGTGGAAGTTTACTCACAGTCCTTTGTCTGCTCGCTGTCTTGTGGACTAAGTCAATCTTTACTCTGGTCTGCAGTGACCTCTTGACTCCAGTTATCCCTCTGAGTGAGTGCAAACATGCACTACGCTAGCCTTTGTAAAAAAAAAAAAAAAGCATAATGGACATAATATGGCATATCATGACATGGTTTTTTGAAATTAGCTATTTGGTTTCATGGAAACAATTGCTGACCTTACTTGCCCTCTGTGCTCTAGAGAGGCCATTTATTTCTATTTTTAGACATTTTGGGAATATTTTCCATTGGCTAGATTCTGGGAAATGGTTGCATGTAACTTTTCTGATCAGCATGCTTTATTTGTCTGTTATACTCATTTGAAATGATCCGTCCAGGCTCGACTTGACACCGATCAAAAAGTGTGTGTTATCAGTCGTGCCTGCAGCAGTGAAAAAACTGCCCTTTATAGATCTATATATATATAGCTTGGCTTATTTTGGAAATGAATTAAATCTGGAAAGTATTTCAAGTCTTGGCAATAGAGGAACATGGAGTTGGCAAATGAAACCTGGAAATTATTGACCTTGTAATTTTTTGCTGATGGCCATTTGGACTGGAGGAGAACATAAACCCATTTAATGCCTCCATAATGAAGTAATTATGATCAGGATACAGGTGCTAAAGCTGAAACACAGCCAGCAGAAACAGACACTGGCTGTTGATCAGTTACTTGTTCATGTTCAGTGATGTTTTGGTTGAGACTGAAAAGAGAAGCACGCAGGAGGAGAACACCTGGTCCATAAGAAACTCAGATGTTTTCATTGAAAGAAATATCTGCTTCTTCTTAGCATGTAAACTTAGCTTGTGTGTGTGTGTGTGTGTGTGTGTGTGTGTGTGTGTGTGTGTGTGTGTGTGTGTTAGCTGCTGGGTCCTAGCATGTAGCAGGGATGGGTTTTTTTTAGTTATCTGATTTACTTCTCTCTTTCAGTTTGACTTCTTTGCAAAGTGATGGCCTTAATGCAGCTCCTCAGTGCACTGTTTCAGTTTACGAGTTGGAGTTATTGCCTTTGACTCTGTTTTAAACTACACTTCATTTAAAACTTAACTCAGCCACATATTTTCCAAGAGGGCATGAAACAGTGGAGGTAAGGCAAATTCTCCAGGGGTCAAGCTCTATAAACCTTAATTTTCTGAATAATAACTCCACATGGAGTACTTCTAAAGAGTTCTTAATCTACTGTTGTGATGTTCTGAAGGAAACATACTTTTCAACGTCAGGCGAAGAGATAAAACATGACGGGTAAGTCAAGGGGTGTGTTTGGATGATCCAACATGTCCTCACAAATCAAAGAACCTGTCCACCAAAGACAGAAGGAAGAGGAGCTGCTGTTGGCTTTGCACATGATTTTCACCCTCAACACAAAAACAGCACTTTCACTTGTATCTCTCTTTTTTTTTTAATCCCCTCATGAAGTTAAACATTTCCAAGTTCATATGGAAAGATTAACAGCTTTGCATACGATTTTGCTACTGTTGATTAAGTAAGTGTCTGGCCAAATTAGACATATAAACAGCATACTGTGAATGTCATTGCTCACAAAGTCACCTCCTGACAGACATTGGCGATGAATGTGAGAAAAAATTGTTTCCTTTTCCTTATGAGGATAGTTAACAGAACTTAAGTGAGCTCGCTTCCATTTGCCAAGCCAAATGAAGCGCTCTCCATTCGCCTCTCGCAGCCTTTCCCTCAGCTCAACGAACCATTGTTATGGATCCAAGCTAATTTTGAGTGGAGAAAAGCAGGATCTGTTACTTCTGGAATGATTCATTACAGAGGGGAGTTTTAAGTTGTGATTATTTATAGTCCTGACATGACACCCACTCCCCACATAGTGGTATTTCCCTCAGTCAACAGAGCGGTGTTTGGGGAGCTTTGTCTTGCCTTCAGCGGTCTTTTCCATTAACTGCAAGGACCAGAAAGCATGTCATAGTGTGCTGTCACTTTGACAGGGATTTTCCTCAGGATTTCAGAAAGAAATGGTGAATCTGGTGGCTCTACGTCCAGCTAGGGCATCAGTCTGAGTCTTTATAACCAAATAAAAAAAGCCTAAAACATAATCTGTAATGTGATACAAATAGTTAACCAACTGATGCTGGGTGACAAATGGTAGGGTGAAGGTGCTGGGAAGTTCCCACCACTATAGATGTGCTGAAGCACTGAACTGAGTCTCAAGGATGCCTTAAATAGCCCTAAGAGACTGTGTGACAGACAGGCAGAGCAAAAGTTGGCTGGATCAGCATCAGATGGCCCCACATTACACTTCAAAAAGTGTGTGTTTTTATATATACATGTATAGTTCTGTTCTACTTTTAAACCCTGCAAACTTTTAAGCACATACTCACTGGCTTTATTAACAGATGTATGATTATAGGCTAATTATGTGTTACCCCCTTTATTGTCCTCCTCTTTGCGTTTTGCCACTTAAGGAATAAACGTGTGTTCCCAGCTCTGGAATGTCACACCACTTTCCCGATGGGGAACAGGTGATGGCCACAGCTCATGGTGTTAGTGCTTGGAGTCAGTCAGTGCTTTTTCAGTTCTGTTTTCTCTTGTTGGTCTCACCTCATCTTTCTCTCTGTCTTTCTCCTGCGTCTTTTTCGCCTCTCTCTCTTTTTCTTTCTTTGGATCAAGTCTGTAGGGCCACATTGCTCTGGGAAAACAAACATGGCTGCCTGTCTGTGGCTTTCTTCAAACAGGGCCACATATGTAAACACTGGTAACCTCCTAGCAGGGTTAATCTGGTCCTCAAAGGCCATGAATGATGAAAGATGTTTGTAAGAGAGCGACCATGCTGTAGGTAGCCATCACCCTAATATAACAATCCCTGAAGGTTTAATGTGGGATGGCTGGCTCTGATTGATTGAACTCTTTTTGGCACTCTTATGTAACTGCACATTAAATAGCAGAGCTGCTGCCTCCCCATGTCTCTGTACTACCACCACTCTGTGTTGAATATCATCACGCAAGTTGCCAGAAGCCACTTTGCGTCGCAGCTGTTACTATGTACAGGGCTGCCGATGTGATTGATACAGCTTGAATGTGAGAAGCAGGCTTTGGGGCTGTATGTGATTTATGCTGTGCAATATATGCGATGTATACTCTGGGTTATGGTTGTACGAGAAAAGAGATTACATAACTTGATTACTGTTTAATTCAAGGTAAAAAAAAATAGAGATTATGTTTCAGTTAATGTGCAGTTTTCAGACATTTGCAAATTAGGCCTTGTTCCCTTTAGTGGTTTGATTTGGTTGGTGGTCTGATTTTTTTATATCAGATAGACATCAGAAGACAGCAATCACTAAAAAAATGCAAAAAAAAAAATCTGTTGCTGCTGTAGAGAAATATATAGAAGTTTCGCCTTGAAACTGGGACTAAAGACTAAAATCATTTGTGTGTCTGTGAGTGTATGTGTGGTGGTGGTAGTGGTGGTGTTTTGTGTTATGGTCTGTGTCATCCCTAGCCTTTGTGTTTGTGCGTCCGTTATAGAAAAAATAACTTTATATTATATGCATTTAAGTAGACATGACTATCTCAGATATCTTATTGTACAGCAAATGAGTTTTAGGTATATCCATCACATCTGTGTACAGTTTTGGGTAAATATGTGTGTATTTAACAGTACAGCTGCTTTGTTCTTGACAGGAAAGGAGAGGATGAAGCCAGAGCGTAAAATATCTAAAAAAAAAAAGGACCACGAAGAATAAAACCATTGGTACACTTAATTTTAATGCACTTCCTTTCTATTTTAACATAATTTGTATCCGGAAATTTGATCTGAAATAAAAAAACTAATATCAGTGCAATGTCTGAATGCAGACTCTTCTGAGTTCTTTTACATTTTTTTCACTAACTGTACATACCACATGCCTTTAGCTATATGGTGGGCAGTGCCACCTAGAGGTGGGGTCAGTGCGGGTCAAAGAACTGAAGTTTCATGAAGCTATTATGGCATAAGGTCACAATAAGCAGTATGTGACATATGGGACTTAATAACTCATTGTGTGATTTGAAATGAAAAGAGTTAAATAAGAAGTTTCCTGTAAATATGAACTTCACAATGAGATGGTTTTTTTTAATTATTTCAATTGTTTTTTAGCATGATGACATTTTTCAAAGCCTTAGTATATAGGGACGTGGTTTGTGCATTGTTAACAGACAGAATATTTTATTGCTAGATTATTGTCATCATCTAAATGGTATTTGTGGCCGTTCAGAAAAGCAGAAAATTTTCTCCTGTTATTGAAAAAACCTGGTACACAACCACTCAAAAGGCTTTGATAATGAAGATCCATGTGACAAAGTGCTTTATATGAGTTGGAAAAATTGAACCTCTAAAAGCAGACATGACACTTCCCTCCAAATCTTTGTTGGGGCTTCCCCCTTTTTGTGGTCATAACTTTGCTGAGGCTTGCCTCCATGAACAGCATTAAATTTTATTAACCAAATATGCTTTTGATACAAAGCACATCATTGTCTGAACAAAACAAAAGATGACACAAGGAAATATAACAAGCTCCTTGCTTATTATATTTCCAGTCATAAAAATGTCAAAGTTAAATGCCTTAGTGTTTTTCTCAGATTAACAGGGTTTTGTACCATTATTCACTCGTGACTGCGACAAAACTGTCATTTCTCTAGAGCTGATTTGGTACTTGACTTAAGGTTCTGACTCGGCATACATTTTAAAGCCCTGGTCCTCTATGTGAACCGTATAATGTTCCTCTATCCCTCATATCTGCTGTAGTTTTATCCCAGTGTTCCTGTTTTTATCCCTTTCTGCGACACATGAAAACTTTGACACTCTTAATTAAATGTTTCTACTTCTTCTATTGTCCTTGTTCCCCAAAAGGAATAAGTGGACATATGCATATACAAGAAAGTAGTTATTCCTAATTATTTTGACACAATAGATACCTAGATTGGATGCATTGTTTGCAGTTTTATGGTTTTTATAAGTTGCCCTTTAAAATGAGCTGTCTGATATAAATTTCTGTTTGTGTGTCCATTTAGGTGGAACTTTATCCTGCTCCTGTCAGTATGCTCAGCAGTACTCCCTGGAGAAGAAGACTACCTAGCTCAAGGTAAACAACAGATCTCTAATGCATCACTAAATATTAGCATTAAGATTACGCCTAGCACACTTCATACATGAAGGCTTTCCCTTATATCCTTTTTGCCTTTGTCACTTACTGAACTACTATCTGTTATTTGATCAATCAGTCATATCTGTCATCTAATGATCAAAATGATCTTTTTTAACAGCCAGTACATAGCTGAAATACTTAGGACTGATTTTTTTGACCTCACTCAATGGAATATTGAGAGGTTAAGATATACATATGCTACAAGGTTTGATTGATAAGTTTTTGCCCAAGGTAGTAGTAGTTGAGTTATACGGCTTTGGTTGCATGCATGTGCAGTTCAACTCTTTGAGTGATAATTCAGAAAACATAATAGAAATAATTAAAGGAAACAGCTTCTGTGGTGTTTGTATATCGGGCCATTAAAAACTGTATGTCAGCAGTGCCTGCAAAAGTGGACACATCCAAGCAGTTGGTCTTTCTCTGCCAGTCTGCCATCTTAACCTCCCACTTTTTAACCATACTGCAATGAGGGGAACCCTCTCCTGTTGTTGCCTACATGCCTTTGTTGACCCTCTTGGGTGATGGAGGTAGTGGATGTCTGCACAAAGGCCTTCCATCGTTCATTTTCTCAGACAATGCTGACTTGCAAGGTCACATCAAATGTACAAAACATTTAGACAACAACTTTTTAAAAATAATTTATACTTGAGTACAGATAGAAACAGTTTGTGCAAACAAGAGCTCCTCTTTCTTCTCTCGTCTCCTCATTTTTGACCTTTTCCCAACATGTCAGCTCTTGTGGCTCTCCAGGCCACAGCATGCATGCTAAAGCCTCTTAAATAGCCTCTTAACCTTAGTAGCCTGTTCCCTTACCCATCTTTTTTCCTCTCAGTGCTCTCATCTCTGGTCTATCAGAAAAGGCTCCCAGTGTGTCACATGCAAACCTAATGTGAAGTACATGCTAAGAAAAGCACTCTTGGAAAGTACAACAATCAGTCAGACAAAAAGGAAGGGAAAGTCTCAGAGCTACAGGCTTCTAGCATGTCTTGGGAACTGTGCCACAGCTGGTCAGATGTTGTGGATAAGATGATTTTAATCTTAAAACAGTGATGAGAGGAGCTGAAAGCGAGAAGGGCAGAAGTTAAAAGTTGATGACAGGAAAGAAGATTTTTTAACCGTGGCTCTGTCGACTCAATACAGCTCAATATTTTTGTAGCCGTTGGGACGGTTAAAGTGAAATCCCCCGTATTCCTTTGGATGTGACGTCCTTAAAAGAATTTGCATTCACTCAGCAAGAAAGAATGCTGTCAAAATAATCTAAAGAAAACTATGAATTGCACTCAATGAATTTGACGAGAGGATATATTGTTTTTTGAGTGACACACTGCTGGACCACAGCCAGCAATACCACACAGTGTATATTCACTCTAATTTCCTCTCATATTTGCTCACGTCTCCATTGTATATGCAATATCAACTGCCCCTTGCACAGAGGAAGCAAGCTGTCTGAGATGGCCCCTCCCCTTTTCCCATTTGGCAGTTTTTTTCCCCATGTATCTATAGTTGATGAGCTAACTTCAAGCAGGATGATCCATCATAAAGAGATGAAGAGGAATGCACACAGAGCGCTGGAGCAGCTTGTCCTCACATATGAGACAGGTTAATTGGAATCTGGGTTCACATTACCTCAGGCTAAGAATGTCAAGGACATCTCAGCATGTGCTCAGATCAGCTGCAGATAGATGGTCTCTCTACCCCGAGCTGCACGTTTTTTCTTCTTTTTTTATCACAATCTCTCTCTCTCTGTCCATCTCTCTCTTTCCTCACTTCTCTCCAAGGAACTGTAATTTTTTTTTGTTATCTAAAGAAATGCATCAATGGCAGGAACAACAATAGTGGACCACTCTTGCCGTATGACGGCGTGTGCAGTAACTGTACACCTGCTCCTTAAAGTTACGTAAAAGCCTGTGACCTCACAGATCCTTTACCTGCTCCAACCCCAAACAAGATGTCGTACAGATAGAAGCCTGATTTTTTTTTTTTCCTCAGATCCAGGAATCTTCCTCTGTAGACTTAGGCCTCACATTTTGTTGCTCAAGTAACAATGTTATTGTTGCTCACAAGAGAAAATTTCTAAAATGCATATTGTTGATGCATTTAATTGGATCATCTGTGTGAAAGGTGCAAAAGTGATAAATTTATCATAAACATTATCCGTCCTCAGCAGTTACCTTCCCAACTTATTCAACAATCACTTTTTGGCGCATGTTTGATCAACTCCTCATCTTTAGTCTGTTCAGTACAGATGCTGTTTTTATGCATTTGGGAGGAGTCAGGTGTTTGTATCACAAACTAAACTCCCCCAGAGGTCACTTAGCTTGGAATCTACCATTTTTTAAGATTTTGTTTGTGCATCCTCACACATTTATGACATGACAGAGGGTATGCACAGGAGGAACACGCCCGGGAAGTAACCAGTTCAAGCTTTAATATGGTGCAGTTTGTTGTTAATTGCTTTATGTAAAGGTTTAAACTACCTGGCTGCACACAGTTGTACTTTCTTATTCTAACTGAGGGGCCATTGTAGAGTATTTTCATTTTGTTTTATTCTTTTCAATTGATATTAATTGAAACCTTATATTCCATGTTAAGACAGCTTCTGATCCAGTTGTTTGGATTTAATTGTACTTACTGCTGACAATGTAAAATATGGATGGCTAATTTGTTGACAGAGTGGCTACATTTTCTTTTTGTGTGAATCTTGGACAAGTTTCAGGTCTGACATATTTGACAAATGATTCATTTCCTGATGCTTTCTTACACGTTCTTATACATCCATTTCTTATTCAAAGTCACCAGCTGGTAGCTTGTTCAAATCATTCCACTGTCATTTTCAAAATTTTAAGTTACTGACCGTTTGATTTAATCCCCTGACCGAGGTGAGGGCTCAAAAGGATGTGCATGTGCTTCTCATTTGAAATGGGCTTTGATGTCTTGTTTTTTTTGAGCATCTAGATTCTTTATGATTGTAAATCCATAGTTATGTCAGTCAAAAGCAGACTGTAAATCTTTTTGAACAAGTAAAGCAGATAATGAAAGACAATGGTGCAATTAAGAGCTCTACTCTGTGATTGAGTCAGATAATTTAGTTCCCCTTTAGAATTACTGAATTTAAAAAACCTCTCTTTGAATGTTGGCTCCCCAAACACAGAGGAGTTGATTCAAAGTTAAGTTGTTTCTCTGGATAGCAACGCAAGTACCTCAGCTGATCCTGAGATCTCTCCAGAAAACACTTACAGACACACACATGCACACAAACACACAGGCCTAAAATGTTCCCCAGCTCATAGCCAGGTGCAGTTGACATTTACAACCACAATTTGTGTTGTATATTTTAGTTCCATTTGTAACACAATTAGAATAATTTGTTTTCATCATTTTTGTAGCTTATTCTGCTTTGAACTGACATGTGTGGCACATATGAGAAATTTGCTTTCCTACCTGGTAATGTGTCTATTACTCTTTACTCAAAGTAAAAACTGCACAGAATGTCCTCTGTCTTCAAATGTTTAGGTGCTTTGCTGAGGCTGTGCCTCACGTCAGCAGAGCTGATATAAATCCTTCACAGATCTACCTGTGGATAGGAAAAGATTGACAGGAGCATTTGGAGGAAAGCTGCTCTCATGAATCTCTGTTGGCAGATTGATTCAAATAGGCTGTGTGGACTGGTTTCCTGTATCCTGGTTCGAAGCCATCCCTCTTTAGTCCCCTCCACTCATCTGGCAAACAGCTGCCTCGCTGGTACTCACTGCAAGAGTAAAATAGGGAGGGGTCAGTAGCATCATGTGGAGACAGTTTAAAGGGTAAAATGTCTGGAGTGACTTTTTTTTTCTCAGTCATGTAACTTCAAGGTAAAATTATGTAATGCACCACATTTGCTTACATTTGAGGCATTGAGTTATCCCTCTTGAATAAAATTAGAAGCTTTTGAGGTATGAAGCATTTTTGGCACTTAACATACCAGTAAACAATGAGACAATGTTTTGTTCATATCTTGTGCACCTTATTGTGGTTCGTAAAAAGTTACAGCAGAATAAACTTGCACAACTGAGAAAGCTAAATAAAACTCCTTATGACCACAGCATTCATATGTGAATCAAAAGACCACTTGCTTCTCCCTGTGATTCGTGTTTTTTTTCACCTCTTCAGAAATGTCCAAATACTGTGTATAGTAAAAGCAAAATCTCCTTTTAAATTTTTAAGTTTTTAAAAACATCTTACAGAAAAATTTATTTCAACAAATACAAACATAGGCATGATTCATAGCAATAACATTTTATTGCCCTAAACAAGATAATTAAAATCTGTCTAAATTTTGTTGATGTAACCAAATGTTTGTGATTATCACTGTAATCTGATATCTAATTAACTAATGCCTTAGTATGATATAATCAATTTATGCCCCCCCCCTTAATAGTTATTAATTCATTTTTTTAAAGTGGTTCTTTGAATTGTTTTTTGTTTTAACAGCTCAGTTACACAAGGTAGAAAAGCAGTAGAAACTCTGGGAAACAAAGAAAGAGGGAGAAAGTGATTGAAAGCGAAGGAGTAAGACTTCACATAGGACTTGAACTTGGCTACTTGTCGTAATATTTTGGTTTTCTTTCAATTAAATTAGTGGAAGTTTTGTAACTTTTTACAAATTATTGTGGGCTTCTCAAAATTAATTGCACATACAAAGCTCAAGTCAACTTCAGTTTCAGTAAGACCGCCTCACAGACATACACTAATATGTATTTGAATTTTTCTTGAAAAAAATAGTTTTCACAAAAGTGAGTTCCTTATGTAATTTTTTATAAATGATTTAACCAAAGCCTACCTACTTTTTTGATTTGGTTGAGGCATGTTAACCATATCATTGTCTCCTTTTTCCTTCAGGAGTGGATATCCTCTATCGATTGGGGCTCACAACTCAAAGCAGCGCAGACCGTCCTTACGAGAGGACGAGCTCACCTTTGACTACTCACACCACTGTTCCCTCACATCTGAGCCTTCCGGTTGCTGCATATGGGGTATTACTCGACTCAAACTCCCTTTATGAGACTCCAGCAGGCGGTCTGTTCCCGCCGGAGATTGGCGAGGAGTTTTCTATTGTGGTTAGCCTAAGCTCCTGGCGAGCAAACAATGCTTTTCTTTTTAGTGTCAGAGATAGCAGGGACAGGCTGCGTTTTGGCATTCAGCTGCTGCCACGCAAAGTTGTGGTTTACACTGCTGAGAAAGCTCCCGTCTACTTTACCTACAACTGGCAGGATGGGCGCCAGCACCCTTTTGCAGTCGGTGTTCGTGCACGCTCAGTTTCCTTTTATGCGGATTGTGGTGTGGTGCATCAGCGGGAGCAGACCCTGGGGAGATCTCAGACACTGGGAGACTCCGGGGGTCTCTTCACTCTGGGGAGGATGAACTCCAAAGCGGTACCGTTCAATGGTCGAGTCTGCCAACTAGATATCTATCCCTCAGCCCAAGCTGCCGCCCACTACTGCAACTACCTTAAAACACAGTGCCGGCTGGCCGACACTTACCGATTGCCTTTGCCACATCCTGGTTTGGATATTGAGGCAAATGACCCTCCTTCTAACCCCTCGACAAAGTCTTTTGTTGGAGTAGCAGCTACCCATCATACCCCCATAAAAACCACAGCAGCTTTCAAACTGTCCCCTGAGAGTTTGGTCACACAGTACTCAAATCTGAGCCCATCAGCACAGCCTCATCTGAAGGACCAGAGCCACATTTCAACAGTGGATCCCACTGTTGCTTCAACAGCATTCTCGATTCATCCTGGCAGCCCCACCTTAACAACCATGAGTGGACAAACAGTCATTGGTTTTGCCCCTGGTGCCACTATCACAACTACTCAAGATGTTTTGGCTAAAGGGAGTAACTCTGATCACTCTGAAATCAGCACAGAGGGAGAAAACAGCTCTCAAAGTCCGCAGACTCCAGATGACACCCCAAGTGTGATTTCACAAGTCAGGCAAAGTCGAGTGAAGGAAGGACTCAGGAACAACTCGGTCGTAAGCTCCAAGGACTCTCACTTTGTGCCTCAATGGACTCATCAGTCAGCGGAGACTCATCTGAGAGCCAATGGCACCATTTTATACCGGGAGAATCAGGTGAACCCCTCAGAACAGCATGATCTGGACGGCAGCTATGACGATTTGGACATGGGAGGATATGATTATGGATATGAGGAGCCAGACTTCTTATATGACTACGAAGATGGTTTACGTGGCCCCAAAGGAGAGCCAGGTCCTATGGTAAGTGACTAAATTTATAAATGACAAGCAATTGATGTTTATGGGAAAGTATGCGTAGAGTCGAGGCACAAGTCAGTCAAGAGGAAAATACAAGCTAATTACAGCTAATTTATGGCCAACATTTGAATGCCGTGCTAAAATTTGGCTTTCTAACATACGCCCAGAATGTATGAAAAAAAAAATTTTTTGGCAGGGAGAGTGTAGTGATTTAGAATTGATGGCATGTCCAAGCACTGTTCTTTTTTTCATGTATCTACAAGTTGTTAAAATAACACGCGTTCCCCAGCTGAAATACTGCCAGCCACTTTTGCTCTTAGTCATCAGAATGTTAGAGGTACAGGTTGGCAAGAAAAATTCGCTGTCCATCCAGCCTTGTGATTAAAGCAGAATGTCAGGATAGCTTTGCCTCTGAATCTACTTTTATAGGTCAGATTTTCAGGTTTTGTTCATGTCTCCATGAGTGAAACGTGTTGGGTGTTTCTGTTTGATCTGATAAACTTAGGAGTGTATGTGTAAGATGATGTAAGATGTCTTGACTCATCCATAAGTTTCCATAGTGCTACCTCAGCCGTAACGTGCCTGCGGGGCTGAAGGTGGGACGCAGCTCTGCCAGCACTGAGCTGTTGCAACTTATCTTTACTTCTTAGATCCTGAGCACAATGTACTGCAGTACAAAGAGCATGATTTAGGCCCCTTTCCATTGGGGCACAATTTGGCAGAATTTTTTTTTATAATTAAAGAGAATGTTTGTTCTTTTGAGCTGTTATCTTAAAATTGTTTGTATGTCTTGGCTGCTCCGACCACTTTGATGCAGGCATGTTTTGAATGTTGGGTTTGGCTGAAGGTCACTTACTCACTCTATCATCGTCTCAGTTAAAAGTTACAAACAAGCCGGTTTACTTTCTAAGGGAAAATATTTCACTGTACACATGCCACGTAGCCAGACGATACGGTGGCATGTGTACAGTCCAACTCTGGCTTCTGGAGATATGATTATGTGATCAAAATTAATTTTAACACTCAACTTTCAAGTTTTTTTAATTAACATTTTTTTCATTTAAACTGCCATTTAGAAATGTATTTTTTTTCTCTTAGCTGCAGTATCACTCAACACCATAAGCGTGTGTAAATTTTCGTTTTGTCAGCTAAAAATAAATTGAAAGAGCCTGTATGTAGCTTCCAGTTTACAGTCTCACTGGCCTTAAGAAGCCTTGTTAGAGTCGTAATGTGGCCAAATCAAGAAGCAAGAGTTGCAAGTGAGGATGCAGCTCTTTCTCTGCACTGTTTCTGATACCTGAACTCAGAATATCTGCTGATACAGATCTTTGCAAAACTTATAGGATCATTTCTATATAAGGTTACATGTGCCTAAATCTTTTATCTGTACTTTGTTTCCTGAAATTCCCCACTAGTTATTAGGAATTCCTTTGTTATCTTTATTGTGAATAGTGTCCTCAGTTTTGAAGGATAATGCGAATTCATTTCCAGCACCCTCCCATTATAACAAGGTGCCTGTGGCTGCTTTAAAGAGGGCAGCAAGTTAATGCTGGAAAAGTGGTCAAAACATGGTCACACTTCTGCAGGGTTGTATTCTGCTTGTTTAACAGCTGTTTGCTAAATTGCTTATACTGTCTCCTGGTTGATGCACTTATTGACAATGAGTATTGTTATTTATCATGTCATTTATTCCAGAAAAAAATTGCAAAGTCTCTTTCATTCCAGTCCCTGTTGGCTCTGCTCTAAAGCTACGCTGCTGTCTACTGTCTGTGTGTGAAGATTAGGTCAACCCTGTGCTAACCGGTAGACATGACAGAGTGCAGAAGCAGAGAATCAAAAGTTGCTTTTTGCCCCCTGTTTTCACTCATTATTCTACCTGTTTTCCAAAGGACACTGATGTTCAAATCCATTTTCTTTATCTATAGCTCAAACAGTGTTTTGTGGTAGGAATTGGTTGTATACTTTGACATGCAGGCAAAAAACTTAGTGGCTATTATAATTTTTTTTCCATACATATTTAACAAAAACATCCAAAGCTTAAATGTACTGCCATCCCTTAACATCTTTGTCTCAAGTCTCTAAATGAAACCCATTGACATTAAAACTTTTAGTAGTTAAAGTTGGTTCAAGGAAAGAAAAGTTAAACACCTTGACAAAAACTTCTTTTTTTTCCCCGGAAGACCCTGCATTCTTTTTCACTTTGCTAAACTTCAGGTGCACCAACCCAGGGACTTTTTTATTTTTGTATCTGCTTGGATCAGATTTGACTCAGTGTGTATGTGGTGCTTCAGAGTGAATCCGAAGACTTCAAAAGGAGGGTGGAAGTGTGGACTCCAGTCAGTCATCACCTCCTTAATGCATTTCCCCTCTTGGTACTGTCTGACTGTTTCAGTCGCAAGGTTTGGTTCTCGGCCTACTAACAATCAGCAGCACTTATTGACCGCATTTTAGCCATCAATGCAGCCAGTATTGTGCCGCGGGTCAAGTTAATGTCACACAAGTTCAAAAGATGACTCATTCCAGCCTTCCACTTTACAGAAAATTAACTTCTTGAATTGACTCCATTGGGAAAGATTTGGCCCTTGTCTTGGCAGCACAGATGAATATTATCATTTTACTGCATGAATGCCTTGGTTTCTTTAGGCTCTGTTGTTGTGGGGAAGGCGGTGTTGTGCTCACAGTTTCCATGTGTCTGTGTGTGGGAGTGCAGGAACAAACAGCTGCTTCTTTATTCATATCTCCCTCTGTGCCCATTTAATGGTCAATAGAGGGATGAGGATGCTTCAGAGCACCAAATTCTGATCTCTTACCATAGCAACAATTCAGAATAGTAAATAAAAGGGCATGCTTGCTGTTATCTAAACTGCCGAACATTATACCTGGTAGTGGGACTGTGTTTTTAGGAGAGATTGGATCAGCAGAACTAAATAGCTTCCGTAACCAGAGGGGACTTTCATGCTCTCTCCTTAATGCTATCCGGAAATGGAGATTTATTTTCAAATGTGTAATACTCTATTTGTATCCAATTTTAAGTAAAAGAATTTACTCTCAATGTTCAAAATAAAACTTTTAAGTTCCTTAAAATCACACATGAGAGCCTCTTTGACAATGACAGTTTCTCATCATGGACAAAAGAACAAGCTGATCAGTGATGAAGATATTCATTTTTAATGCAGATCAGAACTGACATGCCAGTGCATTTTTAAGGAGTTGTTGAGCCAGCAATTAAAATCACTCAGCAGCATAAGTTATGGATATAATACCTTAAACAAAAACCTTTTTTACTCTGAAAGGTGGTGTTTACATGTTGCAGTGAAAGTGAAAACCCTTTCATATTTGGAGTTTGCAGCATGCAACTAATAAAACTTGCATCCTTCAGTAGTTAGAAAAACAGCATCCCAACTACAAGCATCAGAGCAAAAGAGCCCTCAGTCTTGTTTGTTTCAAAAGATATGTGAGATTATTATATATTTCTCATTCAATTTAAACCTAGTAACTTCCTTTGACCAAATAGTAGGAAGTTTTGTATTCAAAAAAGAGAAGAATTTTAGGAGCAGTTGAGGTCTTTCATAAACTCAACTCTTTACTCTCCTCTGACTGGACTTTAAACCTTATAAAGCCAACTAGTTAGACATTTACATGCAGAAGTTTTACAGGTCTGAAGTATGATATTTTTACAAAATCTCAGGTATTTTCATCACTTGGTTCCAAAAAACATTTTTTTATTGTATTTATTCTAGCCAAGACAAAGAAACATTGGACTCATCACTGTTTAGCATTAGTTTAACCCTTTGATTCTTGGTTTTTGTTTTATATGTTTCACCAACTGGAACATTGCATGCAGTTGTTCCACATGTTTCAAACTATGCTTTTCCATGACAAAGGATTATCGATGTGGATCACAAAGGCTCACTAAAGGCTGGAATTGTCAGTCTTATCTAAAATAAAAGTCATTTGACCCCTTTGCTCAAAGCTTTTATATGAGGGCTTTTAGTTGAGAAAAACATGTCTCCTGTCTTTGAACTTCATAGCTCTTACATAAATATAGCACATACTCATGGTTGCTGAGGCCTGGACAGTGAACTGCATGTTATTGCTTGCCATTAACACACTCTATCTTTCTTTTCTTCCCCCTCCACTCACTCTCTCCCTCTCCCTCTCCCTACCACATTCCCTTCTTTCTTACCCTGTCCCTCTGTCTCTCTGATTTAGGGTCCACCTGGTCCCCCTGGTTTACCTGGTCCTCCGGGAAAAAGAGGCTCTCGGGTGAGTAACATGGGAAGAAGGTGATGGTTCACAGGCAGCATGCTGCAAAGTAGATGTAATATATTGGCCACAAGGAACATTTTGATTATCTCACTGTATGTAATAGTGGGATGTAATTTAGAATAACTGAATGACAAAAAGAATGTGTTTTTTTAACCACCAGATGTTGTTTTCTTATCTTTATGCATCTCTATGATAAAGTCTATATCTGTATTAAGAATGCTGATTGTTAACTGATTACAGATAAATGAACATAAGCTAAAAGAAGATGAAATACAGCTGTGTACACATTAGGGCTGTTTTGTTTAGCTTTACTCTAAAGGCCTCTAAAGGGGCCTTAGAAGTACATATACCATTGTGGTCACTGAGTCACTGTAAGGATGTTATGCCAGGTCAAGTTTATTGGAAACTAATTTGCTCAATGATATTGATAGGTTATAATGTATATCTACTACTTATAAATAGTAGAATAAAACAGATAGATGCTTTTGAAAATACACAGGGATAACATTTTAGGGAGAAATTATAAATGAGAGGAAATTTAGTTATATTTTTATATGAGGTGGATCAGGTCATTTACTTATCAGGAGGTTGGTGGTTTGATCCCTGGCCCCTCTAGTCTTCATGTGAAAGTGTCCTTGAACCCTTAATTGCTCTACATGGCCATTCCATCGGTTTTTCAGTGTGTTCGTTCAAGTGCCTGTTTAACAGGATGGCACTGTGTAGAGAAGCTGTTTGTGTATGATTTATGTGTTGATGTTGACTTGTGTAGTCGAAAGACTAGAAAATTGCCATAGAAATGCAGTTAAATTATCACTTTTAGCTGGCAAAGCTGCTTAAAAAACATGTAATTACGTGAACTGGTTCTTAACTGATGAGAAAAAGTAAAGTTAAGTAGTTGGTAAACAAATTTTGGCTCTTGGGGCAGCCTCAATTAATTCTTGGCTGGGCCCAAAAACAGCTATAACTGGCCCATCTGACCGTATTGTGAGAAGCCCAGCAGGGAGATGCTTTGTGGTGCTTAGCATTTTATTACGAAACTATGAGCAGGATGTGCAGGATGTGTGGTTAAAGATTTTTTACTGTGTGAAAACCTGATGTTGTGACATCACAGATGATAAAGAAAGGCATTAATGTTTTACAGATAAAACATGAGACTGATGTAGGATGTAAGAATTGGAAAAAGAAAAGATTGTTTGTCAAATCTGATCATTTTTAAGCCAAATTCTAATCAACTTTCAAATTCTGGAACAAGCCTAGACACAACACTATGACATACAGGTATCAAATTCAAATAAATAAAACAGTTGTTTATTTCTATAGTTTCAGTACTGTGCAATCTTGCGACTGTAATGCATCATTGGTCATCATCAACATGAGTGAATACACTGCTGATCAGAGTTAATCATTCTTGACAATGGCAGCAAAAAGTATCATGTTGCAGTGATTTAGACTATGTGCACCATCTATGATTTCATCAAAGAGTTATTATCCACAATGCAGTGATATCAGAGAAAAAATATTGTGCCTCTCTGGACACATTAATATTGAGTGAACTGTGTCCTTTCTGAGTGTAATGCCTCAGAGACACAAGACGTTTACCAATCATATTCACTGAAGTCTTGAAAATTGCATATTTCATATTTTGATACATTTGTTCTGTAGTCAGCAAGCACTGGTATCTTACATTTTGTATGAATTTACCATCGCAATCCGGCTGTAACTGTTGAGAAAGAGGTGCTAACAGACATGTTTGTGGTTGGCTTGGGAATAACTCAGGAACAAGCCTTACTCTGTCAAGGGTCATAATGGTTAGATAGTTTGCTTTGAAAATGCAAGATGCATTGTTTACCATTCCGCACCTTTAGAGCATCAAGGTTATGTGACCAAACTTTTCCAGATGCAACCAGCTGCAACTAGCAGCAGAGTTGGCGGCACAGGCTGCTTTTTCCACTCTGATCTTCAGACTACACTTTATGCAACTGCCAAGGCTGTCATGATGCAATGCTGTGATCATGCCACAGGCCCTGGAGTCATCTTTAAACAGAACATAGCACATTTTACTAAATCGATGTGGAATGTGTAAAATGGAAGTTCACTCTTGGTCTTTGTAGAAGTTCTGCCTGCAGTGAAACATCATTATGGCTAATTTAACTCAGGTAAACATCTACAGTGCATCAGGGTTTGTAGCAAACGAAATGCAATAAAATTTATTTGATGCTTGATTACCTATTGACAGTGTGAACACCGGGTTTCTAACCACATTAGACAATGAATCTTAAGTGCATGAATACTTACCAGTGACAAATCATTGATTATTAACAGAGAAGAACATGGTTGATGTCTTGCTTTGATTATTACATGTAAATTTATGTATGTGTGTGGTCATTTGTTTCAGCTCATAGTCAACTATCTACATCAGTTTAAGCTGTATTTTTTTACTTCATTTTTCCTTTTGGCAGTCATTTAGAGTGAAAACAGTCCTGTGTTTAAACAGTGCAGCCTTGGAAAGGCTACCTCAAATTATTAACATTATAGGTGTAGGGCACACCATTTAGTGTGAACATTTATTGTGGATACATTCTTCGGAGGTTCTTCTGTTGGAACTAGTCCCTAACTGTGATAGGTGTTGATGTCGTAATTGATACTGTATTCACTTATACTATAAGAAAAAGCTGCCATAAAGTATAATATTACTGTTTTTCTGTTTTGCAATAAAGTGACTTTGTTTCTCTGTTAAATATTTCACAGCCAAATATAAATCACACCTCAGTAATTCCCATAGAAATTTGTATTTGTTTCTATTTGGCAGGCCTAAGAAAAACTTTTTTTTTTTTTAGTTAAAATATAAGAATTACTACAATGTATGCATTTTTTCAAAAATCAAATAATTACTTCCAACCTCCACTTCTACTTCCAACCCTGCAAGCAGCAGGGTTACAGATGTGCAGAAATGTAGCCTATACTTAGTGTATGTGTGTGTACATATGAATGTGCACATCCAGTTGTAGACTTAAGTGTGCATGTGTGGTTGTGCGTTCATTGCATACCTGTGATGCTCAAGAAATTAAATTGCATTGGTGCACTGAAAACAGACACGATTCAATAAAAAGGTGTTGTGTTTGTTGAAGGTGTATATGGTATGTGGAATTCTGAGGAAATATTTTGTTGCCACGGTACCCTGGTTCTCTGATAACTGAATGAGGTATCTTACTATGGGAAGTGCCCTCGAGCATTAACAATCACAGAAGCTCCTCTGTCACACACGCTGGCCTTCCCTCCTCATGTTCTCTGTATTCTCTAGAATTTCTTCTGTCCTTGTATATGCAAGCCTGACAATACTGTGAGATACCTGACTCGGTTCCAGAGAACATGAGTTGCCCTGGTTTGTGGTGGAGCACACAATTCTGGATCCTGCATAGAAGAACTCTCTATTAATTTTCATATCTTTGTGAGAACTGAAATCCCTATATTTTGTACCTTATTTCCTGCTGATCCTGTGTCCTTGGCTCAGTGACCAAATTTTCGCTTTTGAGCCTCAGCATCTCACTTTTGAAGTTGTGGAACACTTTCAGATTGGATGTTCATATCACTTGAGCCTAAAAAGGTTCACACAGCATACCCTCCCCATAGGCCAAAACACAGCAACAATAAACCCAAACTAAAGGCTAAGTGTGACAGGGAATTGCGTTTTTACTTCATCTCCCCTTTTCTCTTTGTAGGTCGGATTGTTACCAGAAATTTAGCTGTACTCACCCTTCATAATAAGATGTTTTCAACAATGCACAGGAATTCAATGTTGTGTTTTCTCTCCCTCTGTCTACATCATACCAGGGTTCCACTGGTCCACATGGAAACCCAGGACCACCTGGACCACCTGGGCCCAAGGTGAGTGGCCTTCTGCTTTTGTAATCACTCATAAAAGAGCTTCCTGAGAATGCTCGGCCAAACTCTGGTTGTTATCTGTGGGTGTGGACGATAAAGAAAAGTTCCCTCAGAGCTAAAACCTGTTTCACTAAGCACAGCAATGGCCAGAGTTTTGCAGTGTCATATTCTGCTCCCATGCCTCACACTTTTTTGTAAAAGAAGTGAACCTGTCTCATGATGAAGTTGAAAAATGTTATGTTCTTGATTACAGTTTGAGCTTGAATGAAAAGGGCCTTGTATACGTCCTGTGCTCCATATAGAATATAGAATATAGAATGCCTTTATTGTCACTATACACATGTACAATGAGATTAAGAGCATCTCCATCAGTGCAAACATATACATAGAATAAAAAGACATAGAAAAAATAATAAATGAGATAAAATAGTTTATATATACAGTATGAAATTAAAAAAGGTGCACAGCATGGTCAGTGTGATATTGCACATTTAAATTGTGAGAATTGCACAGTAGGTTGTTGTGAGGTAGTCTTTGGGGTTGGAGGGGGTTGGGATGTCAGTGCATGTGTGAGTTCAAAGTGGTGATGGCTCTATGATTTCTATTGATTACACAACAAGTTGCACTGATAACACATAACGGCTGGATCAGTTCATAGACTCTACACATAATAAACAGTGAGCAGAGCACTGTGACATTATCCATTGGTTTGTGGAGCACCGTTTGGGAAGCCTCGAATTTCACATTATGACCCTCATCGTCTTGGAGACAGAAGTGACCATGAGAGGGTGGAGATGAGGAAGATACACCAATGGCTGTGTGCAGCTAGCAGACAACTACTGGGTGCTGTCACTCATAGTGTCCATGTTCTACTTTCTTTTAGCCTTTAAACTATTTAAACTAATAAGCCAAATAAAAATCAAATCTCCATACAATTTCCATTAATAAGGAAGATGGCATTTGTACCTGACAACAAAGAAGATTTAATGAAGCTAAACACCAAGTAACCGAGTTCTTCTTAAACAATGCGTTTGCCTCTTTCATTGTTTGTTCCCGAAGGCCATCTCTTCTCTTGGGTGGTCAAAACACTAGACTCTGTAAAGTCATATTTTGGTCTTTCTGCACATGCATGTATCATTTATATCTTCTATTTACTGAAATAAAATGTGTAGAAAGGGATAATGTGTTTCCCACTAACTATTAGTTAGCTAGTCATCTCACGGAGACAAAACCTTAAAACCTCCTCCTACTGCTTAGCAAACCTAGTCAATTAGTTAAAACTATCTTAACCCTTTTTTAAGGCCAAAAGAACAAAATGATGAAAATAATTTCAGTCTGTGTTGATAGTCTGCTAATCCCACCAAGAAAATTACCTCTACAACCTGAAAAACTGAGGACTGTTCACTCCGTATTTTCTATGTTATATTCTCTATGAAAAAACATCAATAACGCAGTTAAAACATTTAGCTAATGCTGGCTGACAAGTCGGGACCTGTTGCACGTGTGTGTTTGTACGTCCTTCACTGGTGGGTGGGGGCCAAATGGATTAGGTGGAGAGCAGTGTGGTGTCTGTGTGTGTGTCTGTGTGTGTGACAACAAAGTTACCTGTATATGCTGTGATCAGCTTGTCATTTTAAGTTTATATTAGCATTACTGCTAATATTTAAAGTGGTATTTATATTTTAGGCCCGAACTGGACTTTAATTTTACTTAAAAAAACTAATCTGGCCCTTGCCTGAACCTCTTCAGGTGGTGTCTGTTGCTCATGTTGTTTGCCCTTCAAGACACTGCTAATAGTGATGTCACCAAGTCACTGAATTGTCTGTTAAATATTTTACACTCACAAAAGCACAATTTGTTGTAATTCATTTTTATGCAATGGCAAAGGGCACCGGTTTTAGCCTAGCTTGACATAGTTGTCCCTGAAGATATAATCTTTGCTGCTCAGAGCATCTGCAAGTGTTGTTAAAACGGACACACCACGATGTTGGTAAGCTTGAGAATAATGAAGCTTACAGCACACTGTGAGTGTGTTGTCACAGTGTGGCAGGAAAGACTTGAAGAGACACGGGTGCTTGTCGAACTAAATGATGTACCCCACTAGCCTAGATTGTTCCTGTATGTATTTACCACAGGGCATGATGGAGCTGGTTCTGATTCTTAAACCATTACTCTCACTTCATGTGGAGAAAAAAAAGAAATCATTTTTAAATAACTAGTGAGCTTTTCCCAGCATGTGACCAGATGTAAAGGAAACATTTGTACAACTGATCAAGGATGTGGGCAGCTTTATGCAGATGGTTGTGGTGACTGTGGTCCCGACTGTGGCTTCCACAAAGTGGCTGCATACATAATGATGTCAGGCAGGGAACACCATCATTGTGTTATAAGAGCAGAAACTAAGGAAATGATAACCCCCAGTGACTGCAGACCGAGAGGCGTGGCTGTGTCAGAGCCAAAATAACCCAATTTTAAATTGATCTCTTATCGGCCGTCAGATTTTAAAAAAAGGCCGATGCTGATGTGCGTCAACGTCGCAAATATCGGCACCGATAATCAGCCCGGCCGATAATCGGTCTATCCCTAGTTTTTACTCCCTGAATAGTCAAATGGCACAGGGTGATAAATGGATTCATTCTGTTTCACCTCTAACCAATCGGACACTGTTCACATTTGGCTAAGAGCAACTGACTGGTTGTTATGAAGGATGGGGCCTCTGCACACACTTGCAAAACCAAAATTAGTGCATCTAATACCACAGTGGCCTGTCAGTGAGTCATCCTCACACCCACAAACATATGTGGACACAGAGCAGGGATTAAGTGACTTTCTATTTCAGTTTTGGAAAATATGTCCTGTTGAAATGTGTTGGTTGCAAAGACGTACAAGGTGTATAGCCCCTGATGCTGAGCCTAGTTGACGTGTGGCTTAAGCACTGTCTAAAATGTTATGACGATGTGCTTGCAGGACTTAAAAGAGCATTTTAATCCGCTTCATGCACTGCTGACTTTTTTTTCTCAAACAGAAAAGAACTGTGGTTATTCACTGGTAGAATTTGTCCTCTCCGACCCCCTTTTCTATGCTTCACTGAGTGTCAGTCAAAACTATGGAAACATGATGCTCAAGATCAAAGGAGGTAATACTTGTTTTAAACAGGTAAAAACACCTATGCAGGTGTCAAATCATGGCCTCTCACCTGAACCACCTGAACATTTATTATTGATAATATTATATTGAAAACAAATTTGGCACCTCATCCTGTGCCACATTTTTAAACAATCAAAAAAAAAATTGTCTAAACTAATCTGTTCATTTATATCCCCGATGAGCACCAATTCACAGGTGAACAGATGTGTTTTCTTGGCTTTTTTTCATGCACCATTGGAAGAGCAAACCATTTAACAAAACCTGAGCATGAGATAAAGAGTATTGACTGTGACAAGTCAGATGATCAGTTTAAATTGTTGTGCTGAAATTGTGTTTTCTCCTGACAACGCTACTTTGGCCTTTCATATCACTACTACAGGTGCAGAACTGTCTGAATGGATATATCCAGTTTAAAAAATGTTTCAAAGATTTTATGAAACTAGTTTGCATCAGTTTGTTAAGGAGAGCCCTAACGGCTCTGGTTGTTGAAAAGTGACAGTGCTGTTTGTAGAAATTACTTAACATCAGCTCCATTTTGACAGAGCCTTTGTAATATTCTCTCCTTTGTGAGATTTACACATGTGGTCTGGGATGCAACAGAAAACTAAGTGGGGTCTGGACCCTTAATGGGACTTGCACTGCTGTGCTCATTGACTTGATTTCTCACTGTACAGATATGTAGATCAAATCTGTGAGAATTTCTGGATCAATGCTTTATAATTAAAGATTTTAAGTATTATACAAATAGATCAAGGGTCCTCAATGAGGTGCAGTGCTTTTATGAACTATATTATCTCATGGAAGAAAACTTTTTTTCTATAAAAGTTGGGATCTTATCTTATTTGTGTTTTGGCGCTTGCATTTTGCAACCGAAAGAGAAGCTGCATCTTAATGAATCTATTGGCTTTTGCACAAGGCCTCAGTGACGTTGCTTGCCTTATTAGCCTTATTTGATGAAAAAAAAAGAATGCAAAGTGTCACCAAGTGGATGTAACAAACTTGTTAGCTTGTAACATTAGCCTGCGCTAGCCCCATTTGAGACCAAATGAAATTTTACTTGCAACTCTCCTCCAGCCTGAACTGCAAAATGTAAGAGAAATGCTGATTCCATCTTAAGTATGTCTATTTTTCTCTGTTTTGGTTTTAGCACAAAACATGCTTGTTTTTCTTTTTTTATTCATGTTCGATCACACAGCCATTGGACTGCCACTCTGAAACTGTTTAGTTTGAAAACCCAGTATGTGGTCATGTGATGTACTGATCATCGCTGTGTGTTCTCAGATTTAAATGATAAAAATCACACAAATCTGTCTTCATGTCTGTGGTCTCCCGTGTTTTTAAAGTTAATTAAGACTTAAAAATACTGCAGTGTGCTCAAGGTATTAGCTAGTACCATCTTCTATAACGCTGTCTATTACTAAACCTATAAAGTGTATAACATTTTCCATATCTAGCAATCATTTTATAATAGCAGTTGGTCACCTCAGGCAGTCACCTCATTGCTTCAGTAACACCCCTTGTATCGTTCTTTGGGAAACAACTAAACTTACAATCACCCCTCAGTTTTCTCTTTAGATTTCGATATTTAGAAATGTAACTTGGTAATTATCTGCTGATGACAGCATTGTGTGGGTGTGTGTTAGGATTAGGTTATGGTTATATTCAAATCGCTGTATATCTGTTAAACTTATGCTAAGTAATAAGTTCAAAATAACTTTGAGCTGCTTAAAGTGCCCTTACCCTGTGACCTTATCTCTATTTTAGGGTTCAAAGGGGGACCCTGGGCTGTCTCCAGGCCAGGCTCCACCAGGAGAGAAGGTAGGGAATCTGCCACCGGTCTCTGTGTCAGGCCTCCTGTCCTTCTGTGTCTCTGTCCCTCTTATTCCTTTTTCTTTTCCTCTTGGTCCCTTCAGCATGTTTCTCTCTTCTGTTCCACATGTTTGTTACAAAGCCTTTACTCCTTTAACAGTGATTTTTGTCTTGAGGCTGGTAGTTGTACTTCCTGCCTTAAACCACAGTTTATCTCTGGTCCCTCTGACTGCTTTTCTCTCTGCTCATGATAACATTTATCTGCAGTGTGAGCATCGGTTGCCAGTGTTTCAACACTTTCCAATGTGCTGATGATTTTATATCTCAAAGATGTTTTATGTAGATATTTGTGCTTGAATAATGAGGTTGAGAGTCAATCAAGTTTTCATCGTGCCACTTGATTTATTGAGCATCTTTGTCTGCATCACTTCTCTTCATTTCCGATTTATTTTATTACCACTGCTCTGTCTGGCGTCCCCACAGCTGGTCTCTTTTATCATCTCAATAATTATTTTTCAGAGCAGCACTATGAACTGTCTTGAACTAATTATCTCCAAAAAGTATCTTTGTCCTTTTAAGTATTCACAGTGCACAAATCCTCTTAAAAAAACTGTCATCATTTCTCCGTTCAGATCCTTTCTGGGAAGCCAGATTAATGTTAAAGTCAATTTAAAACCAAACAAGCACCTTGTGTCATTTTCAAAAAAATATTGCAGGCCTCTCAACACTCTTAGTAATCCGTGTTTTCAATTTTGTTAGGCATTTCATCTTTATCCTTCTCCTAGCTTGATTGTCTGTATGAACATTATTTGTCTAATCTCATTCACCCTCTCACCTCACATTCCAGCAGATTTAATTGTTCAATTAGTCATGAATTTGACTAGCAGACACTTGACAATTGTCCATATCACTCACCTGTAGAAAAAATTTACCACTTTTTCCTTTTTCCTCAAGAGCAGCATTCCTTTTTTTTCAAGTGATAATGGTTTGCTAGACCATTACCGTGTTGTTCATTAGTCATCTGAGATTAAAAAAGAATAAATTAGTTTTTCCTGCTACCATTAAATGTTTAGTCATTTATACTAAATTTCTTGTGTCTCAGTTTATTTAAGAAAGCTTAAGCAATGAGATAAATCTTCATTCCTAACATATTATTCTTAAAATATTGAACTATTTTTCGTTATAATCCCTTTAGCAGTGGCATTAATGAATCGAGTTTTTAAAAAATGTCCGTCTTCCTGCTTTCATCTCTTTAATGATGGTGTGCATACATCCAACTTTTTAGCGAGTTTTACGATCGTATCTGTTATGTTTGTTTCAACAGGGTGACAGAGGTCCTCCAGGTCTGCTTGGGCTGGATGGATTTCCGGGTCTCCCGGTAAGATTTAGTATGTTAAACTGTGAGTGTTTCAACTTGCAGCTTGTGTTGAAAATGGAAGAAATCTTCGAAGGCTCAAACTGTCAGAAACTAATTTTGAATTACCTGTTAATGTCGCCCAGTTTGCAGATTCAAAAAAATTTTAAGTGTGTTTGATTGCTACTTTTACTCTCTATCAAGTGGTGTTTTGTGTTTTTTAGTTGAATTAATGAAAAACAAGAAAAGTTTCTCTCTTTTTTCTCATTCTCATGAACACAGTCATAAAAAACAAGTTAGGAACAGAACAGAACCATGGCTCAGAAATCAAGATCTGGACTGAAGTATGGACTTAACCCCTAACAGATGTTATTATATGTAATTATATAAATAAATAAATAAATAAATAAATAAATAAATAACTACAAGTCGCAGTTTGTATATAGAATTAAATTTAAGAGTTAAGTTTAAGACTAGCTCACATTGCATCTGTAGTCCCACTGTGATCTCCCCTAAGTGTTAGCATTAGCTGAGGCCTCCTAATGTGGTCAGTATTGGGTTACCCTGTCACAGACAGACAGCAGCCCACCCTGCTCTCTGCCTGTCTTTAGTCTTTCTATTTCAAACTTTAAATGAACCTTAAGAATATTTTGTATGTCTCAAACCATCTCAGACTCATTTTTTATTTTTCATTTTTTACCTGTCTACCTTACAGTGCACTTACTTCTTCACTGTCTTAACACACCTCTGTATTGATTCCCGGCTGTGTTGATACCCCTCTTTCTCAGTCAGAAATTCATATATTGGGTGGTACTGCCTGACTTAAACATGATAGGCTTTCAGGTTAAGGTCAAAGGTCATCCGAAAGAGGAAAGGCACCCTGTCCAGGGTTAGAGGGTCAATGTCATGCACAATATCTCAAGCTTCCACAGGTCAGCAGTTGTTCATGCCTGATGACAGAGAAATTCTCAAGCACAGCTAGCAATAAAATGAAAGACACAAGCATTCTTTCCATGTCCACCAGTGTGCACATACTCACAAACACACATACTCAGATTTTGCATTATGGTGTGTTTAAGGTCTTGATCAAAAAGGATTTATTGCTGTTGCAGGGTTCAACAAAGCCGTTGCCTGAATTGAGCCCATGTTACTTTGATAAAAGAACAGACTAAATCTGCTTTAGTAGATCACCCACCTGGTTATGTCCACACAGTTGTCTAGGTAGCCTCAAATTGAAGCTCTGAGTCTGGTCTTCATATAGCTGGTCTTCACCTTGCCTCCCAGGAGGCCATCCCAGTGTTTGCAGTAGCTGAACCTAATATACCCAGCACATGAACTGTGCCCCATCAAGTATTTTCAGAGGAAATGAGTGGCTGGAGGCCTATGTTCTTTACCCCCAAGTGGGCCTTTTATTGAGTGTGAAGGTTCAGGTGTCACAACCTCGGAAGCAGACGACGGAGTCAATGGTGCTGTTCAAGAAGGTCCTTCGCTGCCCCAGAAAGATAGTGACCTGCCCCTGACCTTGTGTTTTTGAAGCTGTAAACATCTGTTGTTGATTTTCACGTCAAAGGGAAAAATAAAAGGGCTTAAGAGGAGAAAAGCCTTGATTTACTGAACAATAAATCCTGTTTATTTTATAAAGAAGTGCTTGTTCAGCTTAATGTGGAACTTGGCACAAAAACTGGCTGTGGATTAGGATGATCCAACTATTAATCTTATAGAAAGTCTTAATGTTTTTATTGTGTCAGTTTCCTAAACCTTATCCACACTGTCCTCCGCAAAAGATTAATCTGGCCGTGGATGGGTTTCCAGAAACACAACATGGTATAAACAGGATAATGTAGTATTAATAAGCCATCTTTTCTGAAATAGATACTGAAACATTAAAACACAGATGAGCTAAACAGTGTTGTTTGATTTTCACCTACTTCCACTCAAAGCAAAATGTCAACTGTTTCACGCCTACACAAACCCGTTTTAAATGTCAGCTCCTGCATGCATTGGGATTCACTGTCAGCGGTAGCCTTCTTACCCCTCAATGGCATCATCCCAGTTCAGAGATCCCTGACTGCAACCTTGGACCTTTGACCAGAGAGTGATACAAAATGCAGGCTCCGAAAAAGAGGATACAGAAAATCCCTAGATCTCTTAAGATCCCTCAGTTGTCTTATTCTGGGATGGAGCATGTCACAAAAAGAGCATAAATAAGATATGAACCAACAGCAACAAACTCTGTGGTTTTATTAGATGATTCTCATGCAATAGTACCGTAATGCATTGTTTACTTGCAACGTTGGTTGATCAGTGTAACTATTTGGTGCAGACTGAATTATATCTGCTTTGACACTGATTGAAATGAGACTTTGGTGATCCCATCCCTTTTCCTCTGTCCTGACCAGCAAGTTGAATTTTTTTTCCTTTAGTGAAATGTCTTAAGAACTATTGGTCAGGATACCATAAAATTTGGTAAAAACTGAATCAACAAATATTAGGGGGCTAACGTGCTAAACTTATGTGGTGAACAAGGTAAACATTAAACTTGCTAAACACCAGCATCTTAGCATCGTTTTCTTTAGCATGTTGACATGCTAACCATGGCCCTCAGCTCCAATCACAGCAATACTGCTCTAAGACTTGAGCACAGCCTCATGAAGTCTTTAGGTTACATAATCTTTTTGTACTGTGAATGTCTTTGTTTTTTTTGTGTGTGTGTTTTTTTTATTTACTTAAACATTTTCTTATTCCTTTTGCAAGGGTCCTAAAGGTTATCCAGGACCACCCGGACTGCCAGGAGAACAAGTGAGTGATTGGTAGTTTCATTTTGAGCACAGCGGTTGTCATTAGCATCAATGTGACACTGATACACTGATGCACAAGAAACAACAAAAGCCATAAGGTTTACACTTTGAGTCACAGAAGTCGTGTATATGGAAACATTCATACACAGACAATAGTGCATGTCCACTCATACACACATAATACACACAGCTGTTTCTGTGTGCGTCACTAGCCAGTTACATCAGTCCTTCAGCTGTCCCTTCTAGTCAGTGGTTCCTTTTATCCTCTGTTTATTTCCCTCTTCTTGATGGAAAAAATCCTCACCTCATTAAAGTGCTAATAATTAACAAGGTTACACAGACTCTCCGCACATGTCCACATCAAAGGTTTCTAGGAAAAAGGAAGAAAAACATTAGATCATAATTGGTAGAGAAGACATTTTTTTTAAAAAGTTGTTTCTTGTGCATGTTTGACCATGGAAAAACCCTCACAATTGTATTATGGTTCTGAAATAACACTGGGTGTCAGCAGTATGTGTTGATTACTGCAAAATGCTGATTGTACCAGCTCAGGTTCTGTTACTTATGCAAATTCACAGATAACAGTAGTTTTTACTTAAACTGATGATGATTATTTTGAACTGTACTGTGTAAGAGCATTACCTGAATGTTTAAATAGGAAAGTGTCATTTTAACAGCAGGCAGAAAAAACAGCTGAGTGGGTCTGTAGGGATGCAGAAAGGTACAGTTAATAGACAGGGTTGTCTTGGTGGAGGCTGTCCAGAATGAACAGTGCTTGTTTTATTCCTCAGTTGGCATTACTGACAGAGGTCTGTGTGTCTCCTCTTTCACTTTATCCAACCATCTAATCTCCCTATTCACTGTACATTCATTCTCTCTCTCTCTCTCTCTCTCTCT